>BSBK01007394.1:0-550000 GCA_027943335.1 Chamaecyparis obtusa
TCAAATAGTTTTTAGAGTTTGTGGGCCTCTTAGATGGGCTAGTAATTTAACTAGTAATCTCTTACAAGTTATCCACCAAGTGGGAGAATCTTAAGAAGAATTATCTCAACCCTATAATAACAACAAGTTGATATATTGAGAATGGGGGGTGCAAGGGATATCCCCTATACAGTTTGAGGAATTCTTTAATTCAATAGGGGGTGCAAGGGATATTCCATATGCAATTTGAGGAGTTCATCCCCTCAATGGGGGTTCCAAGGGTTGCATATCCCAATGAGGGTCTAGGATAGAACCACCAAAAGTCTTATTTTATAAGTATTAATTATCATTGTAAAGATGGATTGTTCATCATTAATCCATAAATCTTATGATGGAGATTATGTTAGATTTTATTTCCCTAGAAGGGAACCCTATTTTATGATGGAAGTTTGTCACAATTTTGTGTTGTATTGGATCATATTATGTGTGAGATTTTGATAAATTTTGAGTTTCATTCATATCACTAGTTAATGCTACTCCTAAGAAATATTTATTACAAGTACTTTGTAATTATCTTTGATTTTAAATAATGTATTTTTAGATAAATTTTGAAGTATGTGGTTTTATGCCTAGAAGGTTTTCTCCCATGTAAATCACCATGTTGCAACATGAATGGTATATTTTTTTAATTTTTGTTTAGTTTTCATAACTTTCTAAAAAGATTTTCGCATAACCCCACTCTTATGATGAGTGTAGGAAGATGTTCCACTACCTTATCTTCCTTACATAGGACTCAAAAATTACAGATCTTTGGGCATATTGAGGGTTCCCTAGTGAGCCTTGTGAAAACATAAAATAGAGAACCTTTGGATATTTGTAACTTATGATGCACCAATAAATGGTTTGGCCTAGAAATTTACTCACAGTATATCTTAGAAAATGAAATAGTGATCTATGAGTATGATCTCAATCTTTTTTATTTAGTGTTTTGTGATATGAGATTATTTAAAACCATGTATAGGTAGCATTGATCTAGGCTCATAATACAAATAATTCTATTTGAATAAATAGGTTGTTGAAGTTTCCTTTTCATGTCCCCTTATGAGAAATAATTATTTAAAGTTTGTTTTTTTAAGTTCAAACCTTTTTTGATTCAAACCTTCATATGCTAACTACTGTAACTGGGAACCCAAGAAATACTTATGCCAACATAAATTTTAGGAACCAAACCCCCTTTCTAATGAAAACACTCATAGAAAATACTTTTTAAAATTTGAGCCAAGTTCCTCATCATTGTGATGATGGGAATTTTCACAACCATAGTCAATACAACAATGGCCAAGATGCAATATTCCACTCTAAGAAAGGATGCACCATGACAGATCAATTCCTACTCCAAAATAAGGAAAAAATCTTAGACACATTGTATAGTTAAGAGTTATGCTACCCCAAAAATTTAATTTCAAAAAAATCATTAGCCAAGACCCTCATTGCCAAGGTTGCAATGAAGGTAAGGACCATGCAATCCCACATAATGATCTCCATATTAATATAAACCATGGTGACATTGTTGGAAATAAGGAAACCAATGATGTGGAAAATAATTTAAATACTACCCAACAAAATACTCATGATAAGGGTCATTCCCATAAATAATACTAGTAGTTGTTCACCAATCATAATACCACATTTTTTAAAATCCTAGCACCCCACATGATCAATAACAAAGGATTATGAAATATTACATCAAATTTATACAAGTTGAGACCTCCAACCAACTTAAACAATACAAGTTTCAAGAATTATGTCCACATCATCTTGATATAATATTTTTCTAAAACATCCTCTTTTTATTTCAAAATACAAGCTAAAATTAATAAGGGAAAGACAAACACTTGTGATTATATCAAAGAGATTTGTATAGAGGGGACAATCTCCTATAATGATAAATTCTTAATTTGAATTTTCCCAAGAAATCTAGGTAGACAACGTAGAGCATGAATTCACTATGTTGGACTTGTGTAATGCAAACCAAATGAATGAAGATACCTTCTCTTCCTTCTTACTGTTGGAAACTGCAATTGAAGCAATTGTTGTATTGTCATTGATGTTAAACCTTAACTGGTAAGACTGTTGCTATCTAAGAAAGTATTATATCTATTTGATTGTTGAGAAAGATTAGGGCAAGGTTGATAACAATAGCACCTAAGGAAAGGTTGAGTTATCTTGATACTTCAATGGGTACTTGATTATGTGGCATAATGATAAGATAATGTATTGCTTATCTAAGTAAGAATTAAGACTAAGCAAGTAGGATTAACCGAGAAAAAGTGAAGAAATCTAGTTTAAGCCGAGTGAAGTTAGTGTCGACCGAGCCAGTATATGCCGAGTAAATTCAGTGTTGACCAAACATCAGTTAATTGCCGAGGAAATAGTTTCAGTGGTGACTGGGCTACCTAGTGATGACCGAGGAGTTGAACACAGTATTGACCGAGCATTAGTAATTAACATTTGAGGAAGAGTTCAGATTCCTAGCCGACATAGTTGAATTCTTGGATTATGTAAATCGTGTTGACTTTATTTATTGATTGTATGGAAGAATTTAATGCAACGTAAACCATTTTATTATAATTCCATAAAGAGATTTGAGATGTTTCTAGAAGGATGGATGAAGAACATAAAGTTGGAAGGATTAGATGAATCTGACCTAATCGTAAGATCTATAGAGGAGATTAAGCGGAAAAAGTTGGATCAACCTAAACCAAGAGGTATTAAGGAAACCTAAGTGTGAGGTTGAATGAAGGATGTTGGAGTTGTTATTGACTGTATAAGAAAAAGGGGCTGAAGGAGAAGGAGTTGTGATTTCTTGAAGGGATTTTCGAGAAGATCGGTGATGGAGATGGAAATGGATCACAGTCAGTAAGCCATCATATGTGTACGGAATTGGATCTGTTATTTGCAAAGTGAGTTGTATGTTTTCAGATCAAACACTGTTGTTACTTTCTAATCATTGTATCAGTTTTTAAATCCTTTAATCAAGATTGACCTAATAGTCATTTGTATAAATCCTTTGAACAAGGTTGCATTCTAATGGAATGTATGTAAGTCCTTTAACAAGGTGCACTCCTAACAGGGTGGTTGAAATCCTTTAACCGGGTCACACCTGACAGTGTGTTTGTAAACCTTTGACAGGGTTGGCTTTTCACAGAGCTCACTTCAGAAGAGTGAAAATATTAGTAACATGTCACAAAGTGGTTTTTCCCAAATTGGGTTTCCACTATAAATCCTAGTGTTAATGCTTGTGTGAATGTTTTGGTTTGAACATTTTTGTGTTTTGCAAGTTAAATACTATTGGATAGTGGACTGCACTATTATATGTTTCTGATATGCATTCAGTAGTGAACGAGTAGCTATTGGTTGTTAGATCTTAGTTGTTGAAGAGTTTTGAAAGTTTAATTATACATCTGGACCTAAGAACAATTGATTCACCCCCCCTCTCTATTGTTCTAAATCATATTAACAATTGGTATCAGAGTTGTTGGTGCTTACAGAGAACAAGTTTAAAGCTACTTGAAGTAAATGATCATGATTTATAAGAAGGAGGTACTGAAGCTAAATAAGGAGAACTTCCCTGCATGGCAGAGTCTGATGAAACTACATCTAGCTAGTATTGGTGACTCAACAAAGTATTATGTTGAGCATGACTATGTTACACCTATTGCACCTTTGACTGCCGAGGAGATGAGAGCTAAACAAGAACACAATCAAGAAATGTTGGAGATTGCATCTCCCTTAAGCTATCTGGAATTTGAAGACATCAAAGATTTCACAAATGCAAAGCAAATGTGGGACACTCTTGCAAACATCTATGGTGGTGACATAAATGTACTGAGGGAAAAAGCTGAAAACTTGAGAGGTAAATTTGATGAAATGAAAATGCAAGAAGGTGAGAATTTTTTTCTCAATATTATGGTAGAATAAAAGAATTTGTAAATTCTATTAGAGGAGCTAATGGAACTATTGAAGATGAGACTGTTATTGGAAAATTATTGAGAACTTTGTGTCCTATTTATGCCATCCAAATTTTAGCAATTCAAGAATCTAGATGTAACCCTAGCAATGCTCTTACTTTGGAAAGTCTTGTTGGTAAGCTTACTACTTTGAGCTTTCTAATTTTGATAACTTCACTGTTGCTAATGTTGAATCTACATTCAAGTCACAAATGGTTCTTGTACACACTAAAATGGTGCACTTCTATGAACCATTACATGCAAGGTTGCTCAAGAATGAGGCCTCACAAAGCGGCTCATAGCTCTCTATGCATGGAGTTGCAAGGGACTATGGTGTGTTTACTCTCAGCTAGAGCTACAAGCTTGTGACCTTGCTAGTCAACCACACAATGAGAGATTCGAGTGAAGACAAGGACAAGAGTGCCAATATCCTCAAGAATCCAATATGCAATGCAATGCAATGCAAGTTATATGATGATGCAATCTAAACTATGAAAGGAAAGTACAAACTATGCTATGAAAGGAAAGAACAAGTATTACCAAGCCTTCTTATTTAGACTATGTGAGCTTATTCTATTGCATAAAAAGAAATCTACACTAAGAATGCCATTATCATGCAACTAAGAAAGGAAATATGAACTAGAATGAAATGCAACAAGTCTTCAATATCCTCAAAAACTCCAAATGCACCTAAAACCTGTAGCATAACATTAGCATAAAAACATGGTATATGCAAAATGGGGGAGAGAGCTCTCCTTTTATAAGAAATGAGGTAAAATGGGCCATGGAGATTAAGAGGCAAAAAGTCTTAATCAGCGGTGGAGCTTGAAAGAGGAGCAATCCATGTGCACAAGTATCCTCCAATGAGAGTGAAGTGTTGACTTTTGAGCCTCATGTGAGACAAAAAGTGCTTTTTTCCTTTTTGTAAAATAGGAATATTGTTTTATTTGTGCAACTTAGGATAAGAGGGAAAGGTGGGCTTTTTATTTAATCAAAAGGAGAGGAAATATTCCTTTTAATCAAATAAAGACTTAGGATAAATGGTTAGCCCATAGAAAATAATCGAATAAATGATCAAAATTAAGACTTGATCAAGAGATTGATAATGTTGAAAATATTGATTATTGATAAAAATGATTCAGGATTGATAAATCAAATAAATGGGGCCCAAAGTCTAGGCGACCATTTTAGGGTGCATACATTTGCCCCTCTTTGACTAATGTGTGATCGATTTGGGAACACATGTAGTCAAAGAATGAAGTTGCAATGTGAGATTGATTTGGGATCACAAAACAACTTAGATATGAGGTCGATTCGGGATCATATCCGGACAAAGCATAAACAAAAGGCCTTTGAACATGAGGTCGATTCGGGATCACATTCAAAGTAAGAGATAAGAATCTCAAATTTGAGCAAAAGCTCAGAAAAGATGTTTGAATCAGAAAAATCAAGGAATTGGGGATGAGAATCCCATAGGTATTGCCCCCTCGGAATCAAAATCGAAATCAGGTAGAGAGGAGAACAGTGAATTGATAAGGATTTGATCAAATCAAAATGAAATCACAATCGAATGTAAAGGTCAATAGGTTAACCATTAGGCAATGAACCATGCCCCAGCTTGACTGAAAAGATGTAGTCAAACGTGAGAAATGAGGGAATGGAATGAATATGAATGAAAGACTAGAAGTTTGGAAGACATGGAAATGAAGAAACGACAATGCCCCAACAAAGATCGAAGGATTAGGCCTCAAAAAGATCAGTCAACTGCACAGAAGGGGGGGAAGATTTTGAAACATGATTTTGACTATCAAGATGACCTCAGATTTCGATTTCGAGTCCGAAAATGGATAGAAAATGATGTGATATGAAAGACCAGAAATGAAAGATATGATCAAGAAGAATCAAAAAATAAGCACAGTTGACCAACTAGTCCATAGATGATAAAAAGGAGAGCTCTCTCCATATGCAAGATGCAAAAACTAAACTATGATGAACCTAAGAATGCAAGCTACTATGAAAGTGGTTGACTTGCAAGGTCACAACGCTTATAGACATCTAAATATCATCATCGAGCGTTATTGGTAGCGTCATAAGATCATACAATGCACACTAGCATAACTATGTGGATATGAATATGATTTTTATCAGATAGAAATGTGGAAATCCCACCTAGGCATCAAAGACATGTAGGTCCAGATGACTAATGCAGTGAGATCACCTAAGTTTGATATGGAGATATTATGCTTGTATCAAGACACATGAAAAGTCAGGATAACTAGAAGTATGCACTCGCACAACAGTCAAGGATAATATCTTGTCAATCCATAGTGTCAAGTAAGACCAGCATAAATGCTCATGACAGTTAGGATCAACAAAATATACCCACAAGCAGGTAAAGAAAGAAAACATGTTCTCATACCCTCAGTCTTCTAGCTATGCATCATCGAAAACTTCTCAGGGAGAGACCACTCATCAAAGAAATCCTCATAGACAGCACACAAAGAAAAATAAAGTCAACATATCTCAACAAGTTGATTGTTTAAGTGTGTGTGTGTTGGTCATAGAGTCAAACTTTGGTTATCGCATCTGCAAATGAGAAATATCCCATCATACTTAGATTATTGGGTAAGACATCTGATAAGTGTTAAGAAACACTCAACACAAGGGTAGTGTTGAAAAACACTATTTGGGGTGGTGTTGAAAAACACCTGTTGTGAAATGCCCCAAGAGACAAACGCACCTAAAAGACCAATGCTAACAGTTATGCCCCCTAGACAAAGACAAAGACCAATTCCAAACTAAGCCAAATAAGGTCAAGGCATGAGGGAAAGTGGCTAAGGGTCGAGGATGCATGCTAACAAATAGGGGTGCAAAGGCTTTAAGTAGCGCCTGTTTCCAGGTTTTCACCACTTGGAATCTTTTTTCTTTTTTTTTGGATTTTTTAATTTTTTTGATTTTTTTATATTTTTTCAGGACTTTTTATGCTTTTTAGGATTTTTTCAGCATCATATATGAATTTTTTTGGTATTTTTTCAAGATCATAAAATATGTACAAAAGATGCCCCCAGACAGAATAGGCATCAAACTCTTTAAGCAAGATCACATCGTGCAGTCCCAATGTCTAGTAAAGGTGAAGGACAAGATGGATAAGCAAGCTAGTGAATGAGATGGAAGACATGAGAATGAAGGAGAGTGAAGGGAAGAAATCCTCAAGGTCAAACTCCTCAAGAGTACCCAAGCTAGGGAAAAATTGTTGTCATGTAAAGCGCATTTGGACAAGCAATGAGAGGCTAGCATAGGATAAGTCACAAAAGCACATTGCAAAACAAGGAAGGATGCAGTCCAAAGGAGTAGACATGTCAAGAGGCTTCATAGCATCATGTTTTACTTCTTTTTTTTTTTTTATTAGATCAAGACCAAAGGGGAAAAAGACAGCGAAAGGCTAGAATGAATGGAGGAAAATGAATATGAAGGCTAAACATGAAAGGAGTGAAAGCAAGATCATTGTAAGATAGCTCACAAGATAGCCAAATATTCAATTATAGGTCAACATTGTCAAGATCAAAGAGAGAAGATGGAATGGATGAAATATGTAGAAGAACTACGCATGATCCCTGATTGTTAGGTTTTCATCACGGTACTTATCCAAGGTGCCACAAGAGAGTGGTTTTCACCATAGGATGAATTTATTTCTCTTTACTTTTGCTACCAAGGTGCCTATTTCCAAGTTTTCACCATGGCACATTTTCAAATTTTTTTTCAATTTTTTTGCTATTTTTTGAATTTTTTTGGAAGAAGGCAAGCTTTTTAGCTAATGCTCCTTGAAAGGATAAACCATGATATGTCAAGGATTCAAAATGATATGCTCAAAGATGCTGAAGGGGAAAAGAAGACGGAGAAGGAATAGGCAAATGAAGAAAAAAATGATAGAAGGTAGAAGGATAATGAATGGAAGGGATGTGAAAAGGTAGATGGAAAGAAAGGTAAGATCAACGTCAATACACACCTTGAAAGGTGGCGAGAGGATGGAGGAAACATGAACCATATTCTAGTCCAAGTGCGAACCATATTCTGGTTCATTATTGCTATCTGACTCTTCAAAAAGAGGATTGGTGTACTTGTTATAATTCTCAAATGTGAATGGAAAAAAATGAGAAGGAATATGAAAAATGTTTAGCAGAGGTTGTGGTTCAGGTGCATGGAATGAAAGAATGTTTTTGGAAGAAGATGAAGTGGAAGTCTTTGGAAGCTTGAATGTCAATTTCACTTTTTGTTCAACATGAGACTCTTTCAAGAGAGATTTTGGAATCCATATAGCCTTAGGCTTTTCATTTCCTTTTGATAATTTAGAGAGAATATCTTCAATGATGGGTTTTGGAACCCATACTTGTCTTGTATTTTTCTTCTTAGATATCTCTTTTGACTTTATGTTTCCATGTCGATTAGAGGAGACATGGTGATCTTCTTTTTTTTATGGATTCTTGTATTGCTTCTTTTTCTTATATTGAACAATCAAGTTACTTCCAAAAGACTTGGGACTTGTGGAAGAAGAAGGACAATACGACTAGTTTAGATGGGTGGGTGGATGAAAAGGATTCAAGGGTATGTATCTATGTTGATCTTGAGGAAAGATAGGAGATGGAGGGACGTAAGGATCCAAAATGGATGATGAATTAGAAGAATTAGGAGGGGAAAGTGAAGGGACATAAGGACCCAAAATGGAAGGAAGACGTGAAGCCCTTAGTATTGGTGGAGGAAGTCCAAGGATGGAAGTGGAAGATGCAAAAGGATAATCAATAAGTTCATTAGCATCTATATGACAACTAAGGACATCAGGATCTTTAGAATGAGCATTAGGATTTACAATAGGATCATGAACATCTTGAATAGGAGCAACTTCTTTGATAGGATTGTTCAGAGCTTGCAAAGACTTAGGAAGAGTAGAAAGTGGAAATGAACATGGAATGGTAGAACAAGAAGATGGAAGACTTTGATCTTGACAATGATTGTTGGGTAGCATAAGCGTATCAACTTTTTCTAGATTTTCAATAGGCTCAACATTGGAAGTAACAACACCATTTTTAATAACCTTAATGGAAGTATCATCTTTAGAAAGCGCAAGCATAGTAAGGTTATTTTGATTGTCAATAAGCTCAATAGTGTAAGTAGTAGCTTGATCTTGCTTAGGAGATGGTGGAATGAATGCGAAAGAGCGTAGAGGATCAAAAGAACCATGAAGCGAATCAGAGACATCATGAAAAGGATTGGATGACATGGAGGGTTCTTGATCTTGATCTTTTTTTATGTTCTTTTCTTTATCATTTTTAGAGTCCTCTTGATATGGAGCCACTTCTAAGGACAAGGAAGCATGTTGGAATTGTATGGAAGACTTTGGAAGAGATGGCGAAGGACTAGTTGAAGTAGGAATTGTAGCATATAAAGGCTTAGGCTCTTTAGGTTTAGCATTATTGGAAGTATTCACATCCAAGTGAAGGTTAGCTTGAGTATCTTTAAGAGGCGGCTCTTGAGAATAACTATAGGGAACCGCATGGAAAGCCTTAGGATCTTTGTTGGATGAAGGATTTGTGAAAGATTTGGAAGACTTAGAATCTTTAGGAAGTGTGTGGGTATTGGAGGAAGTGGCGGATGGAAGGGAACCATCACAAGACAAAGATTCAACATTAATATGATTTTGCTTGAGAGTGAGATCTTTATTTTCAGCATGAGAGTTTTTAGAGGAGAGATGCTCATAGTATCTACGTTTATAATCAGCATGAAAAGCTTTCTCTTCCTCAATAGAAGTAGACGTATCATAGTGTTCACAACAAATATCATAATTTCTCTCAAAATCAGAATCATAGGGATCACCAGCACAATCTATCCAATAGGATGACCCTTTAGTAAGCCTAAGCACACGACGAGGACTCTTAGGAACATAGGTACCATAAGTATTGCTACATTGTCCATCATCATAGCCATCATAGTCATCAAAGGTAGGTGTGTCACTCTTTGTGGAAGAGACATCACAAAGACTATCACGTTGCTCTTTATGGTATGTCTTCTGAAGAGAAGTAAGACTCTTGGGAGAAGTAGAAGAGGAACGAGATCTTGAAGAAGAGGAAAATGAAGACCTAGTGGAAGAAGAATACTTGGATAATGAGGAATTTGAATGATGTTTAGAAGAGTCATGATAAGATTTGGAAGATGAAGAATGTGAATAGTGTTTAGAAGAATCATGATAAGACTTAGAAGATGAAGAATGTGAATGATGTCTGGAAGAGTCATGATAAGACTTGGAAGGTGAAGAAGAATGAGAAGGTTTAGATGATGAAGAATGTTTGGAAGAAGAAGATCGTGATATGATCATGTTTATGATTCTAGCAAAGGCATCTGATTTAATCATCTTTTCTTTTATTTTTGCTATAAATTCATCACTCATGAGAATTTTGGAGGAACAACACTTTTCGAATATGTCAATGAGCTCAAGATCATCTATTCTTAAGAGAGGTTCCTTAACAAGATAGTCAAGATTCATGGTTATAGAAGAGGAGGAATCAAGCATGGAAGAAATGAATAGATGAATAGAAGAAAGTAGACTAGATAATAAGAGGAAAAGAATCAAGAAGAAGAAGAAGAAGAAGAATTTCCTCTGGGAATAGAAGACTTTAGAAGAACATGGGAAATGGAGAAGAAAGAAGAAGACTAAGAGCCATCTTGTGCAATTGATACCATAACGTTCATTGAGATGTTGAGCAACATGACAACACCTAGGATCTAAGATCTGGACTGACCAAGGAAGACTGGTAATAGGATGACCTCACAAAATGTCAACACCAAACTAGGATAATCAAAGTTCTCTATTGTCCAAAGAGAAATGAAAAGATAGAAGCAGGGGCTTTACCAACACTATCAAAGAGGTGCTTCAAATCAAAGGGTGACTACCCTTGCACTTTTGAACCAGGAGGTTGGGCTAGGCCAAAATATAATTGAAATTGAGATTAAATGAAAATTATTTGGACAATAAGAGTACGAGAATTTCCCAAGAATGTAGCTCACAATTCTAGAGATAAACTTTCTCACCAAGAACAACCTTCTAATGCGATATTTCTCTTTGGCTAATGTGATACTGATGTTGATCTTGACCAATTTGTGTAAAATTTTGAGTTTTTAAGGTATAATTTCAAGTTTCTGAATGTGAGGGTGAAAATGTCTAATTTCAATCACAAATTCAACAGCATTTGGACAGATTTGCAAATAGTAGAGGATCAAACATGTCTTCAAACATTTGAAACAAGGGCAAAAGCAACCTTGCCAAGACAAACACTTATGATATCAAAAATAAAATTGCACCCTATGAATGCTACCGATTGTTTGTATGTTGAGAACGTTTACACTGGGCTAGCACATTCGAGAACACTTCAAGCAATACCTTCCTACAAGACAAGGCTCAATACTTACCAACTTAGCCCACAACTTGATGCCCCCTTGCCTCACACCAAGTGGTTGCCCACAAGAGATATTGGCTTTGTCATGGAAGTGTCAAACAACACAACCAAAGGGGCACATATGGTGAGTATCTTGGGGTGATCCGGGTTAGTCCACTTGGATCAATCCTTGCACTAAGAAGATAAGCGGCTAAAATAGGTGGCCTCTAATCCTATGGTTCTTAGTAAGGGCTTCCGTTCATAACACCCCTCTTGCTCCTCATAAAGGACTAGGACCTCACGGCCTCAAGAGTACCTTAAGCATTCTTGCTCAATATTTTCCCCATGGTCGCAATCCCATGAGCTACTCACATCAAGCGAAGATAAGTGTTATGTCTACCAAGGTTTTGTGTCCTTGATAGCCTTGAGATTATAGTGGGTTGGAATAGCTCGGTATTAGCTTGTCCCCACTTGGGTCGTTCCTCTTCATTGCTCAAGAGCAGGCCTGCTAAAGGATTCTAAATCTAAACAAAAAGTGGATCAATTCTTGAGGTTCAAGGTTTTTGGTTCACCACAAGGGTGAAGAGCATACTCCACTATCTCAAAAATCTCTCCCAAACACACCAAACAAAGTTCATTTACCCTCTTGTTTTCAAAATTCAAAGATGGGTCAAGATTTTCTGGTTCACCAAAATGGTGAAGAGCATACTTCTCCTACCACCCAAGAATTCCTACAACAAGATCTTAAGTGCCTAATAAATGAAACAACTAGTTTTTGCCACAATTAAAAGGAAAGCAAATAAACAAGCAAGATTTTTTTTTTGTTTTTACGTTTGGGCAGCCCTACAAAAACCATTAGTAGCCCTCTTTGACATGCGTTCTTTTGAAAAATTTCAAGTAATGAGAGCACCTACAACCACAACTTGTTAGACCAACAAGAGTTGGGAGAATCAAAATCCAAAATCTACCAATAATTAGTACATGAAAAATTAGATAATCTGCAAAAATAACTGATCAAATGATAAAATCTGAAAATGAAACCATCATGGTTGGATTAGGCTCAGAAAGACCTTTCCAACGATATATCACACTTAAACTTTCGATACCATTTGCAAAATTTCAAAAAAAAAATGGGCACCCATTTTCCAGATTGACACGGATTTGAAAACGTTGGAATTTTCAAAAAATTTCAAAAAGATAGCTAAGAACCCAAAACTTGCAAGATAGATAAAATAGCTCAAAAATAGCTCACTGTCAGGTACAGACACAGTCCAGACACCAGTATCGCGCGATACTTCGCACTATACCGGGTGATACTCTTCAGTCAGTGCGATACTTCGCCCTTTGCCACGCGATACTTCGCCCGAGACCAGGCGATATTCTCTACTATAGTTGAGCGATACTTCTGACAGGCGAAGTATCGCACGCACATACAGAGGTATATCACGCGATATACTGAGAAGTATCGTGCGATATACTAAGAAGTATCGCGCGATATTTTGAGACAGAAAACCAAAGAATAAAAATTACGCTAAAAACTTGCCGAAAAATTGACGAAAAATGACAAAAATGCAAAAAAAGAAGGACAAAGTCTATCTACTTTGCCCCACGGTGGGCGCCAGAAATGTACACACTAAAATGGTGCACTTCTATGAACCATTATATGCAAGGTTGCTCAAGAATGAGGCCTCACAAAGCGGCTCATAGCTCTCTATGCATGGAGTTGCAAGGGACTATGGTGTGTTTGCTCTCAGCTAGAGCTACAAGCTTGTGACCTTGCTAGTCAACCACACAATGAGAGATTCAAGTGAAGACAAGGGCAACAATGTCAATATCTCCAAGAATCACTATGAAGATGTAATGCAAGCTATATGATGATGCAATCTAAGCTATGAAAGGGAAGTACAATGCAACTAATCTATGAAAGGAAATAGCAATGGATTACAATGCCTCCTATTTAGACTATGTGAGCTTATTCTATTGCATAAAAGGAAATCTACACTAAAAATGCCATTATCATGTAACTATGAAAGCAAATATGTAACTATAATGAAATGCAACAAGTCTTCAATATCCTCAAAAGCTCCAAATGCACCTAAAACCTACAGCATAACATTAGCATAAAAACATGGTATATGCAAAATGGGGGAGAGAGCTCTCCTTTTATAAGAAATGAGGTAAAATGGACCATGGAGATTAAGAGGCAAAAAGTCTTAATCAGCGGTGGAGCTTGAAAGAGGAGCAATCCATGTGCACAAGTATCCTCCAATGAGAGTGAAGTGTTGACTTTTGAGCCTCATGTGAGACAAAAAGTGTTTTTTTCCTTTTTGTAAAATAGGAATAATGTTTTATTTGTGCAACTTAGGAAAGAGGGAAAGGTGGGCTTTTTATTTAATCAAAAGGGGAGGAAATATTCCTTTTAATCAAATAAAGACTTAGGATAAATGGTTAGCCCATAGAAAATAATCGAATAAATGATCGAAATTAAGACTTGATCAAGAGATTGATAATGTTGAAAATATTGATTATTGATAAAAATGATTCAGGATTGATAAATCAAATAAATGGGGCCCAAAGTCTAGGCGACCATTTTAGGGTGCATACAGTTCTGAATAAGTCTAAGAAAGAAAAAGAAAGATGCATCAATGAGAGTGAAAGTGAAAGTGACACTTTTGATGAAGAACTAGAGGATCTTGCAGCTCTTATGGCCAGAAGATTGAAAAGGGGAAAAGGAAAGTATAAAGGTAAACTCCCTATCATATGTTTCTCATGTAATAAAGTTGGTCATATAGCTGCAAGATGTTCTGATAGGGATGACAAGGATGAGGAAATAGATAGCAAGCACAAAGACAAAAGAGAAGACAGAGGTTACCGAAGGTACAAGGACTACAAAGACAAAGGTAAGAAATCCTGCTATATTGTTGAAGAAGAAACTGACACTGATAGTGATGATTTTGAAATTGAAGTAGTCTATGTTTCTACAAAAGATGAGTTTGATGAGGATGAGAAAACTGCATTGATATCCTATGTGAACAAAAATGATAAGTGGATTATTGATAGTGGTTGCTCACACCACATGACTAGTGATAAAAGTAATTTTGATACCCTAGATCATTACAAAGGTAGAAGTGTTAAAGGATTGATTAAGCTAACTGATAAGATCACTTGTGAAAATGCTTATTGGGTTGAAGTTCTTAAGTATAATATGCTAAGTGTTGCACAACTTAATAGCACTGGCTACCGAGTGGAATTTCATCACAGGAAGGCTAAAATATTTGATGCCACTGGTGAATTGATTGGAAGTGGAGAACAGACAAGAGGTAATTTCTTCCATCTAGACCTATCTGAAGAGACATATATGATTGCACAACTTGATGATATATGGTTATGGCATAAGCGGCTATGTCATGTTAACTTTGATAATCTGGTAGAACTTAGTAAAAAGAAGAAAGTGAGAGGACTGCCGATATTGAAGAAACTTGATAATGTAATGTGCAAACAATGTTAGTTGGGTAAGATGACAATGTCTAGTTTCAAGAGCAAGACTTTTACTTCTAAAAATGCTTTAGATTTGGTTCATACTGACCTTTGTGGACCTATGGGTGTACAAAACTATTGTGGTGCTAGATATTTTATTCTGTTTGTTGATGATTACACCAGAATGATGACTGTAATGTTTCTAAAAGAAAAATCTGATGCTTTTCAATTTTTTAAGTGGTATTTGGCTAAGGTTGAAAAGGAGACAGGTAGGAACCTAAAGTGTCTGAGATCTGACAAAGGTAGAAGTGTTAAAGGATTGATTAAGCTGACTGATAAGATCACTTGTGAAAATGCTTATTGGGTTGAAGGTCTTAAATATAATATGCTAAGTGTTGCACAACTTAATAGCACTGGCTACTGAGTGGAATTTCATCACAGGAAGGCTAAAATATTTGATGCCACTGGTGAATTGATTGGAAGTGGAGAACAAACAAGAGGTAATTTGTTCCATCTAGACCTATCTGAAGAGACATATATGATTGCACAACTTGATGATATATGGTTATGGCATAAGTGGCTATGTCATGTTAACTTTGATAATCTGGTAGAACTTAGTAAAAAGAAGAAAGTGAGAGGACTGCCAAGATTGAAGAAACTTGATAATGTAATGTGCAAACAATGTCAGTTAGGTAAGATGACAATGTCTAGTTTCAAGAGCAAGACTTTTACTTCTGAAAATGCTTTAGATTTGGTTCATACTAACCTTTGTGGACCTATGGGTGTACAAAACTATTGTGGTGCTAGATATTTTATTCTGTTTGTTGATGATTACACCAGAATGATGATTGTAATGTTTCTAAAAGAAAAATCTGATGCTTTTCAATTTTTTAAGTGGTATTTAGCTAAGGTTGAAAAGGAGACAGGTAGGAACCTAAAGTGTCTGAGATCTGACCGAGGTGGAGAATTCATATCAAATGAGTTCAATCTATTCTGCAATGATAGAGGAATCAAGAGATAGATGTCTGCACCTAGAACACCTCCACCGAATGGTATAGTAAAGAGAAGGAACAAATCTATCATGGATTGTACAAGAACACTAATGATCGAGAAGAATGTTGCACAAAAGTACTAGAGAGAAGTTGTAAGTACAGTTATTTATACCCTAAATTGAGTACAGATCAAAAAAGGTACAAATATTACACCTTATGAGTTATGGCATGGGTATGCACCTAATGTAAAGTACTTTAGAATTTTTGGGAGCAAATTCTATATACTAAAAGACCATAGGAATGGAAAATTTGATCCTAAAAGTGATTAGGGCATATTCCTAGGTTATTCCACAAAAAGAAAATCTTACAAGTGTTTGAACTCTAACACTAACAAAATTGTGGAAAGTGTAAATGTCAAGGTTGATGAATATGCAGAGAAAAATGAACAAGAAAGCAAGAGAGAACCAAAAGATTATAGATATTTTGTATATATAGAAGAAGGAGAGGCAAGTGACAAACTTGCACCCAATGCAGAGTCCCAGGTAAGCAATGTCGAGCATCAAGGAAACAATGTCGAGCGATAAGAAGAACATGTCGAGCAATAGGAGGATGCTGCCAAGTATCAGGAAGAGGTTGTCAAGCATTCAGAAGATGAATCTAACAATCTTATTGGTGAACCTAAAGAACAAGGGGAAAAGAGAGTAGAACCTTTTTTGGCACAATATGTAAGGAGACATCACAAGCTTGAACAAATCATTGGAGACAAAGAAACTAGAGTTCTGACCAGAAGCAAGTTAAGAGACCCTACATGTTTACTGTGTGAATTTGAGCCTAAGACAACAAGGGAGGCATTATAAAATGAAGACTGGATTCAAGCCACGAATGAGGAGATAGACCAAATAGAGGAGAATGATACCTAGACTCTGGTGCCAAGATGAGAAGACCAAAATGTCAGTGGAGAAAAATGGGTGTTTAGAAATAAGTTGAATGAACATGGACAAATCACAAGGAACAAAGTAAGGCTGGTATGCAAAGGCTATGCATAAGAAGAAGGAATAGACTGTGGGGAGATATTTTCCCCTGTAGCAAGATTGGAAGGAGTAAGAACTTTACTTGCATATGCTACCTACAAAGATTTCAAGGTATACCAAATTGATGTCAAGTCTGCATTTTTAAATGGTATATTAGAAGAAGAAGTGTACATTGAACAACTTGAAGGATTTGTTGATCCAAACAAGAGACACATGGTTTGCAAACTGAATAAGGCACTATATGGACTAAAGCAAGCCCCAAAGCATGGTATGAGAGGCTGCACAACTACTTGATACAGATTGGATTCACAAGGATAAATGACACCAACAATCTATACATGAAAGATGAATAAGGTAAAGGAATCTTGTTAGCTAAGATTTTTGTAGATGATATCATATTTGGTGGACAAGATGCCCTATCTAAGAAATTTTCAAATGAAATGCAAACTGAATTTGAAATGAGTATGTTTGGAGAGATAAAATTCTTTGTTGGTTTACAAGTATATTAGATGGAGAAAGGTATTTTCATCACCCAATCTAAATATGTTCATGAGATACTGAAAACCTTTGGTATGGATGATTCAAGGCCAGTAAGTACTCCCATGGCTACTAGAAAAAAATTATCTAAAAATGATGATGTTGCTGGAGTAAACTAGACTTTGTATAGGTCCATGATTGGAAAATTGTAGTATGCTATTCACAACAGACTAGATATTGCTCTAGCAGTTGGGATTGTGGCAAGATTCTCTGCCAATCCTAAGGAAACTCACATGATGGCTGTAAAAAGGATAATGAGATATTTGAAAGGGACTACAGATTATGGACTGTACTATAAGAAGCATGAAAGATTTGAACTGAGAGTCTATACTGATGCAGATTGGGCAAGAAATGTGGATGACAGAAAGAGTACTAGTGGTGGAGCTTTCTTTCTTGGACAGAGATTAGTTTCCTGGACAAGCAAGAAACAAAATTGTATTTCCCAATCTATAGCTAAAGCCGAGTATGTAGCTGTAGCAATGAACTGTTCGAACTTGGTATGGATAAAGCAATTGTTGGTAGGCATGAAAGAAGAGATCACTGAACCAGTTGTCATCTACTGTGACAACACAAGTTCTATCAACATCTAAGAACCCAATGATGCACACAAAGACCAAACATATCGCCATCAAGTATCATTACTTGAGGGAATTGGTACAAGATAAAGAAGTCAGAATGGAATATGTGAATACAAAGGAACAACTAGCAAACATATTCACTAAAGCTTTACCTAAAGAAGCTCATGAATATCTGAGAGGAAAATTAGGGGTTCTTCCCCTAACTGAGGCTACCTAGTCAAGCTAGGAGCACTACATCAAATGTGCTGCAAAGAGTATTTGACAAATTGATGTAGAGAAAGGTCACACTTTAGGAGCAACCTAGAGTTGTGAAAAGTACAGCAAAGCTGATAATCAGTCATTTGTAAATATGACAAAGGGAGAAATATTGTTACTGAACTGACAAGATGACATCTACATCTGAAAGATGTATGTTTTATTTTTTGCTTTGGCATTATTGTCAAAGAGGGAGATGAATAAGATGAAAACACATGGTGAGATTTCAAGGAAGATCAAGTAAGAGGGAGAGATTCAAAGGAAAGGAACAAGAAGAGATCAAGTGGAAGTTACTGTGTGGACGGTCATGTAAGCAAGGCTAATTGATTCTAAATCAAAATGAAGCTAAGGATATTATAAATATTTCTGATGTACACATAAGTTTTGGATTGGTTGGTGATTCATGTGTTATTCATGTCTATTTGATTGTTGAGAAGGATTAGGGAAAGTTTGATAACAATAGCACCTAAGGAAAGGTTGAGTTATCTTGATACTTCAATGGGTACTTGATTATGTGGCACAATGATAAGATAATGTATTTCTTATCTAAGTAAGAAGTAAGACTAAACAAGTAGGCTTAATCAAGCAAAAGTGAAGAAATCTAGTTTAAGCCGAATGATGTTAGTGTCGACCGAGCCAGTATATGCCGAGTAAATTCAGTGTTGATCGAACATCAGTTAATTGTCGAGGAAGACAGTATTAGCCGAGGAAACAGTTTCAGTGGTGACCGGACTACCCAGTGATGATCGAGGAGTTGAACACAGTATTGACCGAGTGTCAATAATTTACATTTGAGGAAGAATTCAGATTCCTAGCTGACATAGTTGAATTCTTGGATTATGTAAATCGTGTTGACTTTATTTATTGATTGTATGGAAGCATTTAATGCACTATAAACTATTTTATTGTAATTCCATAAAGAGATTTGAGATGTTTCTAGAAGGATGGATGAAGAACATAAAGTTGGAAGGATTTGATGAATCTGACCTAACCCTAAGATCTAGGGAGGAGATTAAGCGGCAAAATTTGGATCGACCTAAACGAAGAGGTATTAAGGAAACCTAAGTGTGAGGTTGAATGAAGGATGTTGGAGTTGTTGTTATTGACTGTATAAGCAAAAAAGGCTAAAGGAGAAGGAGTTGTGATTGCTTGAAGGGATTTTTTAGTAGATCAGTGATGGAGATGGAAATGGATCACAGTTAGTAAGCCAACATATGTGTATGGAATTGGATCTGTTATTTGCAAAGTGGGTTGTATGTTTTCAGATCAAACATTGTTGTTACTTTCTAATCATTACATCATTTTTAAATCCTTTAATCAAGGCTGACCTAACAGTCATTTGTATAAATCCTTTGAACAAGGTTCCATTCTAATGGAATGTATGTAAGTCCTTTAACAAGCCACACTCCTAATAGGGTTGTTGAAATCCTTTAACCGAGTCACACCTGACAGTGTGTTTGTAAACCTTTGACAAGGTTGGCTTTTCACAGAGCTCACTTCAGAAGAGTGAAAATATCAGTAACATGTTACAAAGTGGTTTTTCCCAAATTGGGTTTCCATTATAAATCCTAGTGTTAATGCTTGTGTGAATGTTTTGGTTTGAACATTTCTATGTTTTACAAGTTAAATACTATTGGATAGTGGAATGCACTATTATATGTTTCTGATACGCATTCAGTAATGACCGAGTAGCTATTGGTTGTTAGATTTGAGTTGTTGAATAGTTTTGAAAGTTTAATTATACATCTGGACCTGAGAAAAAATGATTCACCCCCCCTCTCTATTGTTCTAAATCATATTAACACTTTCAACACTAGATGATCTTGGTAAGTAGGTTCCCGTGGTCCATACCAAAGAAATAGTCAGTTCATATATTCATCACTAACTTATATATTGAATTAGATTTTCATTTGTAAGTCTAAGTTGTTCCCACCTTTGGTGAAATCATTCAAAAGTGGGCACAAATTGAAAGAGTGCTAATCATCAAGGGAATTGTACAATATTTACCATAAACCAAATTTTTAAATAAGAACAAAAATATCAATAAGGAAAAATCTATGGGCCCAAAGAATTTAGGCCATACAAAGTCATTTTACTAATACCGCCGCAATAAGGGTAACTAAAATAAGAAATTAAGCTATATAAGTATACCCCTTAGATGGAGTATTTCATGAACTATTTATCCAAATATGATGACCTCACCTCTTAGGAAGTCTTCTGATGAAAACAATCCAATTCAACTTGGTATAGGGAACATGAGTATTAAGAATACCATAAAATTGAAGGTCGTGCCACTAGCAAATGTATGAACCATAAGAACTATATTCAATACTCGATTGAAAAACAATACATATAAATAGAAGGGAAAGTTGGACTCATTTTTGCCAAACACCCAAATGGGAATCTACCAAGACCATTTCCTAAAGTATGGTCAAGTGTGATCCTATTTCAAGAAAAATCAAAGATAAGAGACCCATACTCATAATATCTATTACAACAAGATCCCACATAATTACAACTCTATTGTTGGTAGTATTAAGGTGATGATAACAAGTTAATACCATTAAGATTAAATCCTTCGACTATGGTGTAACCACAAGATATAGTAGGTTCACTTTCCAAGTGACTCCCCTACCTCCTCTTAGTGTCCAATAAAACCTAATTGAACAACTTGAGAAGTGTAATACCCAAAAAATGGGCTATAGGACCATTAACCTCCTACATCAACAAATCGATTGAAATCGACATAAAAGTCCTAACCAAAGGCACATCTGTGCATCCAATCATTGAAACCCTAATTGATTCTATCATAATTCTGCATTGGGGAATATTTCCTAAATATTCCTAATTATCTCCTAATTAAATATTATTTGGTGATAAATGATATTCTTTTATTTATCCTAAATTTAACTAATTGAATATGATAAATGTTTAATTAATTAGACTTAATTCTACCACTTAATCATTTATTTGGATTTAATTCTATTTATTCTCAATTAATATTATTTAATTTTGACAATAAATCAAAAATCCTACAAATAATTGATTAAATTCTTATTTAATTGATTAAATCCAATTGTCAGATTTAATGATATAGTTTTGGAATAAAGTTTGATTAAATAATTGATCAACCCATAAATCAGTTATTTTAATTCAAAAATTAGTTAATTTGAGAATAATTCATTTGAATTATTAAATTAATTCATAATTATCCATGCACATTCAGAAAAGCAGTTAAACTTAGAATCAATAAATCAATTCAATTTGTTATCTTTTTGAACTCAACATCTATTTCGAGTTAAAAAGTTGATCTAAACTTTTGATTTGAGTTAAAAAGTTGATTTTGCCTGATTGTGTGAGTTAACTAATTCTAATTTCCTAATAACTCAAAAATCAATCTGAGTTAATCAAGGAGAGATTTTTGGCTTTCCATGAGCTTTCAAAAATCTTGGATTTCTATATAAACAAGGCTCAGCCCTTCACAAAGGATCTTCTTGAATCTTCGAATGCATCCTTCTTTGAATCATTCAACTACGCTTTCAATTGTCTGGACAATCAAGCTCTTGTGAATAGGTGATTGTGAGACTTTTGCAATTCATTGTTTTCAATCCATTTTCATAGCATCCATTCAATTCATCTTAGATCAATTTCATACATTTTTTCATCATATTGCATAGAAAATCCAAAAATATAGATTAAGTTGCATCCATATTTCCATTACTTTCATCATTTTAAATTCTTCATTTAGGTATTGCATTGTCACTAGTCTTGGTCATAATCTGAGAATATCAAACTCATACCTACTAGAAGGCAGTAAATCATCTGGTTAGCATTGTTTACTTTATTTGCAGATTTCTTGATTTGCTAACCTCTAATATTTTACTGAAGTGTTGTGTCTACAACTAGGTACAAAATTCACACGCACATTTTTTGCGCCCACCATGGGGCCCTATAATGGGTTTCCCTTTTGATTTTTCAATTTTCTGGTAATTTCTCTTAAAATTGTGATTTTTAATTTTTTGGTCTGTATAATTTCGTACGATATTTCAGAAAGTCGTATCAGAGCCTTCTGGTTGTCGTACGACAAATGACACTTTGGATTGTCGTATGTGTTGTTACATATTTTTTTCTAGAAGCTAAATTGTCGTATGAAAGCTAACCCATTGTCGTATCATTTTTGGAAAGTCGTATGGGAAGCTGTAGAAACTTGTACGAGTTTTGATGCCAGTTTTGCATAGTCGTTTCACATTTTGAGCAATCTTTTCCTACTTTGATTTTAGATTTTTGCTAACAGCTAACCCTAACGATTGATACTTGTTGTTTCTGATCATTTTGGCTCATAGAAAAGCACAACAAAAATAAAGTAAAATCTACTAAGCGTGTTACTTTGGATCTGAGGTATTTCACTACATCCCTATAAAATTTCAATTTTGGGAAATAAAATGAACCTCTCACGTGTTTAGCTTGAGTGTTTCTTGCTTTCATAAATCACATGTTCATTTTGGCTCTAAAAGGAATCTAGATTTGCTTTCTTGCATATCTGTCTCACATAGTAATTAGGCCCTATGAACACTATTTGTGGCATTCTTGAGAGAGTGGGCTTCATTCGCTTGTTTTACATGTGAAGCTCTTCTCAAAGATATATCCCCTTGTAGGTAGGTAGGATTTGTTATCATCTCACGGTCTTACTTGGTTTAGTCTTCATCTTTGATGGTACATTTTCTCTTGGACCCACTTAGAGAGATCGGTAGTCATTGTTGTTGACATACAAACCTTGGTGAGGTGGTTTCAATTTAGCGTGTCAATCAATTTTTTTTTTGTGTTTGGGTGAGGTGAAGAGGCTAGAGGATTATGCTCTGTTCCCTTTTTGGGCAATATCAGAAAATCAAAACCCTTGAATCTAAGCTAAGTCCCCATGTGGTCCATTTTGTGAGTCTTCCTTGATAGAGAGGATTAACCGTAGTGGAAATTCCCTTTATTGGGTCAACCACGTGGACAGAACCTCAAGTGGTAATAGCCATTTCTACCATGGTAGCAAAAATCACTATATAAATGTCCTTGTGGAAGAAATCTCCATGCGTGTAGTTTCTTGTTGGGCTGTCAGATCTCCTCAACATCTCCAATTGATTAAATTCTCAGAATGTGTCAAAACCTCGGTGCGCCTGGATTGGAGTTCGCCCTATTGAGATTGCAAAAGTTGCAGAGTTGACCATTACTATGAACCATAGTGCAACCAACTTTTTATTTTCTAGGACTATGTGCATGACTGCAAAACATTTTGAGAACATACACAAGTAGAATTCTTAGGGAGTAGAATCATAAGTCATTATTCTTGTTCATGTGCAACTTTTCTTTGTCCCTTGCTCATTGTTTAAAGACAATTGATCGCTTGAACTCCCCTGATTTTTGTCTTGCATGCCTAATCTATGATAAAATATGTTAATGCATTTAGTTGTTCATTTAAAATGAATAAACCTAGCCATCAAAATCAGCCAACAATCTAAAAAACTTGCAAAATTTGAAGAAAAATCCTTTTCTGGTGTCAGTTGTTGTCTTGGAAAAAAAATTTGTATGAGTTTTTAAACTTTCGTAGCAAAACCCCCAGAAAATCATACAATAACTTGTACTATGTCGTATGAGTGTTGTCAGAAAACCCAAGCAAAATTCAATATGGAGTCAAATGTCATACGAGTTTTTCCAATTGTCGTGCTAGACCTGATCCTGATTCGTACGAGCCTAGAGAAAGTCATATGAGAGTTAGGTCAAACTTGTCAGAAAGCCTTCAAATTTGTCATAAATTCAACCATTGAAGTCAACTACCAGATTCTGTCAAAAAATTCACCATGTCAGGAATAGAGCAGAAAACCAAAAAAATCCAATTTATTTTCCTAAAAGTGGTCTCTTGAGTTTGATTCAGCCCTATGATCTATCGATTTGGATCCCATTTGATCTTGTGTCAAAACCTTGTCAAAATCATTCTTCAATTCAATCCTCAAAATGGCTAAGTGCTATGAGCTCGTGTCTGCTATCTCTTGGGTGTCTACCCATACCTCTAGGGAATAGTATCCTACACTTACGTCCAATCAAACTAATCCAATCTTGACAAGGTTGCGTCATTCAATTTTCCCAAATCAAGTCATTCATCAATTGTCATAATCTTACTCTTTTGATTCATTCGAGGTTAATGGTGGAAACCAGAGCTTCCTCACATAGAAAACCTGGAGAAGAACCCAAATACTCACCTTTGTCTTCTTACATCATTCAGACCACTAATCAACCATACGATACAACTCAGTATGAAGAATATGCTCTAGGTAATCTGCATCTGAAGAAAGGTTATTATAATCCTTCCCAATCAACCCACGAAGGTAATCAATCAAATCCACATCAATCAAACCCCAAAAGTCCTCACAATGCTACAATGTCTCAAGGAGGAGGATACAAAGGCTCGCAAGGTCATCACTCTAATCATGGTGGAGATCCAGAAACAACATCGTCTGAAGTTGAATGATATAGAAATGATGCTGACTTTCAAAGAATGATGAAACATTTCTTTTAAGAAGAGAAAGAGGCCTATTTCTTACAGCTAGCTCAACAAGGAGCCAAACTTCCTCAAGACTTTAATGTCAAGAATATCATCACACAAGAGGAAGAAACTCCCATTACAGCCATGATGAAATAGATACATGCCATGCAAGTTAAGCTCAACAAGTTGGAAAAAGAGAAGGAACCTAAAGAATTTTCTATGGAGGATCTATGCCCCTTTCCATTCGATAAAAACTTGCACATGCCACCATTCCCAAAAAGGGTGGAGATACCAAAATATGACAAATACGATGGAAACTCTGACCCCCAAGATCATGTCAAAGAATTTTGTACCCAATCCATGGAGTTTATGCATGAACCAACATACTTAATGTGTCTTTTCCCATGATCTCTAGGAGGAGTAGCCATTCATTGGTTCTCCAAAATGCCTCCAACCATCAAGAATTTTGAGGAGCTAATAAAATTGTTTTACCAACTATACTCCTACAATATTCAACATCCTCTTACCATGATAAACATCTGCAATCTGAAGAAAAACTCAAGAGAACCTTTCCTAACCTTTCTCAAACGATGGAGGAAGAAGTTTTCACTCTATGCTTGACCTATTTTGGAAACTAAAAAACTTGAGATCTTCATCAACAATCTGATTCCAGAACTCAAGTATCATTTGCAAATGCAAAATCATACTTATTTTGATAAAATGGTAGAAAATTCCATAAAGATTGAAAATGTACTTGCTCGTAAGGGAGATATATCGCTTAACAAGGACAATAGGCATGAATCAAGTTCTAGTTCCAACAACAAAGATAAAGTCAAATTTTGGAACAAGAACAAAAATGTCATAACAAATGGTGTTGTCGATCACGTCAATGCTCCATCAAAGGCACCAACATTCAATCTCACCATTGGCACCCAAGCCATAAAAGCTTCTAAACAAAAGGCATCTGAATCTTCTAAAAAGTGTAATGACTATAAACCATGGGTTACAAAACCAAAGTGCGATTTCACTCCTTTGGGTGAGTCCTTAGAATCTGCCATGAAAACACTATTGGCAAACAAAATCATTACATTACCTAAGATAAAACCATATGATCCCGAAGTCAAACCTAAATGGTTGAAAGAGACCGATTTCTATGACTTCCATTGAAACAAGGGTCATAAAACTAATAACTTCATGCACTTGAAGCATCTCATACAAGACAAAATTGATGATGGGGAAATTGTAATTGACAACCATAAAACCAACAATGATCATATGGCATTCACGGAACCATTTCGAAGCATACTCAAGGAGATTCATCTTGCCTAACATGGGTGCTAAAGTCAATTACGCCTACTCTGGAAACAATGTTGTCATAAACATGGTTGAACCATGCCTATCTGAACATTGCAATGTCATCACCATTGTAAGAAGAGATAGAGATAATCAATCAAAAAATTTAGTAACTTGATCACAAGTTCAGGTACATCTACAAGGACTAAACTCAGGTTCATCAAATGCCCCTAAGGTGCCTTTTAATCTTTCTTCTGCTTCTAAATAGAGGGTTGCCTCAAAATCATCAAATCCTAAAGAGACCAAACCAACATCATATAGTATTGGCCAACAACTCTAGCATACCAATGCAAAAAATCCATGTTTGAGTTGCTTCAGATATCTCCTTCTCATAGGGCTATTCTAGATAAAGCTCTGCTTGGTTCCAATGTTCCTGACAATCTTGATCTAGACAGATTTTAGACTATGGTTGGTCATCTAACATCCCCCCAGTATGTCTCCTTTTCAGAGGAAGATGAAAATTCATTGAGTCATTCACATAACCAGCCCTTGCACATTGAAGTCTTAATCCAAAACCATCGTGTCAAATGTGTGTTGATAGATGGAGGCGCTGGTCTAAAAATTTGTTCCTAGAAATTGGTCACATAATTGGGATTATCAGAAGATGATATTGATCCTAAGAAGAAGATAACCATAAAAGCATATGATGAGCAAGAAAGATCTTCCAAGGGAACAATTATACTACCTATCAAAACAGAACCAGTTATTAGAGACATCACCTATCAAGTTCTGGATCTTCCATTGGCTTACAACATTCTTCTAGGGAGAACTTGGATACATGAAATTCAAGCCATTCCATCAACATACCACCAATGTGTGAAATTTTCTTATCATGGAGTAGAGGTAACAATTCCAGCTGACATATCTACATCTTGCAATGCCTTGAAAGAGAGTGCTGACAAACTTGTTCCGCATAATAGAGAATCTTCCACTAAGCAAACAGACATTGCATCTACATCCAAGATGGAAGACATTTCCAAAGAGGTCAAAATCAAGGACACAAGCATGGGAGAATACTATGGAACCAGTCCTATCTTTAACATCTCTCCCGGTCTCGCCTAAATCTTATGTGCAGCCTTTAAAACAGACGAAACAAGCATCTAAATAACCTTGAGCTATCTACAATGGAAGTTTTGTCACAGAGCAAGTGTCCAAGAAAGAGTTTGAAGAGGATGAAGTTGTGCTTGCATGGCTATACAAAGATGAATCCCAATATAAATTCATTCAGAAATGTGACTCCAAGTCAAACAAGATTCCTTCAAAGTCATATGGACTAGGTCACAACCTCGTGTCTAAAATGGGATACACAGGAAAAGGACCTCTAGGAACAAGAGGCAAAGGTCTTATATCACCCATTGCACACTATGGTCAGACAAATAAAGATACTACAGGTCTAGGTTATCAGAAGAAATATTTCCATCTCAGTGGAAACTCTCCTCACATGATAGAACAGATAGAACCAAAAGTGGATAAAACTGAAGAGAAAGAAACACAACAATCAAACAGTGATGATTCAGACACTACTAATCTTATTCCTTATGCACGTTTACCTCAAAACATACTAGATATCCTTAAGGATGAAGAGAAATCTAAGGAGAATATAAACGTAGTAGATACAGAAGAACCTACTACTAAACAAGAAGAAGGTAAACCTCTCACAGTAGCTGAACGTTTGGGATACAATAGTGATTTTAAAAAAGACTCCCATGAATATGAATTCCGCTCAGAATCTGAAGGTAATCTTGCTTGTGGGATTCATCTTGATTTTACACATGTTCTCAGATTTATCAGAGGTCTAGATGAAGAATCAGAGGATGAATCAAATGACTATGAATGGGGAGTTATTCTAGAAGAAGATGAGCTTATCACTGAAAAACACATTGATGTCATTCACCAATATTCACCTAAATCTGAGGTGAGTTTAGAGTGAAATGATGAACTTAACGAGTCTAATCCACCTACTGCTGAAGTGGAATCCAATAATGACGTTGAAATTATTCATGAACTAAACATTCTAAGTAGTAATATCACCTTTGAATTTGAGAGTTAGGTTAGGACCAATGATGACAACACCATATGTGTGAACACCATTTCACAATCCTCCCCTACATTAACTATCCAACATCCAGAGCTTACAAACCAAACATCTACTGATCCAAACTGAGATATCCATACCTTTCAAACTAACTACGCTCTTGCATGCTACCTCAATGCAGTGGAACCTATGAAAACTTCCATCGGTGAACCTAGCATTAGCATAACAGAGTCAGATATCAAATATCTCAGTTAGAAAAACAAAAGCAAAAAGAAAACGAGTTCTAAGGGTGAAAACCACTTTGTGGAAGTCTCAGAACCTAAA
The DNA here is from genome assembly GCA_027943335.1 of Chamaecyparis obtusa. Lineage (NCBI taxonomy): Eukaryota > Viridiplantae > Streptophyta > Pinopsida > Cupressales > Cupressaceae > Chamaecyparis > Chamaecyparis obtusa. The sequence goes on from BSBK01007394.1 coordinate 28,522, forward strand.
ATAGTAAAAATAAAAGACGTATCCGAAGGTGAAAACCTCTTGAGGTTCCTAAGGATGAGATATTTGATGTCCTTCCAAGTCATTTACAGTACAGATCTCCAGTATTGATAGAACCAACTCAATCTATCAACTTGGGTACAACAAAGGAACCACAACTAATTCATGTAGCTCAATACCTACCAGAAGAAGAGAAACAAGCATTTACAAAATTCTTAACAGAGAAGAAAATCAACTTTGCATGGAAATATTCAGATATGCCAAGGTTAGATCCAAATCTGATAATGCATCACCTTTCTATAGCTCCAAGAGTCAAACCTATCAAACAGAAGTTGCGAAAGATGCACCCACATGTTGCACTCCTAGTCAAAGTTGAGCTAGAAAACTTACTAAAAGCTAGATTTATCCGAGTCATAGATTATGCAGTGGATCTCAAATATAGTTCCAGTTTAAAAACTAGATAAATCTATCAAAGTGTGCACAGACTTCAGAGATGTAAACAAAGCATACCCTAAGGATGACTTTCCACTACCAAACATCGATATTATAGTGGACATGACTGTGGGCTTTGAAATGTACTCTTTAATGGATGGTTTCTCTGAATACAACCAAATCAAAATTGCTCCAGAAGATCAAGAGAAAACAACTTTTAAATATGCATGGGGTACCTTCTATTGGAATGTCATGTCATTTGGTCTTAAGAATGTCGGAGCTACACATCAAAGAGCCATGACATCTATCTTCCACAATACGATGAATCGAACTATGGAAGACTATGTTAATGAAACCTTAGCTAAATCAATGATAAGATCAGAACATCTGAATGAATTGAGAAAAATACTGGATAGAATGGAAAAGTTTAGTCTCGGACTAAACCCTAAAAAGTGTGCTTTTGGTGTCACTTTTGGAAAGCTCCTAGGCTATATTGTTTCAAAGAAAGGCATTGAAGTAGATCCCACTAAAGTCAAGGCTATCATGGAGATGCAACCCCCTAAAAATATCAGTCAAATGAGAACCTTACAAGGAAGGGTGCAATCAATCAAATGTTTCATATCTTAGTTAGTAGATATATCACAACCTTTCACAAAAACATTACATAAAGGTGTGACTTTTGCATGGAACGAAGAGTGTGAAAATAACTTCAATCACATCAAGCAATATTTGGAAAATCCTCCTATTTTGATGCCTCCTATTCAAGGGAATCCATTGATTTTTTATGTCTCCACCACAGATACATCATTGGGGCATTACTAGCACAACATGATGAAAACAAGGAGAGAGCTATCTACTACATTAGCAGAACATTGGTAGCTTATGAGAAGAACTATTCCATGATTGAGAAAGCTTGTCTAGTTGTGATCTTTGCATCACAGAAACTAAGACATTACATGTTAGCTCATACAACATAATTGATAGCTAAGATAGATCCATTGAAATACTTATTGAGCAAAGCTGCCCTGACAAGTAGATTGGCTAAATGGGTGATGCTATTAAGTGAATTTGACATAGAATGTGTTGAAAGGAAAGCTATCAAGGGCCAAGTCATTGCAGACTAGTTGGCTGAGGCACCAATGTTCAATGATACACCATTACAGATGGAATTCCTTGATTCATCCATCATGCACATATCTTCTAGGACTTGGCGTCTTTTCTTTGATAGATCTTACACACACAATGGATCTGAGTAGGCATATTGTTCATAACACCACAAGGTTACTCAATACCTAAAGCATTCAGAATAAAATTTCCTTGCACAAATAATATTTTTGGATATGAAGCTCTACTTAATGGCATGAAGATAGCAATTGAGTGGTGAGTGACAAAATTGCATATTCATGGAGATTCACAGCTAGTCATACACCAAGTCAATGATGTATACCAGAGAAAAGATGAGAAACTAGTTCCATACAAATGCATGGTTGATGACCTCAAGAAATATTTCATCTCAGTCACTTTTGAGCACATTCCTAGAATGGAGAACAAGGTTGTTGATGCTATGGCAATGCTATCATCTCTATTACAGCAGCCCAAACATGAGCTATGTTACGAGTTCCTAGTGGAAGCACTTTCATTTCCTGCATATGATTCCCCCGAAACCTGCATGATCTGCACTATTGTTGGTCATGATTCTTCCAGATAAAAACACCTTGTCTCCTACCTTCAAGACCAAATCATCCCTAATACCTTCAACCACCATGAGAAATGATACCTTATCTGAAATGCATCACAATATGTCATCATAGGTAATGATCTGTTCAAATGAAGTCTAGATGGCACACTTCGTAGGTGTTTAGAATGTGAGGAGTCTCAACGCGCATTAGAGGAATTCCACGAAGGTATATGTGGATCACATTCCAATGGTTTAACACTAGCTTGAAAACTTATTAGGGCTGGGTATTATTGGTCTAAAATGGAAAAAGAGGCTATCAAATATGCTAAGAACTGTCAAAAGTCCCAAGTCCATGGTAACTTAATTCATGCACCAGGGAGAGATCTTATTCCATTTACTACACAATGGCCTTTCCAACAATGGGCGTTTGATCTTATAGGGGCTATATATCCACATTCTTCCAACGGACACACCCATATCATTATAGCTACAGACTATTTTACAAAATGGGTAGAAGCAGTTCCTTGGACTCAAGCAACTGGCAAATAAATTCTAATGTTCATCCTGAACTACATTATAGGTCAGTATGGAATTCCACATTCAATAGTCACAGATAATGGTTGCCAATTCAAGAATAAGGACTTGGATTCCTTATGCGCTAAATTCAAAATCATACAGCATTGGTCATCCATCTACTATCCTCAAGGGAATGGACAAGCAGAAGCATCAAACAAAAATCTATTGAAGATCCTACATCGCACAATTAATAAAATGGGAAGAGACTGGCATCTCGTGATCAATCCAGCTCTCTGGGCCTACAGAACAAGTTTCAGAATGCCCATTGGGGCTACACCATTCACTTTAGTTTATGGGTCTGAAGTGGTACTACCTATTGAGGTTGAAATCCCATCACTAAGAATTAGAATGCATGGTCTAGTAACTGATGATGATTACAGAGTGTCTAGGTTGCAAGAACTTGAACTACTAGATGATTGCAGACAAGCTACATATGATCATCTCAAAGTATATTAGAAAATAATGTCTAGAGGCTACAACAAGAAGGTCAGACATAGAGAATTTTAGGTTGGTGATCTAGTCTTGAGAGAAAATCCTAAAAATCAATCACATCGAGAGCGCAAGGGGAAGTTTGAACCCAACTAGTTGGGTCCCTTTGTTATCACTGTTACTTTTGGCTATGGAGCCTGTCAACTCTCAATAATTGAAGGAGAACAGCTCTAAGAACCAATCAACGTTCTCCATCTAAAGAAATTTTATGCCTAAGGCATTCAGTCTATGGTAAAATGTCCTAAAAAAATCATAAATATCAGAAAAAGTCCTGAAAAAATGATCATCCTAGTGAAAACCTAGCAATAGGCACCTTGATGTATCACAAAAAAAATTAAAAGGAGAAAAATACAAAAAAATCAAAAGATGAAAAAAATACAAAAAAAATCAAAAAATGAAGAAAAAGAAAAAAGTGCGTTGGTGAAAACTTGGTAAACAAGCGCCTTGGTAGCAAAAATAGAATCTATGCCAAGATGGTGAAAACCTGGCAAATGGGCGTCACTTGTATCAAAACACTCCATCTATCAGTGCAATCTTGGTCTTTCCCAACTTTCAGTCTGCTTTAGTTTGTTTATCTCCCGGTTTGCTTTCGTATCCTGTTTTCAATAAAGTCGGTTTGAGCACCACCCAGCAAAAGTGTTTGTATCCTATCAATATTTCAAACTTGGGGGAAATCAATGTCATATCCTAAAGCCCTCAGTGTCTTCAAACAAGTAATTTCCAGTCAAGGTCCTTCTAAGGCTATGTCTAAGTCAGTCTATCTATCTCCTCACCAGGAAAGGATTTTGCATCTTACAATAACACAAACAACAACAACAAACTGAAAACAATCTTTGCTCCACATGCTTTTATCTCCTTGTATGCTATTTGATTCACATTGAGATTTTTTCATATTCTATCCTCGCGAGCTCCTTGATGATGTCCTTCATAGGATTTAGAGACTGATGACTGGGGGCATAATCTTTTATTTGTTTTCTGCTGTGAGTGAAAATCTAACAACTTTGGAAATTTTGGATTGAATTGGTGTCCACTATAAGTGCCTCCATCATGTATTGGATGGCCATGTGTACCTCGACCATCGATCCCAAAAAATTCAAGGAAGTTTGATATAACTTTGTCTTTTTGAGTGATTTCTCCTTCTCTACTATGAAACACAAAATTATCCAAGGATGTGAATGATAAAGGTTCACTGCAGATAAATTCACATGAGAATGAGAATGATCTCTCCTCTTCTTAGTTTGTTTGTTCACAAGGCATATTCAGGTCATCACAACATTTTTGTTCTGATGCTTATACAAATTGCTATATCAAAATGGACATGATATTTAGGTCATCTTGGCTTTTGTTCTTTGATTCTTATATCTAATCTGACATTTCAAAATAAAAATCAATATTCATATGTTCACGGTTGCCTAACTAGTGAACATTGTATTGATTTATTCGGTGTTACCTAATAAAACATTCAGTGATGAAAATGACTGACACATGATCAGTGACTAAGTCCTAGGTCCTAGGTCTGCATTTCATTTTTCACTTTGCATGATTGCATCTATCTCATGATTTCAACATTCAGCTTCATGCTTAATGATTCTCCAAAACTATGCTAAACATGAAACAAGGATTGAGTATCACATGAAGGTCTCCTTAACAGATCAGCAAGAAGTCACCATCCTGGGTTAAACATCCATTTTGACAAATGACCGAGAACTTGTCTTCATCAATACCTGCAAAACATATCATGTATATCGCTGCATTTACATTACATATCATGATCATTCCATAAATCCATTTGCATACATACATGAGCATCCACAAAGCATAAGCATAACACCTACATTTTCTATCTATCATTGCACTGCATTATTCAGACATTTGAAAGAAAACATTGCATTGCATAATCCATACATTCTATACAAATCAAATCATTTCATACATTTGCATCACATGATATAATACTCATAAACAAAATGACAAGTGCATATGAAGTCACAACCCAAAAAGATCTTGTATATATATATATATATATATATATATATATATCAAAAATTGGGATAAGTACACGGGTGCACTACTGGCACAATATACAAAAGAATGAGCTCGACTGAGCTATCAGATATGATCAATGTATAAACAAAATGACAAAAACATGAGAACACTATAACAGCTATCTACCTAGTCCTCAACATCTGGTTCTCCTTCAGTAGGTGCATCTGGTAGTGGGTTGACATGTGGTGCTCTGGCTCCCTCAGAAGCAATCATGTACTCAGAATAGGATGGCACTCTCTGCTCAGTAGGTACCCTCGAATAATAAGCAAATACATAATAAGAGGCCCGACTCATCTGATGGATCACCTCTGCCTATAGTTGCCTCACATCAGCCTCTCACTCTAGTTATTGTCTCTTAGACTCTCTGAGCTGAACCTCAAAAGTGGTACTCTGTAACCTCAAATCACATATATGTAGTCGGAGTCACCTAATGATCTCCTATGGCGTCTGTCTCAATCTAGGATCCACCTTAGGTGCCACTATCTCTACCTCCTCTATAGGCTGCTCTACACTAGCTCCTCTACGTGCCTTATGACGATGGACCTCTACACCTAAATCAAAATTAGGAGTGTCCTGTGCATCCTCCATCGGAGCATCCCATTGTGCTGCCAAGACCTCATCCACACTACCCACACCACCAAGTGTACCACTCTCACCTCTAGTATATCTACTCTGTAAAATTTTAGGCCTGCCTGCTGCAACACTCTGTAGGCGAGGGGGTCTCATATGTCCTGATGGCCTCGGTGGGGTCATCATAGCTCTAGGACGCGGTGGTGTAGGATGAACAACTGGAATCTGAACCTCATGACGTCTCTAGCCTCTGCCCATGGGGGCACCTATCACATCCTCCATAGTAGGGATGAGCTTTGTCAGATCTAAGAACCTGCAGATAGGGTGCTCTGCTATCCACGCCATGTATGCATCAGTCACTCTAGCATCAGAGATCTGCACCCTATAATCCCAGTCCCAGCTGATATAACCCCTGTACTCTAAACAACACTCTACATATGATAGTCAAGGTGACCATCCGAGTCCAAGCTCTCGTACCATCCAAGCATAAGAAGTGAAATCCTATGGGGCATCATGAATAATATTGTACTATCTCCATACTCTAGGAATCACTCCAACATATTGGTAGACCGTCCAATCAATATCCAACTCTAGAAAAAGAAACCAAACTATACACGGGAGGCAGGCCACGAAACTATCTGCAAATATGACCACCAAGTCACAGCAGTCATATCATCCAGAACATGCCTCCAATACTCAATGTGTCCCATACTGACCCATGATATATAGCCAGAGTATCTATAAATCAATGACTCCTGTAGCTACCGCTCATCCCCGCCTATCGGCCTACAGATGAAGATGTGTTCCCAGGCCCAGATCTGTAAAAAAAGAACTCTAGATGCGAATGACTTTGCCTCATGATACACTATCTTGTGCATCTCAAAAAACATGTGGGCAAGTAGACACTGACCCCAACCAAGCTCAGTAGGGGTAGCCATCAATCGCTCTACCATAGGGGCCCAACCCATCGTAAGTCCACACTGTTGTCGATCTGACATGATGATCCCTCTGATCGTCCCAACTATAAAACACTCCAGACAATGTGTCTGTCCATTCGCGACACCAGGGTCTCCCATGAGATTTATTGAGTGATCTACTCATCAGCACCAAACAATGATCTAAATGCAGCTAAACCTGTATTACCTAAACTAATGTAGTCTAGGCGAGGTCCGTGAAATGGTATCCGTAAGATCATGTATACATCCTCTAGAGTCACAGTGATCTCTCTGGTAGGAAGATGGAAAATTTGGGTCTCAAAATAAAACCGCTCAACTAATGCAGTGATCAGGCCATGGTTTACCCGAATGTCAGGTAACCGGATCAGGTACTCAAAACGGCAGGCAACTAAATGTACTCTGAGAGGATCCGGCAGTGAAATACATAATCTCTGAGTCACCGGATGAGAGATCTGAACATGAACATCAGGAAAGATGACCTATATAGCACAAAACAGGGTAACCTATCAGTAACTTGATCAGAAATTAGGCTTGGTGCACAAAAAATGAGAAATTGACAACTTCAGGAGGTGCATTAATGGCTAAGCAATCAAACTATGACATCAAAAAAGTCAAAATTTTGACCTAAGGACATGAAAATTGGTCACTATTTTTTATACAAGTCTTTAGACTGGCACCAAAACTCATACGAGTTATGGCAAGGTCTCATATGACATTTGATGGTCATACAAGTTTTGGATAGTTCTCATACGACACATAAGGGACCCAACGAAATGTCGTATGACATTTGGGTCCTCTTCATATGAGTTACACAGGTAACCCATACGAGTCTAGACTTGGACTTGAAAACTTGTACGAGTCTTGGTAGACTGTCATACGAGTCTTCTTGAGGCAAATATTGAAATATTGAAAAAACATGTAAAAAGTTCCTACAATGCCTAAAACATGGAAAATTTTGAATGTAGGATAGGCACAAAGGTCCACTTACCGGGTTGCCATACTAGCGAGGTCACCGGTAGTGTCGACTGTGCTCAAAACGATGAGAGGACACCGGAACTTGCATCTTTTCTCAGAGGGCTCCACAAGGTTCACAAAAGAAAAAAGTGAAAATGATTTGAAAATGACCCTTTTCGGCCTTATATAGGTTTTGACCTAATTTTTCAAAGTGCTTCATTTTCTGTGAAAATTGCACCCCTGGCTAATTTCGACATTCTGAACCCATTTTCAGGATCAAAATCAAAATTTAAGATCGTTTACTTTGTCAAAATCATGATTTAAAATTTTCAGACCTAGGATGGCCGACTGCTTGCATAATCAACCTTCTGAACATTATTAAAATCTAGAATTCAACTTAACTGATTATCTCACATCAAACTATCAAAAATTCAACTTGGTCAACCATGGTCCACTCATGGTCAAACCTAGTCAAACTTGGTCTTCAGGACCTCTAAATGATGCAGAACGCATCTCTGAATGTGCACAACCACTTCTCAAATCAATTAACATGCTTCAACAATCTCTCAACGCTGAATTTCTTGTTAGATTTCAATTTTCATTCCAAAGGGGGCATGGTATTGTACATCATTAACTAAATCTGTCAGTCAATCTTTTCTTTAGTAATCAAGACAACAACCACGTCTAGTTGTTGATTCATCAAAAGTCCTCGTCGCTTGGGGCACATCACTTGGGGCATATCAGATTCATCAAGATCCATATCAATCTGGTGTTCTCTCACAAAATTGTAAGCTGTATTAGCTCTTCGTAACCATTGGTTCATTAGTGTTATTTCCTTGGTTCTTCGTAACTGAAGGATTCAGATTTGACATCCTTTCGATTCCTTTGGAAAATCAGGTCTGGAGTCAGGACTGTCATTTCTTCGTAACCATAAGGTTCAAAATTAGGCATTTTGACAATCCTTCATAATCATCAGTTCATTGTTGCTCTAGTTAACATCATCTTGATTCTTTGGTCAATCAGGACCTGAATCACCAAATCTTCAAATCAATCAATCAGTTTTTGTCTCAGAATCGGTTAGTCTTTCAGGATCAGTTTCTCCGCCACATAATTGGGTCCACATCATCATCAAAAATAGATTAATCTTTAAACCACTGCGCTTCGCACAGTAATTCAAAGAGGGGCAAAATGTAATACCTCAAAAATGGGCTATAGGACCATTAACCTCCTACATCGACAAATCGATCAAAATCGACATAAAAGTCCTAACCAAAGGCACATCTACGCATCAAATCATCGAAACCCTAATCGATTTTATCATAATTCTACATCAGGGAATATTTCCTGAATATTTCCTAAATATTCCTAATTATCTCCTAATTAAATATTATTTGGTGATAAATGATATTCTTTTATTTATCCTAAATTTAATTAATTGAATATGATAAATGTTTAATTAATTAGACTTAATTCTGCCACTTAATCATTTAATTAGATTTAATTCTATTTATTTCTAATTAATATTATTTAATTTTGACAATAAATCAAAAATCCTACAAATAATTGATTAAATTCTTATTTAATTGATTAAATCTAATTGTCAGATTTAATGATATAGTCTTGGAATAAAGTTTGATTAAATAATTGATCAACCCATAAATCAGTTGTTTTGATTCAAAAATCAGTTAAGTTGAGAATAATTCATTTGAATTATTAAATTAATTCATAATTATCCATGCACATTTAGAAAAATAGTTAAACTTAAAATCCATAAATCAATTCAATTTGTTATCTTTTTTAACTCAACATCTATTTCGAGTTAAAAAGTTGATCTAAACTTCTTATTTGAGTTAAAAAGCTGATTTTGCATGATTTTGTGAGTTAACTAATTCTGATTTCCTGATAACTCAAAAATCAATCTGAGTTAATCAGGGAGAGATCTTTGGCTTTCCATGAGCTTTCAAAAATCATGGATTTCTATATAAACAAGGCTCAGCCCTTCACAAAGGATCTTCTTGAATCTTTGAATGATCCTTCTTTGAATCATTCAACTACACTTTCAATTGTCTAGAGAATCAAGCTCTTGCAAACAGACGATTGTAAGACTTTTGCAATTCATTGTTTTCAATCCATTTTCATAGCATCCATTCAATTAATCTTAAATCAATTTCATACGATTTTTCATCATATTGCATAGAAAATCCAAAAATATAGATTAAGCTGCATCCATATTTGCATTGCTTTCATCATTTTAAATCCTTCGTTTAGGTATTGCATTGTCACTAGTCTTAGTCATAATCTGAGAATATCAAACTCATACCTACTAGAAGGTAGTAAATCGTATGGTTAGCATTGTTTACTTTATTTGCAGATTTCTTGATTTGCTAACCTCTAATGTTTTACTGAAGTGTTGTGTCTACAGCTAAGTACAAAATTCACACGCACAAGAAGAATCTCATAAAAATATAAATCCTAGATCTCCTCAAGTCATCCAACATTCATAAGGAAGTATTACACAAGGTATTACAAGATTCAAGGATCCCCAACAATATTGACCCTTCTCAATTCCAAGCACATGTTGGTCATCTTTCATTGCACTCTAATCTAATATTCAATCAACTTGATATCACATCACTAAATCCATCTTTCAATTGCCCCTTACTCGTAAAGGCTTATCCCAAACCTAGAATCAAGGGGGTGCTTATAGATAGTGAATTGTAGTCCTCAAATAAGATGGAGTGAGAATAAACAAGAACTAGAAACTTGCCAACCTTATGATATGTCATTTATTATGCCGTCCCTTATAGCATTATTTTAAAATGTCATTAAATCCATACAAAATAAATCACCAACTTTCACCAATATTTAAAATTCTTTCATAAAAAAATTGAAATTGGCATCCTTATGACCCCTACCCATTTTAGAATAGGCATATCATATTAAACATCATCTCATAAATACCTAAATATACTCACCTACTTTATAAAAACGCCCTACCCATTTTAGAATAGGCAAATCATATAAAATAACATCTCATAAATACATAAATATACTCACCTACTTTAAAAAAAAATAAAAATTAAAGAACCACATTATGAAAAATTCAAATGCATAAGCTTAGTTTACAAATTAACAATCATACAATAATATTTGTAAACAATAAATTATTCATTGGGTCAAATCAAGAACTTTAAAATCCACTCCACAATACTAAACAAGAACCGTGATTATGTGTACCTAAGCTTGAATTAAGAATACGTTACTTAGAGAGACAAATGTAAAGAACATTCAATCCGTGCAAATAAAACAAAACAACAAATCCTTCTAGAAGCACGACATGATCTCTCATTTTCCAATAACGACTTGTCCCTCTTGAGCAGGTCCCGTAAATCCCACTCATAACGAAGCTTCCTTCAAATGCGGGTCTCAACAAAATTAAAAAAAAACTAACTAAATAAATAATGGCGTTACACCAACCTTGACTGGTTTTGATCAGTGGCCCTACAGATGATATTTTGGAGCACCGTATATGGCTAGCAAACTCCCATCCTTTTCCGATTGATAAAAATAAATAGAAAACCAATCTTGAATCGATAAGATCGCCATCACATCAGCGACTGATTCAATTCAATTATAATAGAAGAGATCTCAGATCTTCTGTTCCATAACAATTCAATCCGCCCGTCAAAATGAATTCTTTGGCAGCCATGTCTCTGCGAAGCATTTTCCCTCTGAAACTGGGAGGTCCCGGGTTCGAATCCCCTTGCGGTCTCACGCCGCCCCACAGTCCCACCTGTGCTCCTCTGTCATCGAATTCTTACGGCGGCAACAGGGTATTGAGAGCTTCGGCCAGTTTTAATGGCGGCAGTACACAATTAGAGAGGAGAGAGAGGGAGAAGAAGAATCATTATGCCCTTTTGGGTATCCCCTGTGATGCATCTTATGAGGATATCAGAGTTGCGTACAGAAGATTGGCTCTGCAATTTCATCCTGATGTTGTGCCGCTGCAGCAGATGGAGTGTTCCACCTCCGTTTTCTGTCAGATTAATGGGGCTTATGATACTCTTTCTGACCCCCGCAAGAGAAAAGCATATGATGAGGGTCTTCAATGGGTAGCGCCCTCGGTTAGGCCTTCAGGTGGGGTTTCCTCCCCTGTTAGAAGTCCCAGGGGACGGAATTGGGAAACTGATCAATGTTGGTGCTCGTAAGGGATCTTTTTTATGAGATTGATTGGTTTTGAGACAGATGAATTTGATCTTCTGAGAATTGTGCACCAGGCCTTGGGTATAAAATTTGAGGAACCGGCTAGTGACTTCCCTGTATGAGATTTGTATGTTTGAGTAAGCATTCTGTTTATTTTCCAGAGGCTCTGGATGCGGTAAATTCTCAAGGCGTAGACATTGAAGATCAGAAAACCTGAAAGAAAGTTACTGTTTTAGCTCTGTATTTGGAATGGAATGGATGCCATTAAAAATCTGAGATCCAGAGACCATTTCCTTGAGACCCTCTGCTTTATGTAACATGTATCTGATGCCTTTGTAAATATTTGGCATGGGTTTTCTATAGTTGTAATAGTATTGATATTAAATATATTTCAATTTATTTTGGATCATATTCTGGTCCACCATGAAAAAGAGTTTTTGAAGATAATGATGAATTATGAATATAATCTTCCAGGTCTTCAATGGGGGTTTCCTCGTTTTCCTAGTTTTCCTCCCCTGTTAGAAGTTCCAGGGAAAATTCTGATGGGATTGATTGATTTAGAGGAAACTGAATTTGATCTTCTCAAGATTGTTTATCATGGGCTTTGGCCAAAAGATTGGAGAAACCAGATAGTGGCTTCTCTGTTTGAGATTTATGCAATGGACTAGCTCAGAAACTCTGGCTATAAATTTTTAAAATGAAAAAATAAAATAAAACATTTTGTTTTGTAAGGTTCTTGTGATAGATTTAGGTTCTCCAAGCTATATTTGACTATCTAACCTAACTGATTTGACTTTGCATTCTGATAAATCTTCAAGGCCTAATGTACATAAATGAAATTGAAATGCTTGCAGAGTTGCAATCAACAGAAACTGAATAAACAGTATATATTTGTTGATTGTAATGAAATTCTTGCAGAGTTGGAGTCAGTAGAAACTGAATAAACAGAATATATTTTGCTGATTGTAATATAATGGTCATTACGCGATTATAAGGGGGCAAGAAAGATTAATAAGTTAATTCTTTTATTTTTTAAATTTGTTTTTAGATAGATTGGAGGAATTGAGGTTGCAGAGATGGAAATGGAGGAACAGATTTTTTTAGCCCAAAAGCTACACAGATAACTAGATAACTGTAGACAAAATGCTTGTTTGGTTTTCAGAGAAGAAAAATTATTGCTGGAAGATTTTCAAAACAATAGAAGCTTCACAAAACTCACAAATCCACTTTCAACTTACGCTAGGGCACAAGTTGTGTATGACAAAGGGGAGAAAGGATTTAGGGTAGGATATGGGGAAACAAATTCAAAAAAGTAATTTTGAAGGATGGAAGAAGAATCAAGGATTGGGAATATCCTCAATTTCCTTACTTAAAAATTTACCCATTTTCTCAACTTCTAAGTGTGGAGCCTCTATTAATCCCCTCTTCTGAGGAAAGCATGGCCACCCCATTATTGTGATTTTTTTCAAGAAGAAACCAACTATTGAAGTAGATGAATGAAGGGCATAGCATGGATAAATTTAAGTGGGCAGTTTTGCAAATGGAAAGGGACTAAGTCATAAGGGGTGGCTTCATTCAGAAAATAGAAGGGGAAGGTGATATATTCCATACAATATTCTTTTTAATAAGTAAAGATATGTCAATTATTTGTTACATAGATAGAAGGATCAAGATAGAAGAAATATTGGGCTATAAAGATGAATTAGGAAAGAGATATTTAATGAGGCATAGGAAAACAAACATCTCATGACAATGACAAGGGTTAATGAAGATTCTTCTAAGGAGGGATTGGTGATGAATGTTGATGAAGGAAAGGGGGTTAAGGTTTCAAATCATACTCGAAAGAGGGTAGAGCCTTCAAGTCAAATTCATGCAAGCATATTGCTTCCAGGGGAGATTCTACAACCCCATATTACCCATCGTAGTCAGAAAACATTAATTTGAAATTTTTGGAACATTTCTATTTCATTTAGTGAGATTTCAAGCTGGATAGAAGCAAATTCGTTAGATGTGAAAAAATTAGCCTTCTTAGATAGAGAAACTGATGGTTTTTAGTAATATTTAATTCTAAGGAGGTAAGGATGGAGTCTACAAAAATGAGGGGTGGTTTTATAGAAGTTTAGGACTTTATATGTAAATTTGGATCCCAAACTTCTCCATTGAGAAGTTGGACATCAAGCTCATTTTATTTTGGGTTCAAATCCAAAATTCACCCATGGAAGATAGAAATGCAAACATTCTAGAGTTTATAGGTAAAAAAATGGGAATCTTCTTAAAAATTGATCATCTCTTTTTCGAAAATCTAAAATTACCACCTAGGGTTTGCATTCCCTTATATACAAGAAAAACCTTTCTTTCCTCCATCAAAATTATATCCAAATATGGTGAATGGGTTCATAGGGTTCTTTATGAGGAAGAAGAAATAGCTTGTAGTAGTTGTCATTTGATAGATCATTCATCATCTAACTGTGAAAGTAGTGTTCAAATCAACAAGAAATTGTATGGGAATAAGATTTATTCTATACCGATAATTTAGGTTCAGAAATTGGTAAAAGAAAAGATACAAATTGTTTACTCCCAGATATTCAAAATTAGGAAATGGATGCAGATGGTGGCTTTCAGAAAGGGTGGTAAATGATAAGTGATCAAACAAAAGCCTCTTCAAACTTATTGAGTATGAGGGTAGATAAAGAGGAAAACATTAAAAGTATGAGGTCTTTATGAACTAATATTTTGTTGTTTTTATGGACATTATATTGGAACATACAAAGGCAAAGAAACATGTCAAGGGGATATTTCTTGAAAGATGAAGAAGAGAAAGGAGTTAATAATGTCCCTTTTTAGAATGAGGTAGATAATGCCCCTTTTTAGAGTGAGGTAGACTTCGATCTAGATTTTTTAAAGATAAATTGAACTCGAGAGTTATTATGTATTCAAATTAATTATCTCAATCAACTAGGCAAATCTTTTCAAAATAAGAAAAAAGAGTTTAGAATTAAGATCGTGTCTCAAAGGGAATGGAGGATCATCAACAGTAGGGATGATAAGAGTCCTACTCAATATTGGACATTCAATTCTCAAATGATAAATATAAATCATCAAATAGAATATTCGTCCATAGTAGAGAAAAAGAGAAAAGATAATTTTCAAGATGCTTTACAAGGTCAAGGCACCTTAGAAGAAGTAAAAACTCATAGAAATTCAGACTTATATTTAAGTGAAGGCAATATTAACTCTTCTGCCAAAAAAACAATAAAAATCAATGGACATTCAAAATAATGATGCATACATGGTTAGGAATATCACCCCCTCGACAGACATGGAAATATTTGTGCAAAAATGTATTGAGGAAGCACAATTAAAGATAATGCAAAAGATTGCAAATCAAGTTCTAGGAGAAGACGCCCCATTGATGAGAGCATCAGATGCAAAATTAGTAGAAATAGGAATAGTAGAAAAGTGTGGGAAAACTTGGATGAAACCCCTATTAAACCAAGAGAGGAATACCGTTAGGTAGATCAAGGAAGAAGAAACAATTTCTAACATTTATGATTCTCTAAAAACTAAAAGTTCAAATTCAAGATGGAGAAAATCAATGAGATTAATGGAAAACTTAAATATGAAGGGGTCCAAATTGGTTCCACTGGTAAGGGAAAAGGTGAAGATAAGACAATTGAGAGGGAAGAATTGAGATAATAGAGGTAGAAAAAATTTGAATGATAACATCTTTGAGGGAGAAGATTTAGCAGAATGGATTGCTAAATGAGGTATTATCCCTTTGAGTAAAAGAATGAGGCAAGGCTCAAAAAAGAAAACCCCCTCCAATAGATAAATAAATGCTCATAAGGAAGAAGATGATAACAACATTTCAATGGAACTGGAGGCAGTATATGCTCTTTTTGCTCTAAGTGAGCAGAATAAGAAAGATCGGAAAGAAAGAATGGAGGATAAACATTCCTTTATAAAGGGGATACAAGAAGAAGAAATGATAGAGAAGGAAGCATCCAGATTGGAATATGTGACACTCCTAATGATGATAAAGGAAAATTGTTAGAATCAAGTCATAATATTCTAGTTTTGTGGTGCAATCAGACTCGGCTAAAGAAAATTCAGACTTGGGTAATTCACTGAGAATGAAATAGAGAAAATCCTCTTCAAAATTTAAGACATTGGATGGAGAAGCCTCAAATCAAGCGAAAATCATAGAATATTGACATGTGGAGAAGGAGAAGCTCCTTTCCAAGAAGTTATGAAGATCATATCATGGAATGTTAGGGGCATGAGTGCAGTGTATTATAAGAAGTTGTATCTTATCAGTTAAGGCATAAATTCTTTTATTGTGGGAAACAAAGCTTCAATCAGAACAATGGGTAAAATTTATGGAGAAAATCAGTTCTCGAGGGGGGGAGTGGTGAAGCAGTTGAGGCAATAGAAAATTTGGGAGGAATTTCTATTATTTGGAATTCAAATAGGAATAAATTTTATAAATTGGGGGAGAGTCAGAACTGGAAAGGAGGTCTTATAACTAGTTATAATAGCAAGGTAAAATTCATCATTATAAATGTTTATGGCCCTATTCCAACAAAAAAGAACATGAAATTATGGAATGAATTGAGTATTTTTTCCAGAATGTTCAAGATGAGATTATCATTCTTGGAGGAGATTTCAATGCAATTATTCATTTTTCAAAAAAGGGAGGGGGTATTCAAAAAAGAATTGCAAATGCAAGTTGACTTCAAAAATTGGGTCATCTCTAATAGCCTTATAGAAATAGAACTAGAAAGCGGTGTATAAAATTGGAACAATAGGAGGTTGGGATTTAGTCACATAGCAAAGAAATTGGACAAATTCTTCTTACATGGTGATCTTAGCCAATTCCGTTTCAACCTAAACTATTCAATTGTGCCAATCTCTGGATCAGACCATTATCATATTCAGCTAGAGGTTTTGGAAGAAAATAAACCAATATATTACCCCTTTAAATTTGAAAATATGTGGTTGAAGCATGAAAATTTCATGGATATATGATATCTAAATGGTGCTTAGAAGCTCGGGTTGATGGTTCCAAATTATTCTATCTTGCAAGTAAATTAAAACTAATTAAGAGGAACCTACTCAAATGGAATAAAGAACAATTTAAAAACATCTTTGCCACCAAAGATACCATTGAGAAGAACATTAAAGAGTTGGTTGAGGAAGTTATACAGAATGACATGGATTCAAATTTATTCATTAGAGAAAAGGAACATTTAAAAGAATATGAAGAAGTATTGGCAAAAGAAGAAATATTTTGGAGACAAAAATCATAGGAATAAAAAATTCTTTCACAATAGCACAAAGAAGAGAAGAAGTATTAACAGAATTCAAAAGCTAAAAGATGAAAATGATGTTTTAATAAAGGATTTGAAGAAATCATTCAAAAAGTAGTTTTTTTTTTTGAGGATGTTTTGAATAATGAGGAAGAGTCAGAATATGAATCTCAAAGAAACATGCTAGAAGGAATTTTGAAGATTATTATAAAAGATCAAAATAGATTTATTAATGTCAAGCTCATGAACAAGAAGTTACGACAACTCTTTTTCAACTTCATCGAGACAATGCACCAAGGCCAAATGGCTTTCCAGCTACATTTTTTTTCAAAAATGTTGGCATATTTTAGGATCAAAATTGATAGAGGTATTGGAGGAAGCTAGAAATGGGGGCAAGTTTTTTAGAGAAATCAACAACACATATATTGCTCAAATTTCTGGAAAGGAGAATGCTTAAATGTTTGATGAATTTAGACCCATTTCGTTATTTAATACAATCTATAAAATATTGGCCAAGGTTCTAGCTAATAGACTTAAGCTTATTTTACCATGCATGAAATCAAAAGAACAAATAGGTTTTGTCTCAAGGAAGTCAATTTTTGGCGGGGTGATAACAGCTCACGAAGTCATTCATTTAGTTCAAAAAATAAACGAACCCAACATGATCATTAAACTAGAAATAAAAAAGGAAAATGATAAAGTTGATTGGAGATTTTTATGCAAGTGAATGGAATAATTTGGGATTAGTAGAGCATGGATTAACTTAATCTTTCATTGTATATCTATTCCTCAAAACTCAATGCTCATCAATGGATTCTTGCAAGGTTTTCTTGATAGTTCGAGAGGAATATGACAAGGGGATCCTCTTTCCCCCTTTTTATTCATAATAATTATGGAGGCATTAGGTAGAACCTTGCTGAAAGCACAAAACAATGGTATTATTAAAGGTATAAAGATTGTTGGTATAGTTCCAATTGTCATTCATCAACAATTTATGGATGATACCATGCTTTTTAGAAAATGGGTTAGAGAGGAAGTTAGAGCATTCAAGAGAATATTGAAAAATTATTCAAGGGATTTGGGGGAAAACATTAATTAAAAAAATCAAACATTTTTCCTTTCTTTTCGGTTAAATCTAGAACTCAAAGAAAGATCCTAGACATTTTGAGATTCTAAGAAGGCAAACTATCATGCTCATATTTAGGCATTCCTTTGGACAAAAGCTTAAGATATACAAAGATTTAGGATGGAGTGGGGGAAAATATGGATAAGAAGATAGATGCTTGGAAATAAAAATGGTTATCTTGAGCAGATAGAATAATAATGTTTAAAAGAAACAACATCAACTATTCCTATTTACCTCATGTTTTGTCTCTCACTATCATTGGAAGCATATGGAAAGTTGATAAACAAAAGATGAAAACTTTTTTTGGCAATGAATTGATGTTAAAAATAAATATGCTTTAATTTCTTGGAATAAATTTTGTAGACCTATAAATGATAGAGGAGTGGGTGTTAAAAATTAGTTGTGGCAAAATAGAGCTTTACGAGCTAAATTATTCTAGAAACTACATAAAGAACCAAATCTAAAATGGGTTTGGATAATTGTGTGGTATAAAATTGGAATGCAATTGAAATGCAACCAACACTCAATAAACCATTAACTCAAGAATTTAGCCATAATAGTTCAGACCAAGTGAACAAACTAAACCCTCAAAAGTGGCTTATTACTTCCTAGTTTCAAAGCAAGTTTAATCCTTTTTAGAATGCTCATCAGATTGGCATGAAGGATTAGTGACTTGACTACTCCAAAATGGAAGATTCAAATGTGGAGGAGATGAAAGACTTGCATTCACCACTTCAAGATGATCTTGAACATGAAAATGCAAAGCTAGAATGAAGCTATAATGCAAAATTAAGTTAACAACAAGGATGATACTATGAAAGAAGACTAGATAACAATGCAAGATTACACTAGAAAAAGAACTAAGCTAGTAGCTAAGAGACTGTGAACTTAAGAACTCAAAATAGAAAGAGTACTCTAGAATGTAAGAATGCAAGAATCTGGATTTGGAACCCCTTGAGCCAAGGAAGAGATTCATTTTAAAGAAATTGCCTCAAGAATGAAGGGTGGAGACTAAGAGCCAAAATATGTTAGGCAGAGATGAGTGGTGAGAGAGATCAATCCTTGTGAAAGGATCCAAGAATTTTGATTGGTCAAGCTTTGATTGGAGAAAAAGACAAAATAGAAAACCCCCTTTTAATTGTCATGTAATCAAGATTAATTTGCACAATGTTCTTTTTTTAATAAAAGTGCTAGGACTTTATATCAGAGTTGCATACAGAAGATTGGCTTTGCAATTTCACCCTGATGTTGTGCCGCTGCAGCAGATGGAGTGTTCCACCTCTGTTTTCTATCAGATTAATTGGGCTTATGACACTCTCTCTGACCCCTACAAGAGAAAAGCATATGGTGAGGGTCTTCAATGGGTAGCACCCTCTGTTAGGCCTTCAGGTGGGGTTTCCTCCCCTGTTAGGAGTCACAGGGGATGGAAATGGGAAACAGATCAATGTTGGTGCTCGTAAGGAATTTTTTTATGAGATTGATTGGTTTTGAGACACATGAATTTGATCTTCTGAGAATTGTGCACCAGGCCTTGGGTATAAAATTTGAGGAACTAGCTTGTGACTTCTCTGTTTGAGATTTGTATGTTTGAGTAAGCATTCTGTTTATTTTCCAGAAGGTCTGGATGCGGTAAACTCTCAAGGTGTGGACATTGAGGATTAGAAAACCTGAAAGAAAGTTACTCTTTTAGCTCTGTATTTGGAATGGATAATTGAAAATCTGAGATCCAGAGACCATTTCCTTGAGACCCTCTGCTTTATGTAAAATGTATCTGATGCCTTTGTAAATATTTGTCATGGTTTTCTATTAATATTAAATATAGTTCAATTTATTTTGGATCATATTCTGATCCATCATAAAAAAGATTTTTTGAAGATAATGATGAATCCTGAATATAATCTTCCAGGTCTTCAATGGGGGTTTCCTCGTTTTCCTAGTTTTTCTCCCCTCTTAGAAGTTCTAGGGGAAATTCTGATGGATTGATTGATTTAGAGGAAGCTGAATTTGATCTTCTCAAGATTGTTTATCATGGCCTTTGGCCAAAAGATCAGAAAAACTAGATAGCAGCTTCTCTGTTGAGATTTATGCAATTGACTAGCTCAGAACCTCTGGCTATAAATTTTTAAAATGAAAAAATAAAATAAAACATTTTGTAAGGTTCTTGTGATAGATTTAGGTTCTCCAAGCTATATTTGACTATCTAACCTCACTGATTTGGCTTTGTATTCTAATAAATCTTCAAGGCCTAATGTACATAAATGAAATTGAAATGCTTGCAAAATTGCAATCAACAGAAATTGAATAAACAGTATATATTTTGTTGATTGTAATGAAGTTCTTGCAGAGTTGGAGTCAATAGAAACTAAATAAACAGAATATATTTTTCTGATTGTAATATAATGGCCATTACGTAATTTTAAGGGGGCTAGAAAGATTAATAAGTTAATTCTTTTATTTTTTAAATTTGTTTTTAGATTGATTAGAGGAATTAGGTTGGAGAGATGGAAATGGAGGAACAAAATGTCTAGACCAAAAGCTATAACTATAAACAGATGGGAAAATGGGCTCTCGATGGAAGGCAATCCCTTCTGGTCATACAGCTAGCAGAGAAAATGCTTCTTTGGTTTTTAGGTATTGACAACTTAAATATAGATGGACAAGGGAAGAAGAATAATGTTTGGAAGATTTTCAAAGTGATAGAAGCTTCCCAAAACTCACAAATCCACTTTCAAGTTACGCTAGGGCAGACGTTGTGTATGACAAAGGGGAGAAAGGATTTAGGGTAGGATATGGGGAAAGAAATTCAAAAAAGTAATTTTGAAGGATGGAAGAAGAATCAAGGATTGGGAATATCCTCAATTTCCTTAAAAATTTACCCATTTTCTCAACTTCTAAGTGTGGAGTCTCTATTAATCCCCTCTTCTGAGGAAAGCATGGCCACCCCATTATTGTGATTTTTTTCAAGAAGAAACCAACTATTGAAGCAGATGAATGAAGGGCATAGCATGGATAAATTTAAGTGGGCAGTTTTGCAAATGGAGAGGGACTAAGTCATAAGGGGTGGCTTCATTCAGAAAATAGAAAGGGAAGGTGATATATTCCACACAATATTTCTTATAATAAGCAAAGATATGTCGATTATTTGTTACATACACGGAAGGATCAAGATAAAATAAATATTGGGTTGTAAAGATGAATTAGGAAAGAGATATTTAATGAGGCATAAGCAAACAAGAATTTCACGATGACGACAAGGGTTAGTGAAGATTCTTCTCAGGAGGGATTGGTGACGGATGTTGATGAAGGAAAGGGGCTTAAGGTTTCAAATCAGACTTGAAAGAGGGCAAACGCTTCAAGTCCAATTCATGTAACCATATTGTTTTCAGAGGAGATTCTATAACCCCAGATCAACCATCTTGGTCAGAAAGCATTAATTTGTAATTTTTGGAAACTTTCTATTTCATTTAGCGAGCTTTCAAGGTGGATAGAAGAAAATTGGTTAGATGTGGAAAAGTTAGCCTTCCCAGATAGAGAAAATGATGTTTTTAGTAATATTTAATTATAAGGAGGTAAGGATAGAGTCTACAAAAATAAGGGATGGTTTTAAAAAAGTTCAGGACTTTATATACAAATTTGGATCCCAAACTTTACCATTGACAAATTCGACATCAAGCTCATTTTGTTTTGGGTTCAAATCCTAAATTTACCCATGGAATATAGAAATGAAAACATTCTAGAGTTTATAGGTAACAAACTGGGAATCTTCTTAAAAGTTGATCCTCTCTTGTTGGAAAATCTAAAATTACCACCTAGGGTCTGAATTCTTTTTTATACAAACAAAACATTTCCTTCCTCCATCAAAATTATATCCAAATGTGGTGAATAGGTTCATAGGGTTCTTTATGAGGAAGAAGAAATAGCTTGTAGTAGATGTCATTTGATAGATCATTCATCATCCGACTGTGAAAGTAGTGTTCAAATCAACAAGAAATTGTATGGGAATAAGATTTATTTTGTACCGATCATTTAGGTTCAGAAATTGGTAAAAGAAAAGATACAAATTGTTTATTCCCATAGATTCAAAATTGGGAAATGGATGCAGAAGGTGGCTTCAAGAGAGGGTGGTTAGGGAGAAGTGATAAAACACAAACCTCTCCAAACTTATTGAGTATGAGGGTAGATAGAGAGGAAAACATCAAAAGTATAAGGTCTTTATGAACTAATATTATGTTGTTTCTATGTACATTATATTGGAACATACAAAGGCAAAGAAACATGTCAAGGGGGTATTTCTTGAAAGATGAAGAAGAGCAAGGGGTTAATAATGTCCATTTTCAAAATGAAGTAGATAATGCCCCTTTTTAGAGTGAGGTAGACTCTGATCTAGATTTTTTGAAGAGAAACTTAAATCAAGAGTTATTATGTATTCAAATTAATTCTCTCAATCCACTGGGAAAATCTTTTTAGAATAAGAAAAAAGAGTTTAGAATTAAGATCGTGCCTCAAAGGGAATAGAGGATCATCAATAGTAGGGGTGATAAGAGTCTTATTCAATATTGGGCATTCAATTCTAAAATAACAAATATAAATCATCAAATAGAGTATTTGCCCATAGCAGAGAAAATGAGAAAAAAGATTTTTCAAGATGCTTTACAAGGTAAAGGCACCTTAGAAGAAGTAAAAATTAGTAGAAATTCAAACTGCTATTCAAGTAAACGCAATAGTAACTCTTCTGCCACAACAAAACAATAAAAATCAATGTCAAATATTCAAAATAATGATGTATGCATCGTTAGCAAAATCACGCACCCCCTCCCCCCGACAGACATGGAAATATTTGTGCAAAAATGTATTGAGGAAGCACAATTAAAGTTAATGGAAGAGATTGCAAATTAAGTTCTAGCAGAAGACCCCCATTGATGAGAGCATCAAATGCAAAATTAGCAGAAATAGGAATAGTAGAAAAGTTTGGGAAAACTTGGATTAAACCCCTATTAAGCCCAAGAGAGGAATACCTTTAGGTAGATCAAGGAAGAAAGGAAAGGAAGAAGAAACAATTTCTAACATTTATGACTCTCTAAAAACTAAAAGTTCAAATTGAGGATGGAGAAAATCAATGAGATTAATGGAAAAATTAAATATGAAGGGCACCAAAATTGGTACCGTTGGTAAGGGACAAAGGTGAAGGTAAGACAATTGAGAAGGAAGAATAGAGATAATAGAGGTAGAAAGAATTTGAATGATAACATCTTTGAGGGAGAAAATTTAGCATAAGGGATTGCATACAAAAGATTGGCTTTGCAATTTCATCCTGATGTTGTGCCGTTGCAGAAGATGGAGTGTTCCACCTTTGTTTTCTATCAGATTAATGGGGCTTATGACACTCTCTCTGATCCCCGCAAGACAAAAGCATATGATGAGGGTCTCCAATGGGTAGCACCCTCTGTTAGGCCTTCCATGGGGGTTTCCTCCCCTGTTAGGAGTCCCAGAGGATGGAATTGGGAAACAGATCAATGTTGGTGCTCGTAAGGAATTTTTCTTATGAGATTGATTGGTTTTGAGACAAATGAACTTGATCTTCTAAGAATTGTGCACTAGGCCTTGGGTATAAAATTTGAGGATCCGGCTAGTGACTTCTTTGTTTGAGATTTGTCTGTTTGAGTAAGCATTCTATTTATTTTCCAGAAGCTCTAGATGTGGTAAATTCTCAAGGTATAGACATTGAAGATTAGAAAACCTAAAAGAAAGTTACTATGTTAGCTCTATATTTGGAATGAATGTCATTAAATCTGAGATCCAGAGGCCACTTCCTTGATACCCTCTGCTTTATGTAAAATGTATCTGCCTTCGTAAATATTTGGAATGGGTTTTCTATAGTTGTAGTAGTATTAATATTAAATATATTTCAATTTATTTTGGATCATATTCCGGTCCACCATGAAAAAGAGCTTTTGAAGATAATGATGAATTATGAATATAATCTACCAGGCCTTCAATGGGGGTTTCCTCATTTTCCTAGTTTTCCTCCCCTGTTAGAAGTTCCAGGCAATATTCTGATGGGATTGATTGATTTAGAGGAAGCTGAATTTGATCTTCTCAAGATTGTTTATCATGGGCTTTGGGCAAAAGATTGGAGAAACCAGATAGTGGCTTCTCTGTTTGAGATTTATGCAATTGACTAGCTCAGAACCTCTGGCTATAAATTTTTGGAATGAAAAAATAAAATAAAACATTTTGTAAGGTTCTTGTGATAGATTTAGGTTCTCCAAGCTATATTTGACTATCTAACCTAACTGATTTGACTTTGTATTCTGATAAATCTTCAAGGCCTAATGTACACAAATGATATTGAAATACTTGCAGAGTTGCTAGCAACAAAAATTGAATAAACAGTATATATTTTGTTGATTGTAATGAAATGCTTGGAGAGTTGGAGTCAGCCGAAACTAAATAAACAGAATATATTTTTCTGATTGTAATGAAGTTCTTGCAGAGTTGGAGTCAGTAGAAACTGAATAAATAGAATATATTTTTCTGATTGTAATATAATGATCATTATGCCATTATAAGGGGGCAAGAAAGATTAATAAGTTAATTCTTTTATTTTTTAAATTTGTTTTTAGATTGATTGGAGGAATTGAGGTTGCAGAGATGGAAATGGAGGAACAGATTTGTTAGACCAAAAGCTATACAGAAAACTGTAAACGGATGGAAAAATGGGTTTTCAGGTATCAACAACTTAAATATAGACGGACAAGGGAAGAAGAATAATGTTTGGAAAATTTTAAAAACAATAGAAGCTTCAAAAAACTCACAAATCCACTTTCAAGTTACGCTAGGGCACACGTTGTGTATGAAAAAGGGGAGAAAGGATTTAAGGTAGGAAATGGGAAAGAAATTCAAAAAGTAATTTTGAAGGATGGAAGATAAATCCAAGATTGGGAATACTCACAATTTCTTTCCTTTATTTGTTATCCCAACCTCTAACTGTTGAGCTTGAATTAATCCCCCTCTTATGAGGAAAGCATGGCCACCCCATTATTGTGATTTTTTTTCAAGAAGAAACCAACTATTGAAGCAAATGAATGGAGGCCATAGCATGGATAAATTTCAAGCAGGCAGTTTTGCAAATGGGGAGGGACTAAGTCATAAGGGGTGGCTTCATTCAGAAAATAGAAGGGGAAGGTGATATATTCCACACAATATTCCTTATAATAATAAAAGATATGTCGATTATTTGTTACATACATGGAAGGATCAAGATAGAAGAAATATTGTGTTGTAAAGATGAATTAGGAAAGAGATATTTAATGAGGCATAGGCAAACAAACATCTCATGACAACGACGGGAGTTAATGAAGATTCTTCTAAGGAGGGATTGGTGATGGATGTTGATGAAGGAAAGGGGGTTAAGGTTTCAAATCAGACTCGAAAGAGGGCAAAGGCTTCAAGTCAAATTCATGCAAGCATATTGTTTCCAGAGGAAATTCTACAACTCCAAATCAACCTTCTTAGTCAAAAAGCATTAATTTGCAATTTTTGGAACATTTCTATTTCATTTAGCAAGATTTCAAGCTGGATAGAAGCAAATTTGTTAGATGTGAAAAATTTAACCTTCCTAGATAGATAAAATGGTATTTTAAAGTAATATTTAATTCTAAGGAGGTAAGGATAGAGTCTACAAAATAAGAGGTGGTTTTATATAAGTTCAGAACTTTATATGTAAATTTGGATCCCAAACTTCTCCATTGAGAAGTTGGACATCAAGCTCATTATGTTTTGTGTTCAAATCCAAAATTTACTTATGGAATATAGAAATGCAAACATTCTAGAGTTTATAGGTAAAAAATTGGGAATCTTCTTAAAAATTGATCATCTCTTTTTCAAAAATCTAAAATTACCACCTACGGTTTGCATTCCCTTTTATACAAGAAAAACCTTTCTTTCCTCCATCAAAATTATATCAAAATATGGTGAATGGGTTCATAGGGTTCTTTATGAGGAAGAAGAAATAGCTTGTAGTAGTTGTCATTTGATAGATCATTCATCATCTAACTGTGAAAGTAGTGTTCAAATCAACAAGAAATTGTATGGAAATAAGATTGATTCTATACCGATAATTTAGGTTTAGAAATTGGTAAAAGAAAAGATACAAATTCTTTACTCCTAGATATTCAAAATTGGGAAATGGATGTAGATGGTGGCTTTAAGAAAGGGTGGTAAATGATAACTGATCAAACAAAAGCCTCTTCAAACTTATTGAGTATGAGGTTAGATAGAGAGGAAAACATTAAAAGTATGAGGTCTTTATGAACTAATATTTTGTTGTTTTTATGGACATTATATTGGAACATACAAAGGAAAAGAAACATGTCAAGGGGATATTTCTTGAAAGATGAAGAAGAGAAAGGAGTTAATAATGTCCCTTTTTAGAATGAGGTAGATAATGCCCCTTTTTAGAGTGAGGTAGACTTCGATCTAGATTTTTTAAAGATAAATTGAACTCGAGAGTTATTATGTATTCAAATTAATTCTCTCAATCAACTAGGAAAATCTTTTCAGAATAAGAAAAAAGAGTTTAGAATTAAGATCGTGTCTCAAAGGGAATGGAGGATCATCAACAGTAGGGGTGATAAGAGTCCTACTCAATATTGGACATTCAATTCTCAAATGATAAATATAAATCATCAAATAGAATATTCGTCCATAGCAGAGAAAAAGAGAAAAGATAATTTTCAAGATGCTTTACAAGGTCAAGGCACCTTAGAAGAAGTAAAAAATCGTAGAAATTTAGACTTCTATTCAAGTGAAGGCAATATTAACTCTTCTGCCAAAAAAATAATAAAAATCAATGGACATTCAAAATAATGATGCATACATGGTTAGGAAAATCACCCCCTCGATAGACATGGAAATATTTGTGCAAAAATGTATTGAGGAAGCACAATTAAAGTTAATGGAAGAGATTGCAAATCAAGTTCTAGAAGAAGACCCCCCATTGATGAGAGCATTAGATGCAGAATTAGTAGAAATAGGAATAGTATAAAAGTTTGGGAAAACTTGGATGAAACCCCTATTAAACCAAGAGAGGAATACCTTTAGGTAGATCAAGAAAGAAAGGAAAGGAAGAAGAAACAATTTCTAACATTTATGATTCTCTAAAAACTAAAAGTTCAAATTCAAGATGGAGAAAATCAATGAGATTAATGGAAAAATTAAATATGAAGGGGTCCAAATTGGTACCACTGGTAAGGGAAAAAGGTGAAGATAAGACAATTGAGAGGGAAGAATTGAAATAATAGAGGTAGAAAAAAATTGAATGATAACATCTTTGAGGGAGAAGATTTAGCAGAATGGATTGCTAAATGAGGTATTATCCCTTTGAGTAAAAGAATGAGGCAAGGCTCAAAAAAGGAAACCCCCTCCATTAGAGAAATGAATGCTCATAAGGAAGAAGATGATAACAACATTTCAATGGAACTGGAGGCAGTATATGCTCTTTTTGGTCTAAGTGAGAAGAATAAGAAAGATTAGAAAGAAAGAATGGAGGATAAACATTCCTTTATTAAGGGGATACTAGAAGAAGAAATGGTAGAGAAGGAAGCATCCAGATTGGAATATGTCACATTCCTAATGATGATAAAGAAAATTTGTTAGAATCAAGTCATAATATTCTAGGTTTGTGGCAATCAGACTCAACTAAACAAAATTCGGACTTGGGTAATTCATTGAGAATGAAATAGAGAAAATCCTCTTCAAAATTTAAGACATTGGATGGAGAAGCCTCAAATCAAGAAAAAATCATAGAATATTGACATGCGGAGAAGGAGAAGCTCCTTTCCAAGAAGTCATGAAGATCATATCATGGAATGTTAGGGGCATGAGTGCCCCAAACAAGCAGTGTATTATAAAATGTTGTATCTTATCAGTTAAGGCATAAATTATTGTATTGTGGGAAACAAAGCTTCAATCAGAACAATGGGTAACATTTATGCAAAAAATCAGTTCTCGAGGGGGGGAGGGGTGAAGCAGTTGAGGCAATAGAAAATTTGGGAGGAATTTCTATTATTTGGAATTCAAATAGGATTAAATTTTATAAATTGGGGGAGAGTCAGAACTGGAAAGGAGGTCTTATAACTAGTTATAATAGCAAGGTAAAATTCATCATTATAAATGTTTATGGCCCTATTCCAACAAAAAAAATCTGAAATTATGGAATGAATTGAGTATTTTTTCCAAAATTTTCAAGATGAGATTATCATTCTTGGAGGAGATTTCAATGCAATTATTCATTTTTCAGAAAAGGGAGGGGGTATTCAAAAAAGAATTACAACTGCAAGTTGACTTCAAAAATTGGGTCATCTCTAATAGCCTTATAGAAATAGAACTAGAAAGCAGTGTATATACTTGGAACAATAGGAGGTTGGGATTTAGTCACATAGCAGATAAATTGGACAAATTCTTCTTACATGGTGATCTTAACCAATTCCCTTTCAACCTAAACTATTCAATTGTGCCAATCTCTGGATCAGACCATCATCATATTCAGCTAGAGGTTTGGGAAGAAAATAAACCACTATATTGCCCCTTTAAATTTGAAAATATGTGGTTGAAGTGTGAAAATTTCATGGATATATGATATCTAAATGGTGCTTAGAAGCTCGGGTTGATGGTTCCAAATTATTCTATCATGCAAGTAAATTAAAACTAATTAAGAGGAACCTACTCAAATGGAATAGGGAACAATTTAAAAACATCTTTTCCACCAAAGATACCATTGAGAAGAACATTAAAGATTTGGTTGAGGAAGTTATACAACAAACATGGATTCAAATTTATTCATTAGAGAAAAGGAACATTTAAAAGAATATGAAGAAGTATTGGCAAAAGAAGAAATATTTTGGAGACAAAAATCTAGAGAAGTTTGGCTAGAAGGAGGAGATAGTAATAAAAATTTCTTTCACAATAGCACAAAGAAGAGAAGAAGTATTAACAGAATTCAAAAGCTAAAAGATGAAAATGATGTTTTAATAGAGGATTTTGAAGAAATCATTCAAAAAGTAGTTTTTCTTTTTAGGATGTTTTGAATAATGAGGAAGAGTCAGAATATGAATCTCAAAGAAAGATGCTAGATGGAATTTTGAAGATTATTATGAAAGATCAAAATAGATTTATTAATGTCAAGCTCATGAACAAGAAGTTAAGACAACTCTTTTTCAACTTCATCTAGACAATGCGCTAGGGCCAACTGGATTTCCAGCTACTTTTTTTTCAAAAATGTTGGCATATTTTAGGAACAAAATTGATAGGTATTGGAGGCAACTGGAAATGGGGGAAAGTTTTTTAGAGAAATCAACAACACATTTATTGCTCAAATTCCTAGAAAGGAGAATGCTTACATGTTTGATGAATTTACACCCGTTTCATTATGTAATACAATCTATATAATATTGGCCAAGGTTCTAGCTAATAGACTTAAGCTTATTTTACCATGCATGAAATCAAAAGAACAAATAGGTTTTGTCTCAAGAAAGTCAATTTTTAGCAGTGTGATAACAGCTCAAGAAGTCATTCATTCAGTTCAAAAAATAAAAGAACCCAACATGATCATTAAACTAGAAATAAAAAAGGAAAATGATAAAGTTGATTGGAGATTTTTATGCAAGTGCATGGATTAACTTAATCTTTCATTGTATATATAGTCCTCAATGCTCAATGCTCCTAAATGGATTCTTGCAAGGTTTTCTTGATAGTTCGAGATGAATATGACAAGGGGATCCTCTTTCCCCCTTTTTATTCATAATAATGGTGGAGGCATTAGGTAGAACCTTTTTGAAAGCACAAAATAGTGGTATTATTAAAGGTATAAAGATTACTAGTATAGTTCCAATTATCATTCATCAACAATTTATGGATGATACCATGCTTTTTAGAAAATGGGTTAGAGAGGAAGTTAGAGCATTCAAGAGAATATTGAAAAATTATTCAAGGGATTTGGGGGAAAACATTAATAAAAAAAATCAAACATTTTTTCTTTTCTTTTTGGTTAAATCTAGAACTCAAAGAAAGATCCTAGACATTTTGAGATTCAAAGGAGGCAAACTATCATTCTTATATTTAGGCATTCCTTTGGAAAAAAGCTTAAGATATACAAAGATTTAGGATGGAGTGGGGGAAAAGATGGATAAGAAGATAGATGCTTGGAAATAAAAATGGTTATCTTGAGCAGATAGAATAATAATGTTTAAAAGAAACAACATCAACTATTCCTCTTTACCTCATGTCTTGCCTCTCACTATCATTATAAGCATGTGGAAAGTTGATAAACAAAAGATGAAAACTTTTTTTGGCAATGAATTGATGTTAAAAATAAATATGCTTTAATTTCTTGGAATAAATTTTGTAGACCTATAAATGATGGAGGAGTGGGTGTTAAAAATCAGTTGTGGCAAAATAGAGCTTTACGAGCTAAATTATTATAGAAACTACGTAAAGAACCAAATCTAAAATGGGTCGAGATAATTGTGTGGTATAAAATTGGAATTCAATTGAAATGCAACCAACACTCAATAAACCATTAGCTCAATACTTAGCCATAATAGTTCAAACCAAGTGAACAAACTAAACCCTCAAAAGTGGCTTATTACTTCCTAGTTTCAAAGCAAGTTTAATCCTTTTTAGAATGCTCATCAGATTGGCATGAAGGATTAGTGACTTGACTACTCCAAAATGGAAGATTAAAATGTGGAGAAGATGCAAGACTTTCATTCATCACTTCAAGATGATCTTGAACATGAAAATGCAAAGCTAGAATGAAGCTATAATGCAAAATTAAGTTAACAACAAGGATGATACTATGAAAGAAAACTAGATAACAATGCAATATTACACTAGAAAAAGAACTAAGCTAACAATGCAAGAGAGCTAGTAGCTAAGAGACTATGAACTTAAGAACTCAAAATAGAAAGAGTACTCTAGAATGTAAGAATGCAAGAATCTGGATTTGGAACCCCTTGAGCCAAGGAAGAGATTCATTTTAAAGAAATTGCCTCAAGAATGAAGGGTGGAGACTAAGAGCCAAAATATGTTAGGCAGAGATGAGTGGTGAGAGAGATCAATCCTTGTGAAAGGATCCAAGAATTTCGATTGGTCAAGCTTTGATTGGAAAAAAGACAAAATATAAAACCTCCTTTTAATTGTCATTTAATCAAGATTAATTTGCACAATGAGCTATTTTTAATAGAAGTGCTAGGACTTTATATTAAAAGGGAGTTTTGATAATTAAATGATTTTCCAAGTTTTAGTATTAGAAATGATTTGATTTAATTATGCAAGGGGGATTATTCAGGTTGCTTACAAAATTAAGTCTAGTAAATTTTGCCTTTGAGATTTATAATTTTTCTTGAGGTAGATTTGATCAAAATTAGGGGCTTAGGTTCTAGTAGACAAATTTTAGGTGATTACATTTGCCCCTCTTTGAATCGATGTGCAAGCAGCTCGTGGATTCAAAGATAGATAGAAACTAGATCAGAGAACAACCTGATGTGAAGCAATGATACTATTTTTGTTAAAGAGAATTCAACTCTGAACTTCATCAATTGAAGATCATAGATATCAACTCCAGACTTGATTGAGAGAATACTGATGAGCAAGACCAGAGTATCCATCCTGATATGAAGTGATGAGACCGAATATCTGTCAAAGAGCTTGAGATAACTGCTTCAACAAAGATTCTGATGAAGCCAATCACCTGATTGAGAGACAATACCAGATTGATATAAATCCTTATGAACTCGATATGCCCCAAGAACAATGTTAGATTGATATGGTTCTTCTGAACCTGACAATCCCCAAGAGATTAAATAGATGTCTATCAAAGTGACTTGATATAAAGCGATCATATCACTCTTTGAGAAAGATGTGGATAATCTCAATTTGATATGATTCCTGATAAAGCACCTGAGATGCCCCAAGCCGTGAAGCTTGAATTGATTTGTTGATTAGGTTTGATTACATAAGAAAATTTGTTATATTTTCATGGCCCCCTTGCAATCAAAATCAAAATGAGGCAGAGAAGTCAAAGAAAGATTTGACTAATGAAGATCACCGATTATGAAATGGGTAAGATTAGATCACCATCAGATTCAAAATAAATTAGAGCGTATTTTGAGCTATTTTGAGGACTTGTTGACCATATTTGGCCAAGTTTGACTAGGGTTGACTAGATTGAAATCACTTGGATTTGATATATTTGCATGAGATTGACCTCAAAGGTTTGAGAAATGAAGACGAAAGTGAGCGGGAAGTAACATCATTAGAGGTCAACTGTATTTAACCAAGAAGGGTTGGCTTTGCTATTTGACTACGTGAACAAAATTGAATTTTGATTTCGATCATGAAAATGGATTCAAGACGTCAAAAATATCTAGGGGTACAATTTTTGAGACTTTCCAAGGAAACATTAATGAGTCCTAAGGGGTCCTAAATCATCTTTTGGACCCCTTAAGATACATAGTGGCTCCTAAGGGGTTCTAATGGATACTAAGGGGTTGGCAGAAACATTAATGAGTCCTATGTTGGAATAAAAACACCACTGAGAGGGGGGAGTGAATCAATGGTTACTTAAAACTTGTTCTTTTCAACTTTACAATTTCAACTTTTACAATTATAACATAAAGTTATTGAAAATGAACAAGATAGACAAGAAGAACAAAGTACACAATATTTATAGTAGAAAACCCCTTAGGATAAAAAAATCCTTTGAATATGAACCTTTATTAGCCTCTTGGGCAAAAATTTTAGAGCTACAACTCTGGGAAGCACCAACACCCTGTTTTTGAAACATTGATTTCAAGGAACACCAATCCCTTACACCCGAAGCACCAACGTCAATAATACAAGAAGAACAAACTTCCAAAATGAATAAATGAGATACAAAATTAGAGGATCAACTTTTTTACAATACAAATCATAAATCATTGATTTCAACTTCTTGTTGAAAACATAATGCAGGATATACTTCTCTTCTTCTCTCTTATTGGTTCTTTTACATCAATAAATTTCACCAAAGAATACAAGCCTTCTTACAATGAATATATTAGATTATAAAAAGTATAATCAGACTTAAAACAACATATTTGAATGCAATAACATGACTTGAGTTAATGTCTTTCAAACCATCAACTTTCTTGAAATGATAAACCCTTGTTTCTCTTCAAAACATCAAGTACCCAAATATGTTTTATTTTTCCATTAAAAGATCTGATCAAATACTGATGTGAATGACTCAAAAAGTAATATATATCCCTTCTTCTATCTCTGATAAACTTCTGCAATGAAAAGCAATTCACAAATGACATAATAGAAACAAAAAGCATTACCCTCTTCTTTGTTGTTTAAAATCTATCTACAAAATGTTCGGTCTACAAAGAATTCCAAACAAATCCTGCAACTTCTCTCCAAACCACATGTACAATATTTTAGAGGAATGTATACCCTACTTATAAACCAAAAAAATTGACATTTTTGAGGTAGTTACATACCCCAAACTTCAATTAGACCAAAACTGCTTCAAAACTGCTAAAACTGTCATAGAATTTTGTAACTGCTTCTGATAAACAAACTTTTTCTCTTTCCATAACGTGATATACAAAAAATAACAAAGACCCATTTTATCTAACTCATTTCCCATTCCACAAAGGTATTCTAGTTGGGGTCAATCAAATAAATAAGCCTACCAACTTTCACATAGACCAAAACTATTTTTTTATAACCATTTTCTTAACCAATGTGAATATTAAGTGTTAATTGTATAATACTTAAGTGTATGTCTTGAATATATTTTGAACAATATTGAAGGACAACAAATAAGATAATTTCATGTTTTAAACCATACCATATGCCCATTATAATTGCATGGATGTATTATTGGCATCAATTACAATAATCAAACACCAAATACCAAAGGTTCAACATATTAACCTCTGCATGTACCTATATCACATGTATATCATCACCTGTAGAATACATCATGTACCTATATAGATTCCATCAATACATTTTATCAATATCATTAGCCAACCTCATATATCAATCACAATATGTTTTCCTTGTACTTTTTCTCCCCCTTTGACATCAATGACAAAGGAGATATACTAAGGTTTCAGTTGTAAAAAAATATCATAAATGCTCCCCCTGAAACCTATCACACATTGTTTAACTTATGCAAAAGAAGAGAGGGATAGAACCCCCAATCTCATTCTTAATCTTTGAAACACATCCTTTGAGAGAGATTTTTTGAATATGTTAGCTTACTAATCTACCTGTTTGTCTCTTATAATCTGTTCTTGAGGATGATATTTCTTGAATCTTGAACTTGAAGACTTTGTTCCTGTTGGTTTTGGTGTTCCTATTTGATTTTTTATCTCTTCTTCACTTTCTTCAACTTTATTATCT
The DNA here is from genome assembly GCA_027943335.1 of Chamaecyparis obtusa. Lineage (NCBI taxonomy): Eukaryota > Viridiplantae > Streptophyta > Pinopsida > Cupressales > Cupressaceae > Chamaecyparis > Chamaecyparis obtusa. Next base: position 63,313 of record BSBK01007394.1, read on the forward strand.
AATTTGTTCAAGTCATTATCATTTTCCTGAAGATGAGTATTATCTTTGTCATGCACAATTGCATTCACCTGTCCCATTAGAGAAACATCTTCATGATTGTTAGTATTTGTGATATCTTTTAAGTTGTATGCATTCCCTTTAGATCTTTTACCTAATGCAACCAATTGTCCTGATTTAAATTTGATTTGACAACCATGATCATCAAACACAACTTTTTTAAATACAAACATAGACTTATTAATCTTAGGCCTCCATATCTTAGTCACTTTAGTATCAAATTCTTTATCAACTTGTAGACTAGTATAAGATTGATCATTCTAAAATGTCTTAGGTTTGCAATTCCTTATAACATGAACAAAAAGGTTGCATTTGTAATATCTTAGACCATTCATTTTAGGAAAGAAAAAACTGAAATGAAACTTTGAAAACCTTCTTGACACATATTTGCAATTACTTATTCTATGTCCATATTGATGACACATGAAGCAATACCCATCAAAGAAAGAAGTGAGCTTGTTTGAAGATATTTTACCCATGAATGAAGAGCTTGATGTAACCTCCATTTTACCATTATAAATTTGGTTAAAATCAGTATTTTTATCTGAATTTGAAGTGGTAACATGTTTATCTATGTCTTTACTTTCAAATTTGAATATCTCAAATAAAGATTTATATTTCCTATCACTAGAGCACTGTCCAAGTTCAAAACCAATTCTAGTTAGATCATCATTTATTCTTTGTTTCCTTAACATTTTATCCAAAGTAGTATTCTCATATTTTTCTAACTTCCTTTTATATGAAACTACTTCATTCATTAAATGTGTACATTCCTGATCTTTAGTACTTAACTCTTCTTTAGTGACAAAGACAATTTTCTTTTGTTGGACTCAACTTGTAATTTCAAATCTGTAACTTGTTGATTTAATTCCTTAATTTATTTTTCAAAGTTCTCTTTTTCCTTTATGAATTGATTTTTTTGAACACTTAAATTCCTTTTTAATTCCTTGATCTTTTTAAGTGCATAAAGAAATTCACATTCTAAATTAGCTTCAACAAGTTCAATATCATCATCACTATCTGATTCTTGAGAAGTAGTTTCTATAGCGATGAATAAAACATCATTTTCATCACATTCAAAGCTACTAGATTCACTATCTGATACATCAGCAATCAAACTCTTCTTCTTAAAGAACTTTTTTTTATAGAATTTCTTTTTACTTGATTTCTCTTTCTCATCATCTACTTCATCATGACTATTATAAGGACATTTAGATGCAAAGTGTTCTATTTTACCACAATTAAAGCATTTTAAAGGAAGTTTACCTTGTTGGAAATATTCAAGACTAGCCAAGTTACTGAGAGGGGAGGGGTGAATTAGTAACTTCAAAACTTTTTACAAATTGCTGATCTTGACAATATTCCAAATAACATTTAGATCAATAACCTAACTGCATGCATGAGTAACAGAAAGAATAAAACATTCATAACACTTTGAACATAGAGATTTGGTTACCTAGAAACCTTCCAAATAGAAAGTAAAACTGGGGTGGGGATGATACCCACAAAACTTCAATACTGCAGTATAAAGTTGGCCTGTTAAGGCTTACAATGATCACTTCTGATGATCTGCCCTGTTAGGAGCAATTAGGACTGCTAGGTCCACCTTGTTAGGGGATTTACAAACATACAATGAAGTATGCACTCGGTTAAGAGATTTTACAAAAGACTATTAAGTCTACCCTATTAAAGGATTTCAAGCTGATTCACCTGTTAGGATGAAATAGTAGATCTCTTACTTGCAACTGTACTTGCTGATTGAGATTCTTTGATGTACTGATCACCTTCTGTGATAGATATGTCTCTGTTGCTCCTTATACTGTTGTAGCCCTTTGTAATTCACCTATATATGCCTTTCTTCTCTTTTTCACACATTACTACACTTTTGATATGATACAAAACATTGCTTATATATCAATCCAAAATAATTACAAAGTCGGCCCTAACACAAATATTACTGAGTCGGCCCAAATATAGTTACAAAGTTCCTGTAAACTAACTCGGTGACTTTCTAATACTTGGCATCCACTGCAATACTCAACATCATCATGCTCTCGGTAGGAGTGGAGGCTTGGTCCATACTAACCACTCGGTCGTAGTTTCGAACTCGATATACACTGGAGACTCGGTAGATACAGTGTCACTTGGTAGAAACTGAATTCCCTATTTACTATGCTAGCACTCGGTAAACACTGCTTATCTCATCACTCGATAATGATAACTCGGTAAGCACTGCGAAGCTCGGTCTGCTCAAATTTCTCGGTAAACACTGCGAAGCTCGGTAAGCACACAGAATCTGAATAAGTGTTGTCACTAATGACAAACATACTTAATGCCAACATACCTTTGTATTTACCCGCTCCTTTCTTTAATTTCATTGAGAAATGTGCTTCAATAACATCAATGTCTTATGATTCTGATGAGACTTTATTTTCCTTCTTTTCTGCTTTGAATGTTTCTTCTTTGCTTGTGGATTCTTGCTTGCCAAACTTTATCATTTCATAAGCTACAAGTGCTCCATGAATATCTTCCATTGTATATTTTTTTAATGTCCCTAGTTTCTTCTATGGAACATATTTTAGAATCAAACTTATCAAGAAGAGATCTTAAAACTTTCTTTACAACATCAATATCATCAATTGTTTCACCAAGTCCTCTTATGTCATTCACAATTTCATCTATCTTAAGGAGATAGTCTTCTACCTTTTCATCATCTCCCATTTTTAGATCTTCAAACATTGATTTTAAATATTGTATCTTGGCTTCTTTAACTCTATCATTACCATGATAAGTTTTTTTCAAAAATTTCCATACTTCTTTAGAAGATATGCTATGCATAACCTTAACAAACACATCTTTAGACAAATTGTTAAGTATTGCAAATTTAGCTTTCATATCAATTTCATACTTCTTATTTTCATTAGGATCTGTAGGTAAAGTATTAGGAACATTATAACCATTTTCAACTAAATCCCAAGCATAAAAATTAATAGACAACAAGTATGTTTGCATCATAACTTTCCGAAAAGCATAATCTGATCCATCAAAAATAGGAACCTTTGAAGAACTACCATGAGCCATTGTTGATAAGTATTCCACTCAACCAAAATCTACCCAAAGTTGTTAAACTTGATGTAGGGACCCTTGTTTTTATCCCACTTGTTGGAATACAAACACCATTGAGGGGGGGGTGGGGGTGTGAATCAGTGGTTACTTATTTAACTTGTTCTTTTCAACTTTACAATTTCAAATTTTACAATTATAACATAAAGTTATGAAAAATGAACAAGATACACAAGAAGAACAAGGTACTGATGAACTACAATTGATTGAATATCTTGAAGAAAAGTTTGAGAGTGAAATAGATAATCGAAAGACAATGATTGATGATCACCAAGCTACTAAAGTGTATGCAAGACAATTAAATCAATTAATGTATTGTCATTGATGTCAACTAGTTTTGACTATGCTTATCATGATGGTTACAAACATCTTAAGAAGGAAAATGGTAAAGGAAAGAGATATCTACTTATTGATGAGAAGGATATGGATATGGTATACATTGGGTAACTTATTGATGAGTCTATGGCATTATGTTGATGACTTGATTGTATTACATGATTCTATTATGTATTGAATATCAGGGCTGAACAAGTTTATGTGGTCGGTAAATGAAGATTTCAGTATACACCGAGCAAGTGTAGTGTATACCGAGTATAGTATTAACTAAGCTAGTTATCACTAATGCATTATGGTATTGACCAAGTGAAAGAAATAAATGGAGTTTGTTGAAGCCGACTAAAAATGATGAGTTGGACAATTGTTTATGATTTTGAGGTAAAAGATAATGTTTGTTATGTTGATCAAACGGCTGACAAAATTTAAAGTTGATTGGATGAAGGAGAATGAAACATGTTATTGACACAACTATCGAGGATGGTTAAAGCGGCAAAACCAATGGTGAATATTAAGAGGCAAAATCTATGGATGGAAAGAAAATGGTTTATGATGTCTATATAAGGAGACATGAGATTCATTATTGAGTCTGGGATTCTTAATGTTGTAGGAGAATTCATGTGAAAATGATTGATTTCATGCAACACTGAACAAACTAGTTAAAGATAGAACCGAGAAAAACTGCAAACTATACTAAGCGTCAAAGAAAGCATATACCGAGCTAAACAGAGTTGGAGGAAATGAAGATGTTGAATTGATTATTGATCAAAGGTAGTTTTGAGCTTAGCATAGATCTGAAAATCTGCAAATCAAGTTGTATTTGAATCAGATCATTACTGTATTAGTTTAACCATTGTTACAGATAAATATCTTAACCGAGTGGGACCTAACAATTTTTATATTTCAATATGACATTCAATGAATGTTGATTGTTTTCTTGTTGACCCCATAGTGAATGTTTGATCAAAGGAGAACTATTAGTGATAAATCCTCTAACCAGGTCACACCTCACAGTGTGTTTTGTAACCTTTAACAGGGTTGGCTCCTAGCCGAGCTCACTTCAGAAGAGTGGATTATTTTGGGTTACCGGTCCCAGGTGGTTTTTCCCCTAACAGGGCTTCCACGTTAAAGATGTATGTGTTATATGTGTATGGATGTGTTGAATTGTTATTTTAATTTACACATTTCTATAACTGGATAGACCGGTAAACATAGTATTCAATTTACTAGTATTCGGTAGATGAAGAGAAAGGCACAGTTAATATTTTACAAAGTTGATTATTTGATTTGAAAGTTTTGTTATATACATCTGGGAGTATTTGGCACTGTAGGATAACTAGATTTAACTGATTCACCCCCCTTCTTAGTTATCTAACAGGTACACAATATTTATAGTGGAAAACCCCTTAGGATAAAAAACCACTTTGAATCTGAACCTTTATTAGCATCTTGGGCAAAAAATTTAGAGCTACGACTCTGGGAAGCACCAACACCTTGTTTTTGAAACATTGATTTCAAGGAACACCCATCCCTTACACCTAAAGTACCAAATTCAAGAATCCAAGAAGTACCAACTTCCAAAATGAATAAGTGAGATACAAAATCAGAGGATTAACTCTGTTACAATAGAAATCATAAATCGCTAATTTCAACTTCTTGTTGAAAACATAATGCAGGATATACTTCTCTTCTTCTCTCTTACTGATTCTTTTACATCAATAAATTTCACCAAAGAATACAAGCCATCTTACAATGAATATATCAGATTATAAAAAAATATAATCAGACTTAAAACAACATATTTGAATGCAAGAACATGTCTTTCAAACTAGCAACTTTCTTGAAATGACAAACTCTTGTTTCTCTTCAAAAAATCAAGTACCCAAATATGTTTTCTTTTTCCATTAAAAGATCTGATCAAATACTGATGCGAATGACTCAAAAAGAAATATATATCCATTCTTCTACCCCCAATAAAATTTTGCAATGAAAATCAATTCACAAATGACATAATAGAAACATAAATCATTACCCTCTTCTTTGTTGTTTAAAATCTGCCTGCAAACTATTTAGTCTACAGAGAATTCCACACAAATCTTGCAACTTCTCTCCAAACCACCTGTACAATATTTTAGAGGAATGTATCCCCTACTTATAAACCAAAAAAGTTGACATTTTCTAGGTAGTTACATACCCCAAACTTCAATTAGACAAAACTACTCAAAACTGCTAAAACTATCATAGAATTTTGAAACTGCTTCTAATAAAAAGACTTTTTCTCTTTCCATACACACAATATACAAAAAATAACAAAGACACATTTTATTTAATTTGATTCCCATTCCAAAAATGTATTATAGTTTGGATCTATCGGATAAATAAGCATGTCGACTTTCACATAGACCAAAACTATTTTTTTATAACCGTTTTCTTAACAAATGTGAACATTAAGTGTTAATTGTATAACACTTAAGTGTATTTCTTGAATATGTTTTGAACAATATTTAAGGACATCAAATAAGATAATTTCATGATTTAAACCATACCATATGCCCATTATAATAGCATGGATGTATTATTGACATCAATGACAACAATCAAACACTAAATACCAAAGGTTCAACATCCTAGGGGGTCCTAAATGGTCCTAGGACTCATTAATTGGTCTTATTACCCCTTATGATATATAATGGGTCCTAATTCATACAAAGAGGTCCTAGAACACAATAATGGGTCCTAAATGGTCCTAGGAATCATTAATGGGACTTACAACTCCTTAGGACCCCTTACAATACTTAATGGGTCCTAAGGGGCCCTATTGGGTACTATGGGGTCATAAGAAACAATAATGGGTCCTAAATGGTCTTAGGACTCATTAATGTGTCCTATGACCCCTTAAGACCCTTTATGATACATAATGGGTCCTTATGTGTCGTAATGCATATTAAGGGTTCCTAGGACACATTAATGGGTCCTAAGGGGTCCTAAATGGTCCTAGGACTCATTAATGGGTTTTGTGACGCCTTAGGACCCCCTTATGATACATAATGGGTTCCTAAAGGGTTCTAATGTGTTCTAAGGGGTCCTATGACACATTAATGAGTCCTAGGGTGTGCTAAATATTCCTAGGACCCATTAATGTATCCGACGAACCCTTAGGACCCCTTATGACACATAATGGATCCCAAGGGGTCCTAATGGGTATTAATGGGTCCTAGGACATATTAATAGGTCCTAAAGGTTTTTAAATGGTCCCATGACCCATTAATGGGTTGTACAACCCCTTATGATACATAATGGGTCTTAAGGGGTCATTAATGGTCCTAGGATATATATATATATATATATATATATATATATATATATATATATATATATATATATATATATATATATATATATATATATATATATATATATATATATATATATATATATATATATATATATATATATATATATATATATATATATATATATATATATATATAGGGTTCTAAGGGGTCCTATAATATATTATGGGCCCTAGGATATATTGATGTTTACTAAGTGGTACTAAGGTGTCCTAGAACTACTCATTTAAGGTTTATATTCTAGGTTGCTCATTTTTTTATTGTATGTTGTTTCAATGTGTAATGTATGTGGTTTCTACATTTTAAGGAAGAAACACAATAAAAATTGTATAGATTTATGTACTAAATATATGAAAAATCTAAATACAAATATGAAACCTCTTTTTTAAATTTACTCAATATAAGTAATAAATGTAACATATATACTTATTTTTCGTAATAAAAAAGAATAAGAACTACTAAAAAAAAACAATTAAAACACAAAAAATAAGAAAAGGGCCTACCTAGAAGGTTAAAAAAAATACATTAACCAAACGGGGTCCCATTTCATGAAGGTAGGCTCGGGATCCTGTGCCTCGTGAGATCCTAATTTGAATTTTGGCTTGGGATCTCGAACCATAATGAGAGCCCATTTTGTAAACTCTATTTTCAACAAAATGACTAAGTGTAAAAGTTCCACCTTAAGTGGACTCATCTTTTTCCTTTTACCCTTGTTGATTTGGAAGTTATGGAAAGAAAGAAATTATAGAATATTTCAAGGAAAGAAAGTTGAATGGGATTAACGGGCCAATAAATTAGAAGCGAGCATAGTTGAAATTATAAGTTCAAGAACAATAACCCACAATAGTAAGGAAATGAAATACTCCAATTAGGATGATTGGATGAAAAGAAATTGGTTTGGTCTTTTAATACCTCATTTTGTAGGAAGAGGAGACAATAATAGTAAAAACATCAAAAAATAATGCATTTGGACACCTCCTAATCAAGTTTGGGTAAAGCTTTGAGAGGTAATCCTATATTTTTAGGTGTTGGGTGTGTTATTCATTTAGAGGATGGAAAAGTCATAGCAGAATATGCAAGATCTTTGGAGTTTGACACAAATAATGTTGCATATTTCAAAGTGGTTTTAGAGAGTTAGAATTGTGTAAGGAATTAGGATTTACAAGGGTGGATATTGAAGGTGACTTAGTTATAACCATTAATTCCCTCAAAATTGGACACATCCTAATTGGCGATTGAAGTCGGGTATGTGCAGGATCATGGTATACCAAGCTATGGCCTTAAGTGGCAATGAAAAATTAGAAAATCAGGGTTAGTCAACTTGACATAAAAATTTGAACATCTTATCAACCTTATGTGAAAAAGTTATAAAAACAGAATCTGTAAGAAATTGAATGTAGTTTCGAAACTACTAGCCCTTGTCTAAAAAAAAAATTAATCTAATTGTTCAAAATTTTAGATTTCAATGCAGCAGTATGAAAATTTCAGGAAAAAGACAAAAAGTACGTGTATGTATGACCACCTTAATCATAATCAAATGATGATATATTTTCACAAGATTCTAGATATAAGTAGTAGACTCACGCTCATCCATGTGACACGTATTTTTGTGTAATTTTTCCCCAAATAAATAATTAATTATGAATTTTCTGCTACAACTTATTCAAAATAAAAAAACTCTCATGTCTGACCACCTTAACTAATTCTAAAATTTATGAAATTGAAAACTTTTTTTTTATAGTAGGCGAGGCATAGAATGTGACACATGTTTCAGATCTCAAAAAGGTTAAACCGTTTGAAAGTTATAGTTGTTTTTCAATCAGTTTGTCAATTAGGACTTTAAAGATAACTCAATTAAAAAATAAGTAATAATTACTTATTGAACTCAAAATTTGACAACAATTATATTGATGGAAAGCTGATAATGTCTTTAAGAAATCCTTTTTGTTTCATCAATTTCGGGTGAAAAAAAGGTTGTCAGCTACATGGTCGAAGTCTGGAGATCAAAGCAAATCTGTTGAACATGTCTTTTGGGTTGACCATTCATGTTTGGCATTGCCCAAGGCAAATACCAAGCCTAATCAGATATCCGATAAAATCAGATATCTGATAATTTTGGATATCTTATAATATCGAATATCCGATATCTCATGCCCAATTCTAACATTTAAACTTGAATGTTTTTTTCAATTTTAAGTTATATATTATATATTTTTTATATTAATATTAAATGATAATATCATACAATTAGTATTATATAAATTTTTATATTAGTATTGTATTATATTATTTATTTATTTTAAGCAAAAGTGGGGTTGACCACCATATTTTATTAATAACTGATTCAAGGACTCCCCCGTGGAAGAATCAGGAAGAAACCTCAGGATCATTGTCGTATACAAGTATAAAGTTGATATTTACCGGTTACAATAGGAATTAAATAAGAGGCCTACAAAGGCGTTGAACCTTGTTCAAGCATAGCCCACATACCGGGTAGTAAAAAACATCAAGTTACAAGACTATGCACCAATTGAATACGCATACCAAAAGAACCCATCAATGTGCCAAATAACAAAAAACTTTACATTACAAAATTGGCATCAAACTATCCAAAACCAACAAAATTGTCAGAGTACCAAACTGTGAGATATTTATTCGATCATGTCATCCATACCCCAATCCGAAGTAGGAACCTCTGCAAAAGAATGTGGAGACCAGCCCGAAGACTCCAAGGCAACACCCAACCCAAATTATGATGTAAGCGGATGCACGGACTCACCCGCCAATGAAGAAACTGAATGCCAGCCACGATCTGAAGCCATGTTGTGAGAGCAAGAAGTGACTCGGCCAGCAGCACAAATTTGTTGATCACCAGACTGAGTCCCAATAACCGAGCCCGAGGGATGAATGTTGAGGTCTAGTCCATCATCAAGCTTCCTTGATGATGGATTATATTATTATTTATTTCTCTATTTCATATAATAATATAATATTAGTTTTAAATATTTATATTATATGTTCAATAATACCAGAGAGAGAGAGAGAGAGTAATAATAGGTTCATATCGAAGAATAATAATAACATTCTATTACTATTTATTTGGGATCATAATATATAGAGTTGTAATTCATCCTCAAAAATTATATAAAAGTATCATTAATAACATTATATTATTACTCTACTTCAAGTCATACAATCAAAACCACAACTCACTAATAAAGATTATATAAAAAATATTAAGAACTTTCTAAAAACTTGGATATTGGAAAAAATAGTTTCATATTTAAAATATCATAATCACAATTCACTTACAAAAAGATATATAAAAAAATAATAATATTTTATTACTATTTAATTTGGGATCATAATATATAGAACCACAATTCATTATATGTGTGTGTGTGTGTGTGTGTGTTGCATAAAAAAGAATAAACTTAAATAAACTAAGCTTATCCTAACATATTCATGCAAACCTCAAAATACTATGGAAATAAGCATGTAAACATGAAAAGATAAACTAATAAAATAGTTTAATCTACTCAACACAAATGCAAACCTCCAAAATGACTAAGTGTTGATGATTTTGGTTGTGGTTGGTATGTGGTTGCTCACAAATCCTGTAGCATGACAATGTGTAAAGAAGGCTTGTTGAATGAGGAGAAAAGCTCTCAATTTATAGGAATTTGAGGGAAATGGATGGTTGAGATTAAAATTTGGATTAAGGGTTAAGATTGCATAGGATAGATGAGGTGGCCATGAGGTGGAGGCCAAGTAGATGCCATGTAGATGACATGTGGATTAGGGTTTGACCATTCAAAGGGGGAAAGATTCTCACACATGTGTGAGAAACTTTTGAAAGTGACATGTCCATGACAAATTGTAAGAGTGTGTAAGAAGGTGTAAGAGGGATAAAGTTGCTCACACATGTGTGAGAAACTTGAGAAAATGATGGCTCAATGACAAAGTTCAAGAGATGTAAGAGGATGGGAGAACCAAGGTTTCTCACACATGTGTGAGCAACTTTGAAAAATGACATGTCAATGACATGGGTCAAAAGGTGGAAGAGAAGGGGAGAACCAAAATTTTGGAAAGTGACATGTCAATGACATGTGGGAGACAAGTGTGTAAGGGTTTGTAAGAGTGTGTAAGAGTCACATGTGACTTGGGTTTGGATTAGGTTTTATTAATCTTTAGATTAAGGTTATGCAAATGATTAGGATGGGATTAGGTGAGAGATTAGGATTAATTAGTGGGAAAGTTTGGAGCCATGTGCTCAAATAGAATTAAATTCAATATTTAATTCCAAGTGGGATAAGAAGGGATTAATTAAGTAAACAAGATCATTTACTTAATTAAATGAAGGATTAGGATGAGGGGAAATGTGATATAATTAAATAAATATAAATTTATTTAATCAAGGATAAGGGATAAAGAGGAGTGTAATTAAATAAATGTGAATTTATTTAATTAAGGTAGAATAAGGATAAAATTAAATAAATAATAAATATTTATTTAATTGGCTAGGATAAGGGTGATTGTTAGGACAATTTTAGGTGTCTACATTTTTCCCCTCTTTGATGTAGCATCACGAAGTGATGTTAGATCAAAGAAGATTAAAAAATAGTGGATAAAAGGGATAAGAATAGTAGCATGATGCCCTAGTCACGAAAGAATGAGGAAGGATGACAAGGAAGGATTGGTATGCCCCCTCAAGAGGACATGCAGGTTTGGAGAATACGGGTGTTCTCTCGAAATGGATAGGAGTATGGAAGGAAAGGGGAAAAGGTTATGGATGACAAAGGAAGAATAGATAAAGTCATGCTGAAATGGTGTGAGAAACCTAAGTTTGATATTGTACTTAACACTATGCACCAAGGTATGGGGAACCAAGATGATAATGTGTCCAGTACGTGATAAAAAAAAGGTCAAATGCAACCATATGCCTATGACACCATGATATGGAAGATCAGGATGCCATTGTGACGATAGGATGTAAAGACCATGATAAATGCAAAAAATAATAATACAGACAAGCAACAAGTAAGCATGCACAACAATCCAAATGCAAAGCAAAATTTTGCCCCTAGTCAAGTTGCAAACCAATTGATGGATTGATTGAGGATGGCAAAGTTAACGATAAGAACAATGCACATCCAAAATATTTGGGAAGGATACATCCCATGATGATGATTTGATTAAAAGGGTTCAATAGATTATCAGCTGATTTGGGTCAAGATGATGGGTTGATTAAGGATTGATGTACAAGATTAGAAGATTGGATTGATTGGATTAGTATTGATTGCACTTGATTGGACGAGTTTGAGATTTTTTTGATTTTATAGATTTTTTGATTTATTGATGAGTGGATTGGATAGAATGGAAGTGAAAGATTATGTGGATTGGATTGGATTGGGATAAGATAATAGGATTAGAAAGTAATTGGATTGAAGAGGATAGGAAGAATAAAAGTTAATTGGATTAGAAGATAAGTGAAGTTGATATGAAAGGAGTAGAAGAAGGGAAATTGATTAGATTAGAAGATAGATGAATTTGATTCAGTGGAATTAGAAGATAAAGGAATTTGATTGAAGGATATAGGATGAAGGGAAATGATGTAGAAGATAAGAGGAGATGAATAGATTAGATGAGATTGGATTGGAAGAAGGGAAATTTATGTGATTAGAAGATAAAAGGATTGGAAAAGATGGGAAGGGAAGAAGGGAAATTGATTGGATAAGAGGAGATGAGAGAAATTTGAGTGGAAGGTTTGGAAGAAGGTAAATTGATTAGATTAGAAGATAGATGAAGTTGATTTAGTAGATTAGAAGATGAAGGAGTGGGAAAAGATGGGAATGGAAGAATGGAAATTGATTGAATTAGAGGAATTGAAATGAGGGGATGGGAAGAAGGGAAATTAATTAGATTAGAAGAGAAGGTGGATTGAAAAAGATAGGAGAAAGAGCAATGGATTAGACATGAGAGGGAAAGGACAAATGGATGTGATGGGATGAAGTTAGAAGATGGATAAGAAGATTGAATGGATCGGGACCAATGACAAGGGACAACCAAGGTATGGTAGTGGAAAGGGGGATGAATATAGTTTATGGGTTGAAGGTAGATGGAGGGAATGTATAATGATAGGATATGGGGGATTAAAAGGTGGGGGAAAAGGGGGATGAGGATCTAAGGATGATGTTGCAAAGGAGGTAAATGTCGCACACTAAAGAGAGGAGAATGGAAGGAAATATGGGGGATAAAGGATGGAGGAAATGGATGGAATAGGTATGAATATGTATTGAGGGAATGGAGAAATGTATGTTCCAAAGAATGCATGGATATCATGTTTTTGTTTTTTTTGGTGTTTGTAGTGACTCTAGTTGTAGGAAGGAAAAGGGATGAATGTGGGAGGTGGATGGATAGGATGAGAGGTATGAATGGGATAGAGGATAATGATAAGGAGGAGATGGATGGAAAATGATAATGGATAATGTAGGGAGGATATGGATAGAAGAATACAATGGGATTGAGGGAATGCATGGGATAATCAAGAGCAAAGACATGGAAAGGAGGATGGAGATTTATAGGATTATGGATGGAGGATGGAGGAAGTGAATATGACAAGGATTATGAGATAGATGATATGGATAGGATGTCAAGATCAATTACAAACAAGTGGGTGGATGTATGTAGGATAATGAAGAGGAGAGGGATAACAAGTAAGGAAAATAGATGGTGTATATGGATGGATGGAATAAATAGGATAGTCAAGATCAAAGATAAGTAAGGATGAGTATGGAATTAGATAGGAGAATGGATGGTGGATATGAAATATGGAAGAGATATATGCTAGCATAGGATGGATGGAGCTTTCCCCCAAGTGTAGGGTACAAGGGGATGAAGATAAGTTAATGGATGGAAGAGGTGAAATTTAGAAGACAACATATATGTGATAGGGAGATGAAGGGAAGGACTCAAGCATTGAGTGTCATGATATTGCGCTGTGTGTTTTGGATCAAGGCATTTTGGATATGTTCTCATAGATGTTGGTGGCATGATTAGATGGTAGAGGAAATGGACTACGGGAAGGAGAATGGGGACTTATGCAAAAGATTGGATGAAAGGACTGGATGAGTATGGAAAGATTGGGGAATAATGGATGGTGGGAGTTGGAATACTAATGAATAAATGGATGGGAGAGATGGAAAGATCACCATTGGCACACACCTTGAAGGGTGGTGGAGAGATGGAGGAGGAGATTTTGGAGAAAAAAGGGGGATTTGCGATATAAGGACCCAAAATAGATGAAGGAGGTAATGGAGTTGGAAAGTAGAGGATTTTTAGAGGGATGATTTAGGAGGAAGCTTTTGGATTAGCAAGGTTGGATGCCGATTTGTATTTTTCTTTGAGATGCATTTTTGTCATTGAGTAGCCTGGGAATCCACGTGATTTTTTAATTTTTCATTTTTAGGCCTTTGTGGCCTTTTGAAATTTTCATCCTTTTGGATCATATTTTTCTTTTCTTGAACATGACGTTTAGATGGGACATGTTGATCCTTCTATTTGTTTGTGTGGATTTTTGGCTTGATGCATCTTTTTTTTTTTTAACTTTGGATCCAACTTGCTTCCATTAGCCATGGTATGGGTGCATCAGGATGAATGGTTTAAAGAGTTTATGGAGGGAATTATGAAGGATGAATGTTGGAAGGAATTCAAGGATGTGTGCCTTTGTGGATCTTTCTTAGGGATGTGAGGGGAACTTGGATATGGAGGATGGATGTATGTAAGGACCTAAAATGGATGGAGGGGATGAAGGATTAGGTTTGGGAACATAAGGACCCAAAATAGAGGTGTTTGAAGAAGGGAGGGAACTTGGGACATAGGGGCCCAAAATGAATTTGGAGGATGGGGGGATGGAAATTTGGACATAAGGGCCCAAAAGGGATTTGGAATATGAGTTGGGAAAATATTTAAGTTTAGATTTAGATGGAGAAATTTGGGATTCGGAAGGAGTAGACGGGGTACCAACATCTTGAGATATTCATTCTTCAATGGGGTACTTAGTATTTGCAACACAAGATACGAGTCCAGGTGTATGGGGTTCATGAATGGATTGGATAGGTAGAATAGGATTTTGTTGAGGATTAGGATCATGAGGGGGATTAGGGGAGATGATAGGATCTTGGGATGGATTAGGAGGGAAAACAAGATCTTGAGATGGTGGAGGAGCATGACATTAGATAACCAGGTACTTTGATCTTGACTTTGAAGAGGATTAGGTGGTGGAGTAGAAGGGATAATGAGATATTGAGAGGGAAGAGGATCATACAATGGAATGGAGGGGAGCGAATCATGAGATGGAGTGATTTGATCTTGATAGGGAGGGAATTAGTGGATGGGAGAGAAGGAATATCTACATGAAGTGGAGGATAAGTGGATGTTAAGGCTCGAGATAGAAGGGGATTATGGGATGGGGTAGAGGGGATGGTTTCATGAGACAGAGGGGAGTCATTAATGGATGGGATAATAGGGATGTCTTGATCTGGATTAGGAATTGGATCATGAAGTGGATTAAGAGGGATAAATTGATCTTGAGATGGATTGGAAGCATGGGATGGAGAGATGCTAAGATCTAGAGGGGTAGAAGAATCCATAGAGCATCCTTTGGAACAAGGTCTTGATATGTTTGGACTTGGGAGTGTAATGGGATGGAGGAAGTCGAGGCTTCAACTCGAGTGAATGGAGGGATGAAGGAATCAGGAGACTTAGAAGATTTAGGTGTGTCTTGAATTGGAGGGAATGATGGTGAGTGCATGGCTTGTGGAGATTGGGTAGCTTGGGGATCTACACTTCGTTGTTATCTCGTCGATCCATGCAAAGAAAAGCATGGTTTTGGATGAGAGAGGAGGAATATGGATTTGGGTAAATATGGGAGGATGAGATGGATTTCCCTTGTCAAAGGTAGAGGAAGGAGAAGAAATGTGAGATGTATTGGGATTGGATATGGCATGTTGAGGTGGAATAGATGGGGATATGGGATTGTCGTGGTAAGTGGGAGCTGGATTGTTTTGGTGAGTGTGCAAGTTAGATGAATGTGAGATTGGATTTATGTGAAGTCGATCTTTATCCATGATATTGGAATTAAGGTTTGGATTTGGATTAGAAGAAGATGTGGATGAAGATTTGAATTAGGAGTAGATGAAGTGAGATATTTGAGGATGGATGAAATATGAACTTAGGACTAGGAGCAAGTTTGGACTTTTTTTTTTATTTGAGAGGGCAAGGCCTCAAGGAATTTGATTTGATTTGATTGGATTGATTTATTGTGAGGGCATGGCCTCAAGGATTTTGATTTGCTTTGATTTGGATTAAGGATTTGATTGATTGTGAGGGCAGGGCCTCAAGGATTAGATTGATTTGATTTAATTTGATTTGATTTGTGAGGTCAGGGCCTCAAGGATTTGATTGATTGGATTTGATTTGATTTTGGATTTGAAGGTTTGAGACAAACCTAGGTGGAACAAGACCCTATGATGGTGCAAACAAAAGATTGATTTGGATGATAATCTTCTTCTACTTGGAGATGGACTTGTGATCCCAAGCAAAATAGGATAGGATAAATGGAATTAGTTACTTGAGATGAACTGATGTTCTCAAAGCAATAATTCGATTAGATGTGTTTGCTAATGATGAGGGTCTATGTAACACTTTTGATTAAAATCTTTCAACCTGAGATTGATTAAGGAAAGAAAGATGAGATTTGATTTGATTAGTCTTGATTAAGCTTGGATATGGGTCAATCAAGACAAGATTTAATTAAAGTCCAAACGATGATTTTGCTCCTAAGTTCAAAGTGGAAGATTTGATGAGAATTTGGATGAGAAGATGATGTGGATATAGATTGAAATTTAGAATGAAGGAATTTAGAAGATAAATGAGGGATATTTGGAGGAATTTAAATGGATTGAATGAGGATTAGATTGGAATGATAGAAGATTGACAAGGTGATTATATTAGAAAGGTAATGATGTGATTAGATTAGAAGGATGACTAGCATGAAGATTAGGACCTTGATTGAATGATTAGGAAGACAATAAAGATAACTTAGAAGAATGATTAGAATGATTAAGATGAATGATACATATGACTTATAAGAATGATTAGGAGGATTAGAATAGAATAAGAAGGACTTGGAAGAAGTGATTAGGATGATTAGAAGAAAATAGGAATGACTTGGAAGAATTGATTAGGATATGGAGGAATGTTTAAGGATATAGAGGAATGATTTGGATGATTGAATTAGAATGGGAAGGTGACTAAGGATGTTATGGATGATTAGGATATTATGACTAGGATGATTAGAAGAGAGGAATGAAGAGGATGATTAGGAGAGATTACAATTGGAGGAATGAGTTGGAATGATTAAGAAGTTGATTAGGATAAGAAGTATGGAGAAGGTGATGAAGTTGATAGATGGAAGAAGTGATGTGGAGATGATGTGGAAAGCTTGACTAAAGACAACTAACTTAACAAAATATTTTTGTTGTTTTTTTTTAAATGATTTTGATTTGTTTTTTGAGTTTTTGAGTTTTGTAATGTTTTTGGGTTTTCAAACTTTATAATTTTTTTGGATTTTGAAGTTTTTGATGTTTTTGGATTTTAAAAGTTTATGCATTTTTTTGGATTTTGGAAATTTTATGATTGTTTTTGGATTTTTTATTTTAAAATGCAAAGAAAACAAATAAAATTATAGACAAGCATAATTGCTAAGGCTTAATTTGGATGGTGTGTCCCCTTTTGGCTGCAAATGGGGAAGGTTTTAAACATTCAAGCACATCAAACACACCAACAATCCTATTGAGGCTTCAACTAGGATATACAAGCTCAACTAGGGGATGTCCTCGATATACGCAAGGTACGTGAGGCCCAAATTCATAGATGAAAGAGAATAATGTCACACAGCTAGGAGGAGATGGTAACCCAAATCTCCATCTTCACTTCCCAAAGGTATAAAGTTCTTTGGGGCTTAGCCAAGAGTGACAAGATTCTACTTCTAAGAGAGGTGTCTTTGGATTCACCTCCCACTCTTTATACTCCGTCGGAACATGGGAGTTGAGGTCGTCCCTTGAGGTGATCAAATCCCAAGCAGGCCTCCTAAAAAGAAAACAAGACCACGTATTTCTTGTGCACTCAAGATCACCCAAAGGTGTGAGAGGAGAGAATACGTACGTGGCCTTGGGGTTTAAAAGACACTTGTTATTTTTAATTCCAAATCCAAACATGAAAGGTTTATTTTAAGCCCAATTTGCAAATGTGTGGAAAACACTTTGAATAGATTGTATAAGGCTAAAAATAATTACAAAATCATATTCCTTGCATTTTTTGGATGACTTTTAAAAAAAAAATTACTGCAAGATGATTTTTTATGCCCAAGTTATGAGTGTTTGAAGTTTGCAAAGAAGGGTCAACTTGGAACATGTGCACCTTATTTTTAATGAGGAATTTTATATAATGGTTTGCAGATTTGGATAGAGGGCTGAATCAGCTTTCTGATGCTTTTCGAATCGTCCAAAATAGAGCTTGTATGTGGAAGTTATAAGTGTTTTCGTGAAATCAAGAAGAGACGCCTGTGTACGGGCAAAGACGTATGTCTGTCAAAGATGCCTATGTATAGGTAGAGATGCTTGTGTATAGGCAAAGATGCTTGTGTACAAGCAGAGATGCCTATCTGTCAGAGACGCCTGTGTACAAGCAAAGACGCTTGTCTGCAAAAAACCAAAAGTTAAACACCAATGTTTGAAAGTTTTGTCCTCTCACTAAGTCTTAAATGCATAGAAAGGTTTCTAATGACAAAAATACAGTGATTTTTAACCTTAATATGTCAAAAAAAATTTACTTAATCAGCTTAAAAAACAACACAAAGGAAAACTCCCTTTTCTAGTAGAGACACCTGTGTGTATGTAGAGACACCTATCTACACAAAAATAAAGATTTTATTAGTTTTATGTTCTTTTATGCACTTGCGGATAACATAAGGTGTTTCACTAATGATTATAAGTCGTTAAGTGATTAAAACATATAAATTTTATTATCTAAAACAAATTAAAGTGGAAGAAACCCCCTTTCTAGCGGAGACGCCTGTTGACAGGTGGAGACACCTATGTAGCGGAGACACCTATCTACAGGCGAAGATGCCTGTTGACAGGCAGAAATGCCTATGTAGCAGAGATGCCTGTTACCAGGAAGAGATGCCTCCGAATGAGTGGAGATGCCTGTCTGGAAACTTTATAGGGAACTCTCATGAAATCAAGAAAATTGTTAGAAAAATGGGATTGTGGGTCCCACCGGGCGTGCCAAAATGTATTGCATAAAAAAGAATAAACTTAAATAAAACTAAACAACTAGTTTAATCTACTCAACACAAATGCAAACCTCCAAAATGACTAAGTTTTGATGATTTTGGTTGTGGTTGCTCACAAATCCTGCAGCATGACAATGTGTAAAGAAGGCTTGTTGATTGAGGAGAAAAGCTCTCAATTTATAGGAATTTGAGGGAAATGGACGGTTGAGATTAAAAGTTGGATGAAGGGTCAAGATTGCATAGGATAGATGAGGTGGCCATGAGGTGGAGGCCAAATAGATGCCATGTAGATGACATGTGGATTAGGGTTTGACCATTCAAAGGGGGAAAGATTCTCACACGTGTGAGAAACCTTTGAAAGTTACATGTCCATGACAAATTGTAAAAGTGTGTAAGAAGGTGTAAGAGGGATAAAGTTGCTCACACATGTGTGAGAAACTTGAGAAAATGATGGCTCAATGTCAAAGTTCAAGAGATGTAAGAGGATGGGAGAACCAAGGTTTCTCACACATGTGTGAGCAATTTTGGAAAATGACATGTCAATAACATGGGTCAAAAGGTGTAAGAGAAGGGGAGAACCAAAATTTTGGAAAGTGACATGTCAATGACATGTGGGAGACAAGTGTGTAAGGGTTTGTAAGAGTGTGTAAGAGTCACATGTGACTTGGGTTTGGATTAGGATTTATTAATCTTTAGATTAAGGTTGTGCAAATGATTAGGATGGGATTAGGTGAGAGATTAGGATTAATACACGAGAAAGTTAGGAGCCATGTGCTCAAATAGAATTAAATTCAATATTTAATTCCAAGTGGGATAAGAAGGGATTAATTAAGTAAACAAGATCATTTACTTAATTAAATGGAGGATTAGGATGAGAGGAAATGTGATATAATTAAATAAATATAAATTTATTTAATCAAGGATAAGGGATAAAGAGGAGTGTAATTAAATAAATGTAAATTTATTTAATTAAGGTAGAATAAGGCTAAAATTAAATAAATAAATATTTATTTAATTGGCTAGGATAAGGGTGATTGTTAGGACAATTTTAGGTGTCTACAATATATATCATTAATAACATTGTATTATCAAACCATACTTCAAATCATAATATCGCAACCAAAACTCAACCACAAAATATTTTTAGATGCTAAAGGTTTGACACATAGAACTTAGTTGATCAAAGGAAACATAGAGATTACCTTGGTTGCTAAAGGATATTTTTTTGTTTTTTGTAATAATATTTATCTCCTTATTTCTTCAAGTGTGTTGGTCTTTTTTATTACACCTAGGCATCTAGATTTCATCTTGATTATGGAACTCCCCTTCTAAGGTTTCAATTTAATTGAATATGTTTATTTGTGTAAGCACTAATTTTTTGGAAAGACAAATGCCCAAAAGTTTTGGGTGATTCATTGGCTTCATATTTGGGCAACTTTGATCATAACTGGGAGAGAAAAATTATAGTTATACTTTAATTTATAATGAACTTAGATTAAATTAATCCTTTGTGAGAAACTTTAGCATTCAAGTGAGAGATTATTTTTCATCAAACCTTTTTTTTTTTTCAATTTCCAAGGAGTATCTAGATGTAGTTGCTGTCATTGTTAATGTCTACCATGCTCCTTTGTTGCCAAGTAATTCTATTATTTCTATCTAGAGCCTTCTTTTTACTCCTAATAACTCTCAAAACATAGAATTTAAGAGACTTATATTTTTTTTGATAAGCTTGAACATGTGCTTGACATTCCTATTATGGACATACGTGCGCACACACACACACACACACATTAAGGTGTCTCAACTTGAGAGTCCTATCATGTTGACTAGTTATTTATTTTTGCACCCATGTTGTAAGTTGTGAGATTTAGGGGACTAGACTTTATTTTGACAATTATCTTATACCTTTGTCTCATTTCATGACATAGAAGAGAATTCCTCTCGTGATTATATTTCTTCATTTTCCAATTCACATCTAAATTTCAAGTTTTATGTCCACTTGACTAAGGGGTGACAATTAAGTATATCCTATAAGACTTCCTTTTTAATCTTAGATTTCATTCTCATAAATTGGTAAATAAATTACTTACATAAAATGAAAATATTTTACTATTAGACTTATGATACAAGTAGTTGACAACAACTTACTTTATCCTCACAACATTAAGGCCATTTTATTAAAAAGAGAGTTACCATCTAAGAAATTTATAAGCTTTCCAATAGCATATAATATTTCATAAATCATTCTTTTTGATTCCTTAACAATCACATAAATAAATTATATTATTTTGCATTTAACCCTTGTGTTCACCAATGGTCACCACAAACTATTATAGCACAATCCAAGCATGACTCACCTTTCTCTAAGATGTTCTTATTTAGAAATACATTATAGAAAAGTTGACAGTGTTAAACCACTTTTCTATCCAAATTTAAATCATAGTTCAACATAATTTATCACAAATACCCATTTCACCAAATTTTTCTAACTAAAGTATTAATGATCTTTAATGCAAGAACAACAACAAATTTTTTTTCTTTATGTGCAACTTGTATTCTTGGTTCAAAAGTCATTGTCTAAGAACTCTTTTCTCCTATAACTCCTCACTATTCTAGCTAAATTATTGTCTAGTGGAGTTATGAAGCCCTACGTTGGACCACCATGCTCGACCCCAACCCGAAAATCATGAGTAAATAATTTTCATGTTTTCTTGGTGGTCATACATATTTCCTTCTAAGACCTAGCCTATTGTTAGCATATATGCACATCCTTATTTTATTTTCTCAAGGATGGAAAAATCAATTGGGGGAAAGAGAAGAAATAATTTTCAAATAGCTAAAGTTCTTATTCTAGCAAAAGAGAAGACATTTTGGTTGTATTTTGATGAATTGGTCTATCGCAAACTTATAATGAAATCTTTGTAATTTTTCGCATGTAAATTTTTAAGTGCAGAATCAACATTGAGTGAGTTTCTCAATTAATAGTTTGTTCATTTCGAGATATATATGGGATTAATTTATCTACCAAAAGGTTATAAAAAATCTACAAATATTTGTATAGTGTATGTAGTAATGGGAATAATTAGGTTTATTAGTGGATTAATAAGTAGACTCATTAAATAGTCTTCAATTTTATGTTGTTTCTTAGAATGCATGTGTAGAACCTAGTTTTCTTATGCATTATGAGATACATAGTTTTTTATAAAATCTTCATTAAGGTTTCATATCAAGGTTTCAATAATTATATGTTTTGTCTAAATTATTAAATATATGGATCAAACTGGAATTGACATCATTCTACATGAAGCTCCATTTCCTATCATCCAACACATTAAACAAAATTATAATAATTGTTTTATTTTAGTTGTGTCAGATTAAGTTTGTTGTGCTTCCATGTAGGAGTATACAATAAAAATAGGTGTCATTACAAATATCTAACAATCTATATGATAAAAAAAAAATATGTAAGGGTGCATATCAGGTTGCATATCCAAACCATCACAATAGGTATATTATGACACAAATATTAGAATACACTATGCAATCAGTATAGTTACCAACAAGAGTACTCAATCATAATTATCTTAGTTGGTTTAACACTTTAAGGAAACTTTCCTTGGTCTTATCCTACTAGAAGTGAAAGAGATCTTACCCAACATATCAATGGGTCCTAATTTGCCTAACCTAAACATAGGTCTTATCAGATTCTCCCTAAGTTTGACACCCCTATCACCTTAGATACTATCCAACCTTAGGGATTTGAGGTCTATAATTAAGATCACTAGAAAATTGACACCATTGTTGGGGACATCCAAGAATCAACATTCAATTAGAATTCCTAGGTTAATAAGTAAACGTGATGTAGGCAAAAAAATTTGGTCATTTCTAGAATAAAATTAGAACATTGTTGATATTGAGGTTATCTTTTCCGAATTTAATGAGTGGTAAATTTATGAAATGAAGACTCAATATCTAGCTACATAACATCATCCATGTCATATTGAATTTTTACTTATAGGATTTAAGGGGCCCTATAGAAACACCAAAATTTATCGAAGAACAAAATACTAGCTATTATATATGTCAAGAATCACATGTTGATCATTTTAATGCAACCCTGAGATTTTTGTTGCCCCTAGGAGCGCCTACTAAAACTTGATCTTTGAAAGCACTCAAAAAGATTTTGAAACCATAAAAGACCAAGTTAACCAAAGGCCACAAAGAACCTCAAAATACACAAACATAGTTAGATAAGGAATGAAATTCCTAGCAAAGTCACTAGAATGTAAGAAAGAGTTATAATAGGAAACAAAATTAGAGCACAAGAATCCTATTCTAAACTATTGGAATCCTTATATAGATCTCAAATTGAAGTTTAGAACAATGCAATAAAATAAGCTTTCAAATAAATGTTATCATAAAACTTGAATGATTTGATTTTCTCCAATGATAGTTGGAATGTGGGTGATCTTTGCTTGAAGATTGTCTCTTTTAATATCATATATTTAGCTAAATAATTTAATAATAAAATGGATGAAAATGTGACTCAATTCATAGATTTTTAGGAGAGACTATAGATGGTGGAGAGATCAATGATGGAGAATGAATGAGCAAATTTTCCTTGGATTGATGAGAGAATTGAGGGTTACGATGAAGATTGTTGGAATGTGAAGGGGGACAAGTGTGGATAGGACTCCTTTATTCTTGGAAGTTGGTGGAGAGAATATTGGAACTATGAGGGATGTGGGGGACAAGTTTTTAGATATCCTTTAATCTTGGGATTAGTTGAGAGAATATGCTTAAAATTTTATAATAATAATTAATTTATTATTGTAGCCTTGTGAGGTGGAAAATAGATGTAAATAATAATAAATTTATTTATTTGTGTGAGATGGGAAATGAACTCATTTAATAATAAGATAATTTATTAAAACTAGGTCATATATTTGGTCAACTAAAATAAAAGTATAGTAAGAAAATTTAGGGATGTGAGAGAATGGACGGTTGAGATGGAGATTGTTGGGATGTGAAGGGAGATAAGGGACAAGTGTACTTAAGACTCCTTTATTCATGGAAGTTGGTAAAGAGAATTTGGAACTATGAGGGATGTGGGGGACACGTGTTCTTAGGTGCCCTTTATTCTTGGGATTAGTTAAGAGAAGGTGGAAAATAGATGTAAAATGTAATAATTAATGTGAGATAGAAAAGGGATTTATTATATAATACGGTTATTTATTTAAATGCTAGTCATATAGTGAAATGGACTTCACTAGGTGATGTACAAGGTCCACTAAGATAAGAGTGTATTAGGAAAATATTTAGGTGGCTACTATCCATTAAAACAAATGATGGATATGTCATTTGTTATTAAATAATAATAGAGAAGGTGGAAAATAGATGTAAATTATAATAAATTAATGTGAGATAGAAAAGGGATTTATTATATAATAATAATATTATTTAAATGTGAGTCATATAGTGAAATGGACTTCACTAGGTGATGTATAAGGTCCACTAAGATAAGAGTATATTAGAAAAATATTTAGGTGTCTACGGTCCATTAAAACAAATGATCAATAGGTCAAATTTTATTAAATAATAATTAAAGTACACATCCATAAAATTATAATTGGAATACCTTCAATATAAAACAAGACTCAATAAACACTATATAACAAAATAAGGAAACATCCTCCTACTTTATGAGAAACGATCAACATAAGATATCAAAGTTATTTGCAACACCTAATAAAAAATATAACCTTTATTTTAAAGATTGTGTATTGAGTGCAAGGTTCCAACATCATAACAATCCTTGGTTCTTAATCGAAGAGGCTTCTACATGAGGCTCGTATCACCACGTAGCTAATACAACTTTATGGATGAAAAGATCCTCCATCCAAACTAAACAAAAGATATATTTTTTAACTTACATATGCAACACAAGACATCATCTAGGTGGTCCACTACCACTCCCACTCCCAAAAAAACCTCCCTAGGACAAGAAAATTTCAATTAAAATATCAGATCGTATGTAAATGCAAGAGTCTAGCATATGAAAGATGAAGTCGAGAACCGAAGATTAAATATCAACCTAAAACTCATATTGTATATCAGATAGCTAATACAACTTTATAAATAACAAATCTTTGTAAAATAATTTTTTTAATTTTATTTTAAAAAACCTATATTTAAAACCTAGATACTCATCTAGATGGACAACCAACCTCCCTAATGAAGTCATTGATCCAAGGAACAATTCAAAATCAAAGGGTGAAGATTGGCAAGGGTGAAGGAACTAAAAAGTATGTTGGCACGTGACTTGGAGAGCCCCAATGTCAATTGGTGAACTACAAGGGGAACCTCATTAATATCATTGTGCCCCTTCAAAGCCCAAAAAGCATAAAGTAATAGGTAGCAGGGCCCACACCACAGACAAAACAAATCCCGTTTGGTAGTTGGAATTAGCTTGGAATTGGCATTTGTTATTGCCCATTTCGTCGAATACTCAATTTGGGAGTGCAATATGAAAATGGAATAGGAATGTGTTAATGCTCATTTTGGTTCAAAATTAGCATTAACATCTTCCATCTAAAAAGGTGGAATTAGAATTTAAAACCGGAATTTGAATGGGGGAAAACAAATTTTTAAATTTTTCATGTCTGCACTTAATTTTAAATTTTTTTATTTGTGTGGGGAGGGATTTAATTTATTTTTTATCTTTCTGGGTGGTTTGTAACTTTGTTATTTATTCAAATTTTTTCGAAAAAAAATTAAATTTTTTTGCCAAATTTTTTTTCAAATTTTTTTCCCAAATTTTTGACAAATTTTTTTGTCGACTTTTTATTCAAATTTTTTTTAAAAAAAATTGATTTTTAATTTTTTAAAAATTTTTTCTAAAATTTATTTTCCAAATTTTTTATCGATTTTTTTCGAATTTTGGTTGCAGTGATTGTAACTTGGTTGCCTGCCACTAACTTTGGCTGCCTAAAACGATTTGCGATTCCATTTTAAATTCAATTCCATTAATAAAAATGAATTATTAAATTCAAAAATATTAAAACAATTCAAAAAAAAATTTAAAAAAATCATACTCAAATTCCAATTCCAGTTTCAGAAAATGGAACCAAACGGTACAAACATAATCCAGAAATGAAAAACCGGATTATCAAATCCATGATTTGACCATTTCCAGCATATAATCAAATCCATCTTTTCTTAATTCCCGCTACCAAACATAAATATCATTGTGCCCCTTCAAAGCATAAAGTAGTAGGATTATAATAACTTATTTATTTAGACATTTCTCCTCCCACAACTACAATTCGCTTTTCAAGATGAAAATCTCTTGGGCGGCTGGATCTCTACGAACTGCTCCGCCTTTGAAGGTCGGAGGTCCCGGGTTCAAATCTCCCCTCAGTCTCACACCCCCCAATAGCCCTTCTTCTGCCCTGCTTTCGTCAAATCATAACAGGGCAGTGAGAGCTTCAGCCACCTTTAATGGCAGCAGCACACAGCAGGAAAGGGGGAACAGAGAGAAGACGGATCATTATGCCCTTCTGGGCGTCCCCTGTGATGCCTCCCACGAGGATATCAGAATGGCATACAGAAGATTAGCTCTGCAATTTCATCCTGATGTGGTGCCGCTGCAGCAGATGGAGTGTGCAACATCGAATTTCTCTCAGATAAATGGAGCTTATGATACGCTTTCTGACCCCCACAAGAGATGAGGCTCTTCAACTTGTTCCGCCCAGAGGTTTTACTGCCAGAGCTTCAAAGGGGTTCTCGTCCCCTGCTGGAAATTCGAGGGGGAGGAATTGGGAAACAGATCAGTGCTGGTGCTGATTGCGGACAGGGAGGATACAGAGGGTTTTTCACCAAATTGGGCATCCGGATAATACAGAGGGTTTTCTATCAAATTGGACATTGTGATGTCCCTTCTTAGCAAGAACCGTAATGTCAATATGTTAGAATAGGATGTACAATCTTGTGTAAACTTATTCTACATTATGTATCATTGCAATCACAAGAAAACATTGACATAATATACCTTCTGAAAATTAAACACATATCTAATGGTGTATATTAAGGATTGGAATAGTGAGACTGTTATGCATCTAATTTCTAATGAGTTTGACGATGAGACTTGGTAGTTTAGTCAAACAATTCCCTATTAAGCCCAAGAGTAGAACTTTGGTCCTCTTGGCCTTGGTGGCAGTCTAAAATGCACACTCAAGGTGGTCTACTTAGTGGAATGTGACTCACTACCCAGCCTCAACCTATTACTAATTAGGTTCCACAGGGTAGGAATGGTGGGGGCATGTAATCAGGGCCTTGCCTTATCCATGCTAAGTTCAAGAGTGGGAATTTGATCCTCTTGACCTTGGTGTCATAACTTTGATTCCTACCAAGGTGGTGTCCTTAGATGATAGTCCTATGCCTTCTTCCTAGCCCTTCCCATCTTTCCTGTTGAACATTTAGAGAAGGTTTATGCTTAGTTAAATGTGCACAAGGTGTCTAACTGAATAATTTCTAATTTAGAGAGGGAGACAACCATTCTTTTAATAGAACCAAAGTTAGCTTGATTATGGGACTCAAGAAACGTGGAGCCATCTAGAAAAGAATGCAACCGAATTTGACCATAGTACTCCCATACATATAATTGTTTAAATAAGAGATTGTAGAGATCGGATGAACTTAATTTGGTTACCCTTAATTGCTTTAAAACTTCTACTTTAGTTGCAGATGTCTACATTACATAGATTAGCTTGAGTTATTCACATATATGTCTTATCCTTGCCGTCACTTTGTGATGTTCCTTCTTGCCTTATTCTTGTCGTCTCTTGCAATAGGTTCAGAGTTTATGGATCCAAGATGGTATTCATAACCGAGACTCCCAATATTTGTTGTGGTTCGACTTATGCTCAGGCATATATCTCTCACCAATGTGTACACTCCTCTGCGGTTAACTGTATGTTCTTTACGTGGCTTTGCAAGCCCCGTGTTTTATCTTCGCTCTTCTATGTAATTTTGTATGCTGCTCTGCGCTTTTTTTTCCATGCTTTACCTTAAATTTCAACCCGTGTTTTATATCCTCCCTCGTGAATCAAGAGGCATCCACACTCCAATGGGTCACGACCTCTCTAAGAGTATCACAAATATCAACCCGTGTATAATCGAAGGTTGATTATTATTTAATTATATCAATTAGTTATATATATTGTTGACAACTATTAACATGGATTAATATTTATATTAATTATATATTGGTTAATAAAGAATTATCAAAACTATATCATATTATGTTGATTCATAAATTATTTAATATTTTTTACTATTTTATTTATTGATTATTAATAAATTATTAATTATGGGCTATTATTATTATGATTATTATTATTATTAATTTTGATTACTCATAAGATGTATATTCATGACAAATTTAAAATATTGATTATTAAAATACTGTTAATTATTTCATGGGTTAATCATTCATTGGTTAATTAAATTCTTTATATTTAAGATGGTACTAAATAATTTCTCAATTATACATATATACATCAATTATGGTTTGTGAGAGTCCTTCCCTCTCAAATTTGCTTGTCCTCAAGCAACTTTGCATGAAAGGTGATCTCTTCTCCTACCCATGAAGCATCCTCTTTTGGTAGATTTTTCCATTTAACCGAGTACTCTGATATAACTCTATTCCTCAGTCTCTTCTCACACCTGTCAAGGATAACTTTGGGTTCCAAGATGAGTTTACCTTCATCATCTAGTGGTGGCAACTCGACGCATGGATTGACTTGTTGCCCTAGGACTTTCTTAAGTCTGGATACATGAAAAATGTTGTGGATTTTACTAAGGCAACTCGATTTCATAGGCTACTTCACCTATTATTTTCAAGACCTTGTATGGCCCATAGAATCTTGGTTTCAATTTTTCGGCTCCACTTGTCTTGATTAACGTTTATTTGTAGGGTTGGAGTCTTAGGACTTGACCATATCTCCCACTTCGAATGTCCTCTCTACGCATTTCCGATCAACATAGATCTTCTGTTGGTTTTGGGCATGGTGGAAATTATCTCTTAGAGTTTTCATCAAATCCATATTGTGTTGTATGAAGTCTTTAGCTCTTGGTACTTTACTATCCATAGAGATCAGATTTCTAAAAGAGGTGGCCTCGTAACCATACAATTCTTTAAAGGGGGTCATGTTGATATTCTATCCATTTGTTTACGATTTCTGTCTGCCCATATGTTGGGGGATGATAGCTGGTACTTGAAGTTAGGTTTGTTCCTGCTAATCAGAACAATTATCGCCAGAACTGACTGCCTCTATCACTGATTATGTTCCTCGGTAATCCATGTAGTCTAAAGATTTCTTTGAAAAAGACTTCTACTATTTGTGGGGCCTTGTAGTCTGTTGCTATTGCAAAAAAGTGTGCATATTTGGTTAGACGATCTACTACTACATAAATGCAATCTTTACCTTGCACCTTAGGTAGACCAGTGATAAAATCCATTGAAATACTCTCCCATTTCTTGTTAGGAATGGGTAATGGTTGCAAAAGGCTAGCTGGGGGGCTTTGTTTAGCTTTTTTTTGGGGAAGTCATACATTCTTGAACATACTTCAACACATCCTTTTTAAGACCTTTCCATGAAAACCTTTCCCTTATCTGTTTATAGATTTTGTAGTACCCTAGATTACCTGCTAGACGGTTATCATGGTATTCCTTCATAATTGTCCCTTTCAACTTTGAATTAGGAATGAGGAATATTCTTCCTTTATATAAGATGAGTTCATCTACTATCTTGTACTCATCATTTGGTAATCTTCCTTCGATTATCTCATTGCCTTGAGGATCCTTTGCATATTTTGCAATAATGTAATTTTTCCAAACCCCTATGATGTTGGAAAGTGTGTTTAGGTAACCTCATCTAGACAAAGCATCTGCTACCACATTATAAGTTCCTTTGACATACTCAATGTCAAAATCATAGGCTTGAATTTTGCTTACCCATTTTTGTTGGCAATCGTTAAGATCCTTTTGGTCATAAAGAACCTTAAGCTATTATGATATGTTTTAACATTGAACTTCCCACATACGAGGTATTGTCTGAACTTGGCTAGAGTATGCATTATAGCCAACATTTATTTTTCATAAATAGAGTAGTGTTTCTCACCATCTGTAAGTTTACGACTTTCAAATGCTATGGGGTGTTTATTTTGCATGAGAACTGCTCCTATTCCTTCTCCTAAGGCATCACATTGAAGTTCAAAGGATACTGTGAAATCTGGAATGGCTAATACTGGACATGTACTCATGGCTTCTTTTAGTCTCTCAAAAGCTTGTTGTGATGCATCACACCACATAAATGTTCCTTTCTTAGTTAAATCTGTTAGCTCGAGCAACTATTTTTGAGAACCCTTTCACAAAGCGCTTGTAATAATTGCATAATCCCATAAATCCCCTAAGTTGCATTAGGGTTTTGGGCTTTGGCCAATCTTTTATTGCCTTGATTTTCTAATCATCAACACTTACTCCTTTTGCATTAATTTTATGTCCTAGGTAGAGAATCTCCTCTAGACCGAATTCTCATTTTGAAGCCTTAGCGAATAAGGATTTTGATTCTAAGATACTTGGTACCTCTTTGATATGTTTGAGATTCTCTTCCCACTTTTACTGTAGATAAGAATATCATCAAATAATACAAGTAAAAATCTTCTTATTTTTTTCCGGAAGATATGATTCATGCATGATTGAAAAGTGACTAGAGCACTAGTGAGTCCAATTGGTAGGACTAGAAACTTGAAATGCCCATAATGGCATCTAAAAGCCATTTTATGTACATCTTTTGTTCTCATCCCGATTTGATGATATCCTGATCTTAGATTAATTTTTGAAAAATATTGAGCTCCATGTAATTCATTAATCAACTCGTTGATTCTTGGTATAGGATATCGATTTTTAATTGTCTTCTTGTTAAGAGCTCTATAATTTATACACATTCTAAATGTTCCAACTTTATTTTTCACCAATACTACTGAAGATGCAAAGGGGCTGGTGCTAGGTTGATTATGGCCCATTTCCAATGATTCTTTAATGGTTTTCTCATTTTCTTCCTTAAATCTACAGAGGTGTTTGTAAGGTGTGGTTATCACCGGTCGGGCTCCTGCTTCCAATTCTATGGTATGCTCAAAACCCCTTTTAGGAGGAAGTCGTGGTGGAATATCCTCAAAGACCCTCTTATGCTTTCTTAGGATTGGTTGGATTTCTACATAGATTAATGGATCTTTGGATGAAGATTTGTCCATTAGCATGCATCGTGTAACCCATTCTGCTTGGTTGTGTCTAAATATCCTTTCTATCCTATTACATGCAATTGCGTTTGGGGATTCATTGGGTAATCCCTTTAAGGTCACTTCTTGCCCATTATGATTAAATAAAAATTCTAAATTGCGTTGATCCATGATAAAGTGCCCTAATGAGTGTATCCAAGGCATTCCCAGAATTACATCATATTGCAGATTTACTACATAAAAATATCCTTTAATAGTGTGCTAATCCATGATGGTTTCTAATTGTGGTATAATTTTTGTACATGAGTCAATATTCCCATTTTCTAGTTCTACCTTGAAACCGTTGAAATATTTAGTCTCTAACTTCCTTTTGGACACAAGACTTCTGCTAATAAAGTTATGTGATGCTCCATTGTCCACAAGAGAAATTACTTTTTGTCCTTTAAGGGTTCCTTTGATTCTGAAAGGTCGATGTTCATTGACTTGTAATATCGTGGCAAGGGATTTGTGCTCTTCCTCGTCTAATTTAACTCATTTGGTAGGATTTTATTTTTCTTCATCTAAGGTGACCTCTATGTTATGCATTCTACTTTCACAAAGGTGTCCGGGTTTCCATGGTTATTTGTATCTAAAGGAGATATTATTCCTTTTTAATTCATCACGTTGTTCCCAGTTTTATGCTCTTTTTCATCTATATCCATGTTCCCATGGTTCGTTGCAATGGTAACAAGGTCTTTTCTTCTAGGGTTCCTTTCGGTGCTTATCCTCTTTATGGGGAGTTTGGTAGTGGTTGTTTGTAGTGGAATTCTTGGGCTTATCCTTTGAAGTTTGAGAATCAAATTTCTTTGCTTTTGCAATGGCTTCATCCAAACTTGTGGGGTCCATGACACTGATTATGTTGTGGATGGAGTCTTTTAATCCTTCTACAAAGAGATATGTGAGTCTTTCTTGTGAAATTTTAGGTACTAAGTTTGCTAGTTTTTTTAATTCAACAACAAATACTTCAACTGTCCCCTATTGCCTAAGCTATGTTAATT
Source organism: Chamaecyparis obtusa (assembly GCA_027943335.1). Lineage (NCBI taxonomy): Eukaryota > Viridiplantae > Streptophyta > Pinopsida > Cupressales > Cupressaceae > Chamaecyparis > Chamaecyparis obtusa. The sequence continues at coordinate 95,874 of BSBK01007394.1, forward strand.
CTTTAAAATACCAGTGTGGATGTTTTTGTTCAAACATATTGGTGACTCTTTGTGTGAATTCATCATAAGAGGTTACATGTTGACAGCCTTGTGAGATGAGGCCATGATGCCACCATTAATCATGGGTTGCTCCTGTTAAATGCGGTACATCAAACTTGATAGCATTTTCTTTTGTCATAGGACTTAGTGATAAGTATGTGTTTATCTTTTGAATCCATGCTTGGGGTAAGAGTTTCCCAGAACTATCCAAGTTTGGGAGGGTTATTTTACTTATTCTCTCCTTGAGATCTTTAGCTGTTGGTTTCTTCCTTTTGACCTAAGTGTTAGCTTTCATTTTGGCCTCACAATATTCTTTGAAGGATACATGGTTTCTTAGATCAGGATCTAGTCTTGAATATGCTACTAAAATTTCATCAATGTTGTCTTGGGGTGGTGCAATTGTCTCTTCTCCCATGATTTCATGGTCTTCTCTAGGTAAGAAGGAAGGTCTTGTGGGCCTGTAACGTGATGTTTTAGGAGAGAAGTGACTACTACTACTACTATTATTATTACTTTTTGAATGGTTGGAATTTGTATCCCTTTCATTGTTGTCCCTTCCACTGTTGGGACGGGATAAATTATTGCTTATGCTTTGTATGGTCTGGAGGAGGAGTTGATTAGATTTTTCATTTTTCTCCATGAGGGATTGAGTGGTTTGGGTTTCTTTCTCTATGAGGTCTTGGGTGGTTTGAGTTGTTTTCTCCATGAAGGCTCTCAACTAATTACTTAGTTGTTGACTCATTTTACTTCCTTTTCTTGTATATGTTTGCATTAATTAAATTAATAGGGTGACATGATTACAGCTTTGGTACCAATTGTGATGTCCCTTCCTAATAAGAACCGTACTATCAATATGTTAGAATAGGATGGACAATCTTATGTAAACTTATTCTAAATTATGTATCATTGCAATCACAAGAAAACATTGACATAATATACCTTAAAAAAATTAAACATATATTTAATGGTGTATATTAAGGTTTACTAATTTCTAATGAGTTTGACGATGAGACAAGGTTGATGCCGAGGGGTGTGCTCCAACCTGGCCCAATATCCTAATCATTAGGATAACTCATCAATCAACATGTGAGATACAACTTCCCACATCAAATATCCATTCAAGGAACTACTTCCTAGGCCATTCTCATGCACCTAGTGCCTCCATCTTTCCAAATCTCATAGCAAGGCTTCCCCACTTGTCCTATAATATTAGAACACCTCAACCAAGCCTATGCAACATGTTTCACCAAATCTCCAAGTCCGGTCAATAGACTTGCTTCACAACTCCAATCCAAGAGCCCTATTCCTTATAGCCTTGTCAACCCGGTTATCAGCCCTTAACTTCACACTTTCCCAAACAAATAGGAAAACTATTAATAGTTTTGGATACCATTTTCAATGCTACAAAATATACCTCAAACTCAAGGTAGGTTACTTTGGACCAACTCCCAGATCCCTCACCCTTGCAGAAACCAAATAGGTCTAATAAGCCCCCAAATACAAAGCCACTTATAAGATAACTTGATATCTTGACTCCAAACCATGAAACAGTCTTATATCATGGTTAAAAACAACAAATTATCAATTTTTTAGGGTATCAACTCCTATCCACACTTCTTGGCATCAAACCCTCACTCCTAGGGTCATTAGGCTAAGGATTTATCAAAAGGACTCTTCCATCCCTTTCCAGATCCCTCCAATGGACCTAACACCTCCACATGGACCTATCTAGGAAAGATCCATCCCAAAATACTCCCCTCTTTCAGAGAATATGTTCACATTAATGACTAGTGTTGTTCCATGCACCCTCAATCAATAGTTTGTCTCCACTTTTTGGTCTCTTCCACAACAACCCTGAACATCCCTACATTCAAACATATACAAGGACATAATATACAATATTAGGATCCTCCCACAAGCCACATTGATTACAGAAAGTGGGAGAGCCTAGAGATCCATGGAGACTTCAAAACCAATAATGTTGATTACACACCCACTGTTCAAGAACAACCAAAACTAAATGACTTCTTTTCCTTTAAAACTCAATGAAACAATAACCTAATTGCATGGAAATGATAAAAAATCAAAATGCAATCATTTTACTTCATCTTCCACACAAGATCACTTTGTTTCAAATATCCAAACACACAAGATCGGGGATTGTACCCTATGGCCAGGAATTGACTGTTTGCAAGAAATGTTTGTTTATTGGTTCAGAAACCTTTACATTAGTTTCTTATTGACACACACCTCTCCATACTTCCATTCCTCATGTGGATCTTCCTCAAATAGATCCCCAAACTTGACAACCACCAACTAACTACCCTCAACTGATTGCAATAGTCTTAAATTGATTGGTTGTTACATTTTGGTTAATTGTTGTCAAGTTGACAACATTATTGTCAAGTCAACAACTTCCATATTATTTGCATTTATATTAACTTCTAAGGCCTCTTAGGACCAATTCCTAATACCTAGACCTTAAACCCTCACATAAGCCTTTATAGGCATTACACTCTTTTGGCACTTCTATTGCATTTTACATCTTTTAATGGCTCTAATGGCCAACTTACATCATGTATTGACCTTATAGGTCTTAAACAACTTCATTCACCCTTGGATCATCAAGTGACCTCAAAGAGTTCTCTTCTAGCCTCTAGTGCCAACATGTCTTACATTCACTTGTTCATGATCATATTACATAAAATGATCAACACTTAACAAAATATCATTAAATGACCAATCTTGGTCTTGTTACCATGCAAATGACCCTTCATGGTCATGTCTTCAACTCCCTAGGATCCATGAGTGACCCTGGTGTACCTTCATATCCTTGGTGCTCTACACCATACTCCTCAACTTTAGATATTTTCCAAGTCCTCTTGGAAACCTGCAAACAAAACATGTCAGAAAATAAAACAACTTTATCTTCACTCTTGGCTTGACAAGATCATCATTAATGATCCATGGAATCCTCACTTTATGTTTATCCATCATGCACTCCTGCATCTTCACTCTAGGCTTGCCTCCCATGGGAAAAATGTAGACCATCAACTGATTACAAATATGCACTCTATCCTTAGTCCCATGCCTTGAGACCATTGTTGCTACCTGCAACACTCCATTATTTTCAGACATAGTCTCTTTTTCCATTGAGATCATTGCATATTGGATTCCATGCATTCAAAGTCTTCCTCAACATTCATGACTACCTCCTTAGCCTCTCCAATGACTCCACAATTAGGTTCTTCCTCACCTTCTACCAAATCTTGTTGGTCTCCAACATGCCATTCACCTAAGCATACCAACAACTCACTTGTCATTGTAGCTTCCTCATTAGCCATGGTACCTTGATGTTTTCCATCTTCCATCACCAAAGGACATATTAATACCCCCACTTTAAGCATTTCATCACATTCAAGCCCTTCATGACTTGATTCACTGATGCATCCTCAACTAGAACCTATTTTCCATTAGGTTCATCCTCTTCTTCATGTGCCATCTACTAGTCTTTATTTTCTTCTTTTTCAAGGAGTGATGCAATCCACTTCAACTTCCTCTAATTCTTTTCCAATGCCTCCTCTAGGCTCCTTAACCTTTCCTCTTCTTCTCTCTTATTCTTTCTATTTTCTTCTCTTCTTCTCTTCTTCTCTCATTAGCCAAATACGCTTTGAGAGTATTATACACCTCCTTCTCTAACCTTGTCAAGTACATCTTCACACAAATCTAAGATTCTTCTGATGTAAAATCACCACTTTGGAACACTCTCAAAGGATAATTCAACTCTAAGCATCAACAAAGGACTCTAAATCTTCCAAACCCCAAACCTTTCTCTCGCTCTAATACCACTTGACGCAGAGGGGTATGCTCCAACCTAGTCAAATATCCTAATTAGTAGGATAACTCACCAATCAGCATGTGAGATACAACTTCCCACATCAAATCTCCATTCATACTTCCTAGGCCATTCTCATGCACCTAGTGCCTCCATCTTTCCAAATCTCACAGCAAGGCTTCCCCACTTGTCCTATCAGCTTAGAATACCTCAACCTAGCCTATGCAACATGTTTCAACAGATATCAAAGTCTAATCAATAGACTTTCTTCACAACTCCAATCCAAGAGCCATGTTCCTTGTAGCCATGTCAACCCGGTTATCAACCCTTAACTTCACACTTTACCAAACAAATAGGAATACTATTAATAGTTTTGGATACCCTTTTAAATGCTACAAAATATACCTCAAACTCAAGTTAGGTTACTTTGGACCAACTCCCATATCCCTCACCCCTGCAGCAACTAAATAGGCCTAATACGCCTCCAAATACAAAGCCACTTGTAAGAGAACTTTCTCTCTTGACTCCAAACCATGAAACAATCTTATATCATGGTTAAAAACAACAAATTATCATTTTTTTAGGGTATCAACCCCTATCCACACTTCTTGGCATCAAACCCTCACTCCTTGGGTCATTAGGCTAGGGATTTATCAAAAGGACTCTTCCAAACCTTTCTAGATCCCTCCAATGGACCTAACACCTCCACATGGACCTATCTAGGCAAGATAAATCCCAAAATACTCCCCTCTTTTAGATAATATGCTCACATTAATGACTAGTGTTGTTCCATGCACCCTCAATCAACAACTTGTCTCCACTTTATGGTCTCTTCCACAATAACCCTGCACATCCCTGCATTCAAACCTATACAAGGACATAATATACAATTTTAGGCTCCTCCCACAAGCCACATTGATTACAAAAAGTTGGAGAGCCTAGAGATCCATGGAGACTTCAAAACCAATAATGTTGATTACACACCCACTGTTTAGGAACAATCAAAAGTAAATGACTTATTTGCCTTTAAAACTCAATGAAAAAATAACCTAATTGCATGGAAATGATAAAAAATCAAAATTCAATCATTTTACTTCATTTTCCATGCAAGATCACTTTGTTTCAAATATCCAAAGACACAAGATCAGGGACTATACCCTGCAGCCAAGAATTGACTATTTGCAAGAAATGTTTGTTTATTGGTTCAAAAACCTTTACATTGGTTTCTTCTTTACACACACCTCTCCATACTTACATTCCTCATGTGGATATTCCTCAAATAGATTCCCAAACTTGACAACCACCAACTAACTATCCTCAACTGACTGCAACAGTCTTAAATCGACTGGTTGTTACATTTTGGTTAATTGTTGTCAAATCGACAACTTCCATCTTATTTTCATTTATATTAACTTCTAAGGCCTCTTAGGACCAATTCCTAATACCTAGATCTTAAACCCTCTTAAACCCTCACATGAGCCTTTATAGGCATTACACTCTTTTGGCATTTCTAGTGCATTTTAGATCTTTTAATGGCTCTAATGGCCAACTTACATCATGTATTGATCTTATAGGTCTTAAAAAAATTCATTCACCCTTGGATCATCAAGTAACCCCAAAGGGTGCTCTTCTAGCCTCGAGTGCCAACATGGTTTACATTCACTTGTTCATGATCATATTACACAAAATGATCAACACTTAACAAAATATCATTAAATGACTAATATTAGTCTTGTTACCATGCAAATGACAGTTCATGTTCATGTCTTCAGCTCCCTAGGATCCACGAGTGACCATGGTGTACCTTCATGTCCTTGGTGCTCTGCACTAGGGGTAGTTTAATCAAACAATTGCCTACTAAGACCAAGAGAAGAACTTTGGCCCTCTTGGCCTTGGTGGCAATCTAAAATGCACACTCAAGGTGGTCTACTTCATGGAATGTCAGAATCACTACCCAACCTCACCCTATTACCAATTAGGTTCCATAGGGTAGGAATGGTGGGGACATGTAATCAAGGCCTTGACTTATCCATGCTAAGTTCAAGAGTGAGACTTTGACCCTCTTGACCATAGTACTCCCATACATATAATTATTTAAATAAGAGATTGTAGAGATCAGATGAACTTAATTTGGTTACCCTTAATTGCTTTAAGACTTATACTTTAGTTGCAATTGTCTACAGTATGTATATTAGCTTGAGTTGTTTGCATACCTATCTTTTCCTTGCCGTCACTTTGTGATGTTCCTTCCTGCCTTATTCTTGTCATCTCTTGCAACAGAGAATGATCAGTTCAAAGTTTATGGATCCAAGATGGTATTCATAATCGGGACTCCCAATATTTTTTGTAGTTCGACCTATGCAAAGGCGTATATCTCTCGCTAATGTGTACACTCCTCTACGGTTAACTGTATGTTCTTTACGTGGATTTGCATGCCTCATGTTTTATCTTTGTTCTTATGTGTAATTATGTATGCTGCTCTACAATTTTTTTCCATGCTCTACCTTAAATTTCAACCTGTGTTTTATGTCCTCCCCCATGAATGAAGAGGCATTTGCACTCCAATGGGTTGCGACCTCTCTAAGAGTATCGCAAATATCAACCTGTGTATAATCAAAGGTTGATTATTATTTAATTATATCAATTTGTTAAATATATTGTTCGTAACTATTAACATGGATTAATATTTATATTAATTATATATCAAGGTTAATAAAGAATTATTGACACTATATCATATTATGTTGATTCATAAATTATTTAATATTTTTTACTATTTTATTTATTGATAATTAATAAATTATTAATTATGGGCTATTATAATTATTGTTGTTATTAATTTTGATTACTCATACAATATATATTCATAACAAATTTAAAATATTGATTATTAATACACTATTAATTATTTCATGGGTTAATCATTCATTGGTTAATTAATTTTTTTATATTTAAGATGGTACTAAATAATTTCTCAGTTATACATATATACATCAATTATGGTTTGTGAGAGACATGGCAAACCTAGGTTGTCGATTCAAGAAATCAAATTTTCCCAAAGATTTGTGTCATTTAAGGGTTTTTGTTTGAGTAAAAGTTGTATAGAATTCATAAAATGAAAAGATTTTATTATTAGACTTAGAGTACAAGTAGTTGGCAATAACTTACTTTATCCTCACAATCTTAAGGCCATTTATTAACAAGAGAGTTACTATCTAAGAAATTTAAAAGCTTTCCAATAGCATACAATATTTAAAAAATCATTCTTTTTGATTCCTTAACAATCACATAAGTAAATTATATTATTTTGTATTTAACCCTTGTGTTCACCAATGGTCACCACAAACTATTATAGCACAATCCAAGCATGACGCACCTTTCTCTAAGATGTTCTTATTTAGAAATACATTATAGAAAAGTTGATAGTGTTAAGTCACTTTTCTATCTAAATTTAAATCACATTTCAGCATAATTTCTCACAAATACCTATTTCACCCAAATTTTTCTAACTAAAGTATTAATGATCTTTAATGCAAGAACAACAACGGATTTTTTTCTTTATGAGAAACTTGTACTCTTGGTTCAAACGCCATTGTCTAAGAACTCTTTTCTCCTAGTTCACTCCCCACTATTCTAGCTTAATTGTTGTCTAGTGGAGTTATGAAGCCCTATGTTGGACCATCATGATCGACCCCAACCTGAAAATCACAAGTAAATAATTTTCATGTTTTCTTGGTGGTCATACATATTTACTTCTAAGATTTGACCTATTTTTAGTATATATGAACATCCTTATTTTATTTTCTCAAGGATGTAAAAATCAATTGGTGGAAAGAGAGAAGAAACAATTTTCAAATAGCTAAAGTTCTTATTCTAGCAAAAGAGAAGACATTTTGGTTGTATTTTGATGAAATGGTTTATCCCAAACTTATAATGAAATCTTTGTAATTCTTTGCATGCAAATTTTAAATTGTGGAATCAACATTGAGTGAGTTTCTCAATTAATATTATGTTCATTCCAAGATATATATGAGATTAATTTATCTACCAAAAGGTTATATAAAATCTATAAATATTTGTATAGTGTGTTGGCTTCTGATTTGGCAGAATTTCAACTACCTTGTAGAAGTGGAAATGCACGTATGGGTTAGCTAAATCCTACAATCAATACACTCAAGCATGAACAAGGATCAACTAACAAAGCTATTAAGCTTTCTACACTTTGATCTCTGCAAAATTCAGGCGGGTAAACCTAGGATTAGGCTCATTCACTTTTTAACATCACCTTTGACTAATCCCTAACAAAGCAGATAGATGCCCATAAATCTTCTCTTACTTATGAAAATAAAGAGATACTATGAGAGCTAATCACACTATCAATTTACCCACAAGTTAAGTAGGGGCTAACGATTCATACACTCAAACAACTTGAAAAAGATTTTTGACTTAATTTTTAGATTTGAACTGTGAAGAGAAATGAATATCGTCTTGATTGCATTTTCTTTGATCAGTGCCTTATTCATTGGGTATGCTTTAAACTGGTCCACGCTATGGTTTATGATCTATTCATTCACCTTGAAAATGAAAATCAATTGATACTTTAACTCTTATACTTATGAAAAATCCTTCTCTAATACTTTATAACTTTGTCAAGTTATGTTAAGCATTTACTTAATTCCTTGAATCAAAAGAAAAGCATAATATGTTTTACAATTTTAAACAAATTTTAAATTTGATCTCAACTCTTTGTTCACAAGACACAGAAATTACAAAATATCACATGAGGAGACAAGATTTAGAGAAACAAATTTATGTTGAATCCTTGTATTAACTTCCTTGAAATTTATACATCATAGTATTGGACCAGACTCAAAAGCAACACACAATAACCCGAAGACCATATATTTTATCAAGCTTAAGTGCAATCCCAACATACAAAATGACTCTTGCATAATCTTGACCGACTATAGGGCTGTTCCCAGAAAGACAAATTGATTTACAATTTTTGGTTTCATTTTCATAAATGAAAATACCATTTATAAGTAGATATGCCACCAACTACATTAAATGCTCATTAAGAACACCATCAAGAATTTCCTTTTTGTCATAGAAGTGCTCCTACCAATCTTAGATTTAAGTGGAAAACAAAGAGAAAATTGGCTTTGATCAGCCGACATATCATTCGTTCATCAATGCTTACCTTCAACTATGTCCTCGTCACCTTTCGAAGTTACACACACTGACTTGGCGGAACCTCAAAACCCATTACTATCCACGAGCCAGTGACCAAAATAAACATTGTCCTTCGCTAAATCACCAGCCTTCAATGTTATGTTTTCTTTATAACTGTGAGTTAGCGATAACTTCTTCCAAACCTCTACTCGCCAAGTTGCCAATATTTATCATCAAGTCCTACTAACCGTAGTGAGTTAGCGATGAAACTTGACTATACATTCGCTAATTCACCAGCTGGTCTCATTTAACTATCACTTCATCCATGACTCAAGAATTAACTTTTTTCACTTATCTTTTCTCTTCATCGTAAGATTGCCAACCATTTCCATTGACCGCTCAAGAACCCCATGAGTTAGAAATTAACTTCAAACTTTCCTCTTTCATCTTCTGTGTGGCACCTCCTCATCAACTCATCGAGAGACCAGGGAATATCCATTGATGCCTCGCGAGCCAACAACCACAAGAGATATGATCTTCATGTTGTTGCAATATAGACACCTGGCACATTCTTGCTAATTCACAAGGAAAATACTTCAACCACTAACAGGGTCTGCGAGTTAGCGACAAAGATTAAGAAATAGACATACTTGCTAACTCACAGAGAATAACTTAAACCTCTAACAAATCCTGTGAGCTAGCAACTTCCATCTTAACAGTTAGCGAGTTGGCAACTGAGCATAAAAAGGTAAAACTAACTAAAAATAATTTACTTGGCCACTTTTAAAAAGATCGCGCTCAAAACCTAAGGCGGGAAAGATTAAATTAGAACACAACAGACTAATACCAAGACCAAACTTATGCGAAACCGGGATATGCAATGAAAATTATATGACCAATAGTTAAGTGATAAAAAAGGTAGCAAGGAAATAGATCGAATGTAGGGTTTTGAACTTAGGAAAATAATTTTGAAACCCTACCAACACATAAAACCCTATTTCCTCACTTTTGAAGTAGAAAATGATAATTTTCTTCAAATTTTGAATTTAACTAGATTTTGACCACCAGTGGCTCTATTTGGGGGTGGCGAATAGCTTTCATTCATGCAAGGATTCAGAACTTTTGGGAGAGGAGACCACAAACTTGACAACAAGAGAACAAGGAGCGCCACAAAAATCCCAAACCTATATACAAGGCTAATAGGAAAGGAAACACACAGGCACACCAAAGGAATGTATACAAACTTTACAAACCTAGCTAATGCTCATGGAAAAGAAAGCACCTTCATGAGAAGTACGTTTTCAAAAATTGTTCACGAATAGGAAATTCCTGAATGTCACTTGAGAGTTCTCTGATAAAATATAAATTTTATCCCTACTTCTCATGAATTAAGTAGGGGCCTAACCAAATAGGATCAAATTTTCCATGTTTGCCTTTGTCCTCCAACCTGGCATTCCACAAAAGAACTAAGTCATCAATGTCAAAGCTTCTCTTTGTAGCTCTCTTGGCATACAAGTTCTTGACTTGCATCTGTATCTTAGCATTCCTTAATGTAGATTCTCTTCTTGTTCCATCCAGTTCCAGGATATCATCCATCCTGGCTTGCATCTCATCGATCATATCTTTATCATATAATTGGAAATTTTTTTACATTTCAATCAAGTTGTTTTGAGGCAATCTAGCTTGGATCCCACACTAGTACATTTGACCCTATTTTTCTACCAAAAATTTTGACCAACTTGCAAACTTTCTTTGCTTGGTCGATTATATAAGGAAAAATTTGTTTTTTTTTTAAATTCATGCCCGTGTTGGTCAAAATTTCGACCAACCCGGCCATATCAACTAAAAAAAACATTTCAACTCATTTCATTTTTACATTTGGCATCATTTTGAGTTTACGCGCGGGCAGAATAGTCTTCTAGTTGTGTTGATTGAGCTAGCGCCTGGTGAATGAGAGAACAAGATCGAAGGATAGACTAGAGAATTTGACGAGATGGCCGGCTAGCTTCAGTTGGAGACTACGGGTGGATGTGCTATTGGGATAGCTTCAATTGGAGACCGGGGGATGTGGATATGCTATTGGAGCGGTAAGTATTTTTAGACCCATTTGTAGTTTTTCAATGTGAAATGTACTCCATTTCTTTCCATCTCTTCTTCTATCCTGAGATATGCATCATTTTTTTACCTTAAAGAAAAATGACTGGTATTTCATTTGTGTTAGCCGTATTGAACAAGAATCAAGGATCTGATCCAATGAAAAGTTTCTAAATTTTTTTAGCTTTTGTTTGCATTTGATTTGAGTCGATTTAGTTGAGTTTGGAGAGAGAATGAGTTGCAGCAACATTGGAACCCGCGGCGTGCCCTAGCCGGCAGTTGGTTTTCTAAGTCTCTGTATTCCTAATGAACCGATGAATGTACTAGGTCTCAGTGAGGGAAGATGTAATATTATGCATTTTTTGTTCCATTTCATGTTTTCAAAATGGGTGTGTGTAGTTGGGAGAGATTTGAATTAGAAGGAGACCGGGCATCCGAAATGTGACTAGTCTGATCTACATGCCAAACCCGTAACTCTTATTTGGTTCCAAATTAGAAACTAAAACTTGGACTACTAGTTCGTTTTACTCACCTCTAAATAGTTTCATCCATAGCTTGACTGGTCACCAAGCGTCGACACCCCGCTGAGTAAGACAGAACCTCAGGACTGTTACAGCTATGACACTGCAACTAGAAGCATTTGATGAACAATCTACATTTGAATCATACTTGCCTTAGATATATTGGCTAGTCCACATTGTTTCAAGTGGAAGGGTGTCATTAAAGGTAATGCTGGTCAAATGCCAAACTCAAGCTTTGCTGCACTGAGCGGCTGAAGTGAAGAAGCCTTAGCTACCAATGATTAACGCAAAGAGGGAGCGCAAAAGCTAAGAGTAATTGTATTTGTATTCTCAAGGTGATGAGAGCAGGGGTAAAGAAGAAGGGGAGTCTTAAGAGGCTTAGGCGCTTGTTAGGGTTTCAAGAATACTGATCTGCAAGAAAGGAGGAGCCATTGCACTTTACCACTGGCGCAGTCAATTACGAATTGCAACTTCAATATCAATATTGTCTCAACCCTTGCTAGCCTAATTGGATTCTTGCTTCGCAATGTAAATGAGGCTAATTATCGCTCCGTCTCCCACCAACTGACTCATGTATGTTTCTATTCCATTTCTCTATTCTGAGTGTAATTACATTTATGTTCTCCTGTTATTATGCTGATGATGGATCGCCACTATGAATAACCAAATATGATTATTTTTCCCCGAAAAACTCTCCTCAATCCATATTGAATTTGTCTTTCCCTTTCCTTTCCCTTAGGCTTTCCTCTTGCTCGCCCACTTGCTTTGTTTATGGCAGGAATTTTAATTTTTTCACCTGCATGTACATGAAGTGTTTACAGTCCATGAGTTTGAAATTGAAGCTAGTGGAAAAGACAATATATACTATTATGATAAACATTTTTTATAACACTCTGGGATCCAGGATTAAAAAAATGTATGTAGAAATTCTTTCTGAAGCGTTAGTTGTAATATTTTATAAGCAATCCAGTGCTTCTATGGATGCCCATTGATATATGGTTTTACTGGGGAGGCGTATAAAAATTGCAATTATGTGTTTTCTCGTATCTCTATAATTGGCCTGTGAACTTACCTTCTTGACCACCTTGCTTATAGCAAGAAATTGAATCCTTTACAGGCATAAAAGGTTTTTCCAGTCCATGAGATAGAAATCAAAGCATCTGCAAAAACTATAAAATTAATTTCAATTAATGTTTTGGTTCGTATTCATGGTCCATAGTCAAAATATGTAAAAATATACATAGTTCTTTTCCCAGAAGTTGTAATATCAATCTCTTACAATCAGTCCATACTTTTAAGAATGCACTTCATCGTATGATTTTGAAGTGTATGGAAGGTGTTGGTCATGACTTGTATCAACTGCAATTCCCCTAAATTACTAGCAAACTGAGATCTGATCCATTGACTTTGTGTGTCATTTCAAATATTGTGTTTGATATTAAAAAAAAAACATTTGGTTTTGCACAAACGATTATTGTAAATATATGCAACCAAATGAGTTTTTTCTGCTAATTTAACAGTTGGTGCTAGTGGACAAAAATTCCATTTCCTCTCATTCTTAATCTTTGATGTGTTTCATTCATCATTGTCTCCATTGCATACAATTTTTCTTTTTTTTTATTGACAAATTATGGTTAAAATTAGAATGGCTCGTCACTTTATTATACCAATTACAGAAATCTGAGACAATAATACTGTCATCCAACAAATAAAATTGAAATGTCTAGCAAAAAAGTTTGTTATATTTCCACTGAAAGATGGGCAGACATTGACGTTGCTACCTCTAATCAGCAACACATAAAGCTCCACATTTATATGCACAAGTTAAAGCTAGGGGTCTAAAAATATAATTTGCATGAGTATTTCAGATTTTTTAATGGGCATATAGAATTGCATGATAATTTTTAGTAGTCTATTCCACAAAACTAAAGTTAATCTCGGTTAGGCAATTCCTACATGTATTTCATAAGATTAGTGAAAGCTTTTATTGCTATTTAAAATAATCCAATTGTAGTTTTTAGACTTCATCAAATGATCCAAGACCTCTATATAGAGAGGCAAATTGTAATGTGGGTTATTTTTTACTTTGTAGAACTAAAGTCTATTTTCTTATGTTTGATGCATAAGCTATTCTTTGTTAGAACTAGTAGTTAACCAATCTTCTACTATTTTTTATTCTTTATGAGCGATGAAGACTTGGTCTTGTTTTCTTATATGTACGCTTCATGGCAACAATCTTTCTTTTCCAACCTTGACACTAATATACTCTGTCCTCTGTGACAGTTTACATTCAACTCCTTAATCTATATTCCACTAGACCCTCCATGACCACACATACATCTAAACTCCTCTTAGTTGAGTCTCTGTCCACCACCATAGACCTCTAGATGGTCCACTAAACCTCCCTACAACATAAATGTAAATAACAATTTCTTATTGTCCTTTATGACAGTCCCTATTCAATTCTCACAACATTCACCACAAACTTCCCTTTTGATTCCCTGGCCTCCACACTCACCAAGGATCATACAGACAATACTCTGCAACATTCCCCATGCTCCCACACAACCAAGCACTTCTTCATGATGGTGGACAATACCTTGCACTTGTTGTTATCTATGTTTGCTATGAACTATGACTAAACAATTACTATCTCCTCCTTTATTGTACCTTCATCTTCACCTTTGGCTTGCCATGCCTTTCCATTATGAAGCTTTCTTGCTGTTGCTCTGGGTTTTTGTACTCCATTACATTTGCTGCATACTTTATCTTTCAGTCCATTATCTTTCAACAGTAGGGCCACCACTTTGGAAGACTCCTAAAGGATAGTTCAACTCTAGGTATCAAAAAAGGACTCTAATCCTTCAAACTCCCAGATCTTTCACTCACTCTGATACCACTTGATGCTAAAAAAGAGCATTAAATGCAAACTCTGAACTTTATAGGTAGTTTGGGATGCAATTTTTATACTAATTATGCTGAATCAAGATGAAATTAGTATGGAATCAACAAAGATGTAGATGTATGTATATAGACAAACCCAAGATGCATGTAGTCATTATATATATATATATATATATATATATATATATATATATATATATATATATATATATATATATATATATATATATATATATATATATATATATATATATATATATATATATATATATATATATATATATATATATATATGCATTTTGGTCCATATTTGTATATATACATAGGTATATCACTTTTATATACTAATTTCACCTCGGTTGACCATTTTAGTTTAGAAAGAGCATCCCAAATTGTATGAGAGATTGTATTTTGGGATGATATGGGATGATATAGTGACCTTCATGGGGCGGCTAGGAACTACAAATCTAATCAACCTCCTAGGGCTCATGTGAGATTGATAGGGTTTAGATTCCTGGTCACCCCGTGATTGGCAACGGAATCTTAAAGTATTTTTTCAAGGTCCCCCATACTTCTACTTCGAAAATGTGTATACAACTTTTTGTTTGCAAGTTTACAATAAATTCTTTAAGGACCCAACTATGCCTTGAGTGTTTTATAAACCTTGAGTTCCTTAAGTCGTAAAGGACATTTTCTTAGGGATTTTTTGTGACATGATTCTTTCATTCAGTGTGAACATAATTTTCTCTTGGAGTTGTGGTATAAGTCATAGTAATATTTTATTATTTCCTTAGTAGGATATCTTATATGTGCTTCATGTTCTTAATTTGCATCCATTGCATTTAGCTTTTGTTGTTTGTTTTCTCCATAAAAATTGGCCTCTCCATTCAAAGGTTGCATGCATTTTGTTTTAGAGCTTTAATGTATGCAGCGATTAAGATTAACGAGCTTCATACTAACCAAATCATAGCACAAAACCATGATTTATGATAGTTTTCCCATTTCCTTGTAACAAGTCCAGATTATCTCTGGAAAACCATGTTATCTTGTTATGCTTTTTATTATACTATGTGTGCAAATAATCCTTCTTCCTTTCATTTGTAGTGGCTCTTCACATCCTTATATTCAATCTTAGGATTTTCAAAGTACCAATTCACAACATGCGATCTTGCAGAAGGGGCATCTCAAACTCCAAAATCTCCCTTTTTTGTTCCGATCATTTTCATTCAATCACATTATGACCAAAGCATAAGGACTAAGGAGCATGTGGCAGATTGACTAGTGAATCTAGTCACAGAAGTATAAGTATTCACAAATATGAGTGATTGGTCATGCATAGTATTGAAAGAATTAAATGGATTCTTCAAACAATTGTACAAGAATATTCAGCAGAGAAGAGGCTTCTTCTATTGGGATATTATTTTTAGATTCTAATTATATAGGAGAGAGTTAGCTCAGATGGGCTTGCTCTTTCTACTGGTTTCATTACTCCTCTACTTCCTTCATTATCTTTATTCCCAATAACAACAGGAAAGGAAGCACTTAGTTCTACTAAAGTGTATTAAGGGCATACTTACACTAGTACATTAAGGCCTATTACACAAACTTATCTTATCTTGTCATATGTATTCTTGGCATATTCTTTTTAAGGCCCATTATCTTCTTGGAATATTGGCATATTGGAGTCCATTTATTTATGGTATTGGACAATGTTTGGAGTCAGTGGTCATTCATCTCACAACAACTAAAACATTATAGGCATTATGGTCACAAATTTCAGCAGATACAACTAAATATTGTATCTATTGAAATCTGTGAGCATGATGGATACATTTTTGTTTCTCAGTTGTTTGTTTGTCTATTAGATGAATGCATTTGGGGATTTGATATGTGAAGGGTCCATATAACCAAATAAAATTAATAATTCTTTAATTGAATGCACACTAGTACATTTGACATCATTTTTCTATGAAAATTATTGACCATTTATTAAAAAGGTTTAGGTTGGTCGCATTATAGAAGGAAAAAAAAAAAAATTTAATTAATGCCCGTGTTGAAAGGTTAAACAGTGAAACGAATGAACTGATTGTAACAGTGGCGCAAAATGGTTGTAATTTGTATTAGAAAGTACTTGGAAGTCTTCCTTATTGCACTATGAGTCTATTCCCTATTAAAAAGCTCCCATTTCATGTCACATTTGTAAAGTTGTAAATCTTTGTTGTCATTTCCTTAACCTATTGTATTCTCCTATGGTAAATTATCATAAAAATTATCAATGGTATATTAAAAATTATCAATTGCAAACATATTAGCATGTTGTATGAATGGTTTTTTGATCATCAATTTTATGCAGGAACGTGAGGAGATAGAACTGTGAGAGAGCCCTAATAAACAAGGGTTTGGGGTCCCAAATTGGGGATTTTGATGTTGCAGAGCGTTGGGAGTTAATTGCTTTTGGATTGGGTTGATTTAAGACATAAGAAGCCACTATCCAAGAGTTGGAAGTGCCAGGTAGATTCTTTCACATAATTCCTTTGAAAATTTGGTCAATTTTGTGTATTGAAACAGGGCAACTGTTAAGAACAGGGGTAATGGTCCAAAGTAACTGTATGAAATCTTTTGATATGTTGTAGAACTCAGTAAAGGGTATCTAGAAAGGTCATTTTCCTATCAAGAGTCTTGAGGAAAAGTCAAGTTATTCTTATTCTAAGTCTGCAGCAGCAGTCCAAAGGTTCTTTGGGATAGTTTGTGAGAACCTTGATAATATGGAGTATGGGAATTGAGTTGGAGTCTTAAAACCTTTTGAATCTAAGTCATTGGAAGCCTAGGAAACCAAATTTATCCTTTAGGGGTCTTGGAGATAGTCTTGACAAGTTTGATCCCTGAAACAATTGAGGGTTTAGGTAGGCTAGAGTGCCTAAACCTCTGAAATTTATTAAGTCTACTTGTGTATTTGATACCACCACCCTAGTTTAGCTTTGAAAATCCAACTTGGTGCCCTTCATTGCTTAGTCTGAAGGACTTACTAAAATAGTAACACTTGCTCCTTTCTTGGATAAGTTTTACTAAAACATTCTGAAATTTCTATATGGAATCTGGATTCATCCTGTTGTACGAGTGACACATTTGAAGCAAAATCATATCATAGATTTTCTTGTCTTAATAATTTTTCATGCCTGGAACAATGACAAATCTTCCACCTGAGTTTAAGTGACATGATTTATTTACTCCATTGACAGTATTCTTTGTTTTCTTCATATATTGAAATTGAAATAGATGTCACTGTTTTCTTTTACATTTGGTGCTCATTTTCTATATTCTAAACATCTACTTTGTTGAAGGATTCATCTACCAACCACTTATTTTCTATATTCTAAACATCTACTTTGTTGAAGGATTCGTCTACCAATTTTTTTTCCCTACTGGCTTATTAGAACAATAAACTAACCACCCCAACCATCTAATTATATCCTTGAAGATATAATTTCTTAGATGGTGTCCACTTGGTGCCCCTACACCAAGATGAAAGCATGCAAAAACTCTATAGGCTCGTCAACATTATTATGAAAGGATATTGTATATGCCAGCTTTCAAAATTACTAGCACTTAGTTGGTATTGACATAATTTTGAATAGGGGTCCTTATATTACACAAAATTCTGATTAAAAGTTAAAATATACCATTAAAATCTAAATGATAAAGATATTTCATATGATGTTTTCGATATTAAAATGGTTGAGAAAATGGTTGTTCAGTAATGATTTTTATCTGCAGGTTGCAAACAAATCATCCTTCTTCCACCAACGAGTTATTCCATTCAAAAAAGACCATGTCTGATGATATCAATGCACAAAAAAATAGGGAGACAATTCCTAGACTGTGGTCTAACTTAAAAAGAAAGGGTGATGGAAAATGTTATTGTCCTTGCAAACTTTGTAAGGGCTTAAAGACTCGAAGATATCTAATCAAAATAGCCGAGGAACATTGTAGGCAACATGGTCACATTGAAGGGGGAAATGAATTTCATCCATTGGTATGTATTTTAATATTTTATAAAATACATAAGACATGATTTGATGATGACAACATGGTCATGGTTAATATAAGGTCATCATTTTCATATAGGTCAACGTCCCTGAGTTTCATGTTATGGACCATGACAATCTGGAGAATGTGGATTTCCAAATGAGGGAACATGGAGGTGTGAATGTAGAAGTAGAAGGTAATGATATCATGGAAGAAGACCACGATGATGAAGAAGATCAAGATGATCACGATGATCAAGATGATGATGATGATGATGATGTTGATGCAGAGCTTGATGTACCTATACTTGAGAAGGCACACGAGCCCCTATATGAAGGCTCCGAAATAACTCTTCTTGCCACTGTATTGTTGTTGGTGAACTTGAAGGTTATGAATGGTTTATCCAACATAGCAATGACACATATGTTAAGGTATGTCATCTTTTTTCATTATTTTAGTCGTAATTCCCTTACAATTAACATTGGGTGAATCATGTAGCAATTAATATTCTTTAAATTAACAAATTATATTTTTGGTCGTAGGTTGATAGGTTAGTGTTTGTTACCACCATCAAACATTCTACCTCGCTCGTACTGAGAATTATCTGCCATTATGAAAGATATTGGAATGGAGTATCAAACAATACATGCATGTCCAAACGATCATATTATATATCATAAACACCATGAATTTGCAACAGAATGCCCTATTTGTCATATTAGTAGATATCAATCAGATCGAATAACAAAAAAGGTGCCTCGCAAGGTTCTTCGACATATTCTCATTATTCCACGTCTGCAACGATTATTCAAGTGCAATAGCTTGGCACAATTTATGGATTACCATGCATGCAATAGAAGTTAAGATGACATTATGTGAATGCCTATAGATGGTTCAGCATTTAAGGAAATAGAGGAAAAATGGCCACACTTTAAAGAAGAACCTCGTAATCTCAAGTTTTCATTGGCAGCGGACGATTTCAATCCATTTGGAGAGATGAGATCTACTTACTCGGTGTGGCCTGTTTTTGTTATCAACAATAACATTCCTTCTTGGTTGTCCATAAAGAGGGAGCACATAATGTTGGCACTGATTGTTCCAGGCATTTTTTGATTTAATGGTCATCTAAATTAATTTATTATTAATAATCCATCAAAATGGTCATAATAATTATGTAATGTTTTTGTTCATTCAACTAGGTAAGTACCAAGTTAAAGATATCAATGTATATATTGAGCCCCTTATTGACGAGTTGATGGTGTTATGGAATGGGGTCACTATGTATGACATCTCTAGACCAATAGGACAAAGACAATTTCAATTCCATGCAATGCTAGTATGGACAATACATGATGCCCTTGGGCTAACACATTTTTGTGGTATGTTCTCTTCTTAATGCCTCTTTTTTGGTATGTTATAGTGCTAACACAAAGTTAACACATTTAATCCAATTATACACGATCTTGTAGGTCTTCAGACAAAGGGAAAATTTTCATGTCCAGTTTGTGGTCCAAAGATGAAATCTCGTCATTCAAAAAGTTTAAGAAAGGTGTTCGATGAGAATAGACACTTTCTCCACAGAAATCATAAGTACCGAATTACTGAAAAACATCTTTTCAATGGGAAAGAAGAGACTACATCAAAGCCATAGAGAATGACACCTCACTTATGGAAGTTGGCATACAATAAAATAAATCATCGAGGTAATGTCATTCCATCTGATGGTTTTTGTTTCAAATTATTATTTTGATATTGTGTTTTGTTTACTGATGATGTAATTGATGCTTGTGAAGGTCATCAACGCATCAATGACCAACTTCCAAAAGGACTAAAAAGTTATTCTACACAATTTACTAGGTTGTCGTACTACGAGCAACTCCCAATCATGCATTTGTTTGATCCTATGCATATTTGAAAGAATGTAACGGAGACATTATGGAAAATATTGGATGGAAGGCGTGACAAAGACCAAATTATCAAAATTTGTAGTGACATTGAAGAATCCAACCATGCAATGAAAAATTTTATTCAATCAAATAACAATGGAGACCAGATTGATACAAGTGCCCTTCCATGGTTATTGTCAGAGCAGCAGAGCAATGCTATAAAAGAAATTATTAAAAAAATACGATTTCCCACAGGATTTGCTGCGAACATAAACGATCTCATATCAAAGAAAAGTGAATTTGGGCCAGGGATGAAAACACACGATTGGCATATATTTATTAAGGTAATTAATATTATTTTGTATTCACTATATATTTGTATACTGCATGTGGTTTTCATTGCATTCTTTTATAAAATATTGACAAGATCATTTTACAAATATTGCAGTACATTCTACCTCTATCTCTCCCACACCACTTCACCAACGGTGTCAAACAAGTTATATATGATCTTGGAAAATACATGAGGTGGTTGTCATCTAAAGAAATCAATAAAAAAGATATAAAATATTGGAAGAGAAAAATTCCTCTTCTTATGTGTGAAATGCAAAAGTGTCTACCTTCAACTTTTTTCAATGCACAAGAACACTACCTCATACATCAAGTTGAGGAGATTGAATTGTGTGGACCTATACCAACTAGGTCAATGTGGATGGTTGAGAGGCACTTGAAATTTTTGAAAGGCTTGATTCGACAGAGAGCACATCCTGAGGGTTCTATGGTGGAGGGATATATGGTATACCAGACCATGGTGTACATTAGTGAATATCTTCCTAAGTTTGCAGCAAAGATTCATGTAGATCATATTTGGGATCCCAACTCCATTAAAAAATTCGAAGGGGAGTACTTGATGGGAAAAGGTAGATTGAGGAAAGTGAGAGGTAAGTCTAAGATGTTATTATAGTTAATTAATTCTTATAAATCTTCAATATAAGTTATTTATAATTGGTGTATTTTTTTTGATACAATTGGTCGAGAGTGGGATGCAATACATTTGTATATTGCGAACAATCTTGATTGGATGACAGTATGGATTGAATGATATCAAAAAAATGGTTGCTCATTAGCATGGGAAGGTGTTGCTTCATTGGTTAGAGAAGCTCATCGTAATGGAGATTCCAATGTTACTCCAATGGTAATTGATCTAGCACGTGGTTTAAGAGGTGGAGAGGTACGTATAAATTTATTAATGATCATGACTCGTATGTTTTGTATCAACTCATGATGCAAATAATTTACACGCTTGAAAAATTACAGGTCAAGCACCACAAAGCTATGTACTATTATGGCCACAAATTTTGCATAAAAAAGTTGGATGACACAAAGAAAACTTGTGATTCTGGGATAAGTGCAGTTTTCAAGGTCACCAATATATCATCTAGAAATGACATACATCCTCAACAATCTCAAAATCAATACTATGGCATCTTGGATGATATAATTGAGTGCAACTTTAACTCCTTCAAAGTAGTTTTATTCGTCGTCAAATGGTACAGGCTACGACTGAATCAAAATTATCCAGATAGAACTGTTATTCAACATGATAATAGATTTACAATGATTAATACAAGGTCATTTGAGCTAGTTGGAGATG
The DNA here is from genome assembly GCA_027943335.1 of Chamaecyparis obtusa. NCBI lineage: Eukaryota > Viridiplantae > Streptophyta > Pinopsida > Cupressales > Cupressaceae > Chamaecyparis > Chamaecyparis obtusa. The sequence continues at coordinate 118,005 of BSBK01007394.1, forward strand.
AGCCCTATGTTCTTCCAAGTCAGTGTGAGCAAGTGTTTTACTCGGAGGTTCCACATAAACAGGGTTGGTCATTCGTTGTTAGACATGATCCAAGAGGAAGGCCGATAAAGTATAATGTTATGGAAGAAGAAGATACTGAAGATGATGAAGAAGCAAATGATGAAGATCAACATGATGATGATGATGATGATGATGATGATGATGATGATGATGATGATGACGATGATGATGGTGATGATGATGATGATAATGATGATGCTGATGACGATGGTGATGGTGATGGTGATCATGGCAATGATGATGATGATGATGGTGATGTTGTTGATGGAGATGATGATGGTGATGATGATGATGGTGATGATGATGATGATGATGATCAATGACATAATTGAAATGATTACATATTTATTGTGTTCAAATTGTAAGGATTACATATTTATTGTGTTCAATTCTAATGATTACATATTTATGTATTGCTTTCAATTGTAATGATTACATATTTATTGTGTTCAATTCTAATGATTACAACATATGTGATTTATAATTATCAATTTTTTGTTTATGATGCTCAATTAATTGTTGTTGATACATGTATATTTGTGTTTGATTATCACCCTTTTTGCAAACAGGCAGTTGACTACAGACATCGTCACCCCTTCTGTTGACGATCTTGCATTCCATATATAAGGTAAATTTGTTCATGTTTACGATGTTGCATATTGTTCATGTTATCTTCTAAGTTATTTGTAGCATACGTATCATGTAATTTTTAGCTAACTTAAGATAAATGATTAACATATGCAGAAAATTTGACCCATTGGCGTGGATCGTGCACAGTGACATGGATCAGCAGGTATAAGTCAATAAATAGACATAATTTTCTTATATTCTTCTTGTTTATCACTGAGCACGTATGTTATAAATAGACATTATATAATCATATAATGTATATATATATAGACAAAGAAGAACCATAAAGAAATATAATATATAATCACTTTCAACCTAGTACGTTATATATCTCTCACGTATAGACAAAGAAGAACCATATGTATGGGTCACGACTTGATTATTCTATATATATTGACATGACAATATCTCATTTGATGGATTGCAGCACCCACCAAATAGGTACTTGTCAGATCTATCTACATCGAATGAGGGAAATGAGGGAATGCTAGATGAAAGTTCTACATGTAGTACGGCTCAAATAGGGAGATCAACTAGAGGTGAAAAGATTAGAAGAAAATTTGATAAACGCATGCAATATTTCCTTGCTAATGGGGGGTCATGTTCTTATGATGATGAGACCAAAGGCGAAATCAAGGTGCCCTTTCGGTACACACAAAGAATGGGTACCCAATGAGCTACCTCCAATTAATACTAATTTTTGTGTTAATGAGAGGATATATCGCATTGCTCCATCCTCATTACATGGTTTGGGCCTATTTTCCATGGATGGGATAAAGGTATATTACAACAGAGTTGTTGAATTGTTCAAGTATGTCGGTTCGTGTTACAATTACAATGATTGGATGCGGATTGTTCAATATAAAAAAAGTATGCATAGGTATGCACTATCAGCTAATTATATACAAAGGAAAGAAAATGATCAAAGTAAAAGATTTGCAATGTACATTGATGGGAGACCAAAAGCAACAGGTAATATTGCGGGTTTTATAAATAGTACGCGACCTTCGTCAACTAATAAGCAACACAATTGCATATTTGAGGCGCACGAGGGGAATCAAGTTTTTGTATGTGCAATAAAATCAATAAGTGCAGGGGAAGAACTGCTAATAGATTATCATTTAAATCGCATAGATACAAACAAAGTTACTATCATGAGGGTGGTAAGTACTATATACCATTTTATTAATAAGTTCTTTTTTGCTAAGTCTATTGCTTTTAGTTCGCTAAAGTTTTTATATTTAATCTTTGTCACAGGATGATATGGATCCCATACATGATAGAGGCCATGAGATGCTCCTCCCACCCATTCTTCAGCAAGGGTAAACCTTATTAAAATTGTACAAATTAGATAGTTGAAAAATGTTATATTATTACGTTATTTTATTTATGGTTTTGGATTTTTTATGATAGTTTTACCGATATTCCTGTCACAATTTGATGTTCAAAATAAGGAAAAAGCACCCTCAACAGTAGAGGCAATAGCTACCCTCGAGGATGATGATCATTTTGCAGATTTGCCTAATGTAACAATCATGTTGAAGAAAAAAATGAAACAAATCAATAAAGAAATAATTAATATTTTGTATGAAACAAATCCAACTGAGGAGATGCTGGCGAGGCTAACTGAATTGAAAGCGCTCACACGTCGATATCAAGTAAGCAGTAATGAATCTTTAGCTATAACAAAATATCAATAAAGGTTAATATTTTATACTCTTTTATGTTGTGAAGTAAAATATATGTACTATGTGTTCTTGTTGCAGGATTTTATGGAATCTCTAGTACCTAGTCAAGGACAATGTGCAGGTGAGGCTGGTACTAGCAGACCTCCGGCCGCCTCAGGTAAAATAATCCTTTAGTTGACAAGTTAGAAGGAATTTTTTCTTTGGAACATTCAAAAACTTCTCAAGTTAACTCTTACTTTTATTATTTCAAAATGTCTTTGCTAACAATGTATTGTTCAGGTCATCAATTGCAGGAGACTCCTCCTAGCCAGGTTGTCCATAGAAGATTGTCGAGTGCAATGTCTGCCACAAGGGCCATGCAAACATCAACGCCTTCAAGGCATATGGCAGCTGGTAAATCATTATTTTACTATATTTGGTTTTGTGCTAATTATGATTTCATAATTTGTACTTTAATCTTGGGTGCATCACATAGTGGATTATTTTTTTGGAGCAGGAGATACACCGGTGGCACCGTTTGGTACACCAGATACTGATCAATCTACATGTATTGGTGATAATTCACCACCATTTCTTGGATCTACCCGTGTTACTAGCACGGGAGCTATGCAGGCGTCATTATTGATTGACAATAATGAATCAATGCCTATAAAATGTCTTCAGATTCCAGGTACTTTAAATAATTATTTTTTATATTGTAATATGCATTTACCTATTCATAACAAGTTTTGGATTGATTATCCCATGACATTTTTTGTAGGAAATGATATATTTTATAAGAAGCTTTATGACCTCACATTGCATATATTCGGGCCCACCATACATACAAGGTGGAACATCATAAGTGAACTAAGTTTATCCCACTATTTTTTTTCATATCATTAATTGGTACAGTATTTTTCCTTTCATTCCAGTCTTTTCTTTTAGTGGCTATATCTAACAATTTTGTGTTTTTCCTTAAAAGGTGGAATTTGCAAGAAAAAAGTTTAAAAGATCAGCTTGTCAAAGATTTAGAGCATGAGTTTGGTAATAATATTTTTGATGAGAAGAAAATTTTAGAAAGAGCTTGCAAACATCTTAAGACTGTGAGGGACGCATATAGAAAGAGTCTCATCCAGAACCCAAAGTACGAGCGTCCTCCCTTTATTTCAATGAGGGATTGGAATGAATTTATTTTAGATGCAAAGGAGAAAGCGGATGCTCAAAGAGGAGTTTCACCAACAAATGTGAGAAGGTATGCAATAGTATTAACTATTAGTGATAAGGTGTTTGGCATGGACTTTTGAGATGATAATTAAATTTTGAATGCAATCATCATTTTTCAAAATAATATCTTGGTATGATGTTTTAGACATTTTCACCATTGAATGCAATGTGTTCAGCATTTCAAAGTTTCATTTCTTATTCCATATACATGTTTTTATAACCATTTTTTCAAACTTTTCATAGGTTGCAGGACACTTCAAAGGCAACAAAGGCCAGGTTGCAAAAGATTGGGCAACACAGACTTGGCGTTGGAGGATATTCAAAAATTAAAGCTCGCATTGTAAGTAGCAGTAAATGAATTGTAAAGAAAAATTATTTATAAAATGCAAATAATTTTGTTTTATCAAAAAATGCAGGGCTCTGATTTTAATTTAGAGGCCATGGAAGAACACAAAAAAATTGCCTTCAAGGAAGGCTATCAAGCCATGGCTGAAAGCCTACGGCAAGCTTCCACTGGCCCAACCGAAGAGTCTCCTACATCATGTGCACAGGTAAATATGCCAAAAAATATATTAGAAATTGAATACTTGAGCAACAATCAATTTGATAATAATGTCCATTACATTGCAATGCAACCTCTTAATCGTGACACAGATCATACGCCGCATCATGAAGCCCCTGATGTGCATCGTACTGTCCAAGGAGGTGCTCTTTTGCTATTTAAAACTAATTATGTAATTATTAATACAATTTAAAATCTTAAATTGAACTTGGTGTAACATTTTTGTGTATATTTTAGAGGATACAGAATCAGGTCATGTTGAACGAGTGCCGAAGGATGTTCAGACTGATCACCATGTAGATCATGTGGCACATTCAGGTAAAGAAAATCTATGTTTTATTCTTTTAAATTAATTTTTTGATTTATAGTTCTTTTACTTACATAAATACTTGTAATTCAATAATATAAAATAGTGTGAATTTAACTCATGAAGTAGTTATTGCAGCATAGCCCCCTTTAGCGCAGCGGCCTCGTGTTCCTGAATAAATGAGGAGGAGACACACGTTGGGATTAGAATCAATAAAGGAGGGGAATGATGAGGACATTGATCTTCCTCTTAGAAATTACACGATTAAAAAACATAGCAAGAAACCCAAAAAGAAATGATTGTAATTAACATTTATTGCTAATGAAAGAACATTGTCTTAATGGATATAATTTTGTACTAGTAATGTTGATGAATGATGTGTGTTAATATGTGTTAATGACTTATTCGTGAATGTTGTGTGTTAATGAATTATTCATGAATGTTGTGTGTTAATGAATTTTATGTGTTAATGAATGTTATCATGTGATTATAATGATTGAATGTTATATTTCAAAAATGGATGAATGAATGAATGAATGTTATTAAATGTTATTGGGGAATTTAGAGTGATGTTAGGAGGGGGGGAGGGGCCAAATGAGCTTCCACCTTCACGTGGTTGGCCTTGTTTAGTAGAGAATATTAAACTATTCTTGAAACCAAGTGAAGCTCAAACTTTAAAGACAAGCTTAGAGTTTTTGATGCAGAGCCTTCTAATATCCCCTTAAGGAACCCTGTTCAACTCGAGGATTCAACAACGTCTTGGAATCCACTCAAGGAACTAGAGTTCAACTCGAGGATCAATAAGAAGTCCCTGACTTTAGGATATCAACCAAACACTCCTCTGCAATAGGTTCACTACCTTGATTCATTTTAGACAACTTATCAATTCACTTTGTCCATGTTCCAATTTCCCTCTCCTTGGGAACACTCCTAATTCACCTTTCATGCAATCACCTCTTGATTTCTATCTTCAAGGATTCCCCTGATCCTTCTAAGGCTTCAACAATCCTCAAATAGCCTAACTAAGGAGTTCCAACCCCTACCAAGCATTAACTCTAGCCCAATCTTCAAAACTGCCTTTTCTAGGACTGTCCAATTAGCCCTGTCCTGCCAGTAAATTGCACTTTTCTCTAAAATTCCTCAAACACCATGGTGACTTCTTCACCTTTCCAGATACCCTTTATGGAGTTCTTCAAACCTTGCTAATACCAATCCTTCAACTTGTGACTGTTGCACACTTCTAAGACTGTCCCTATCAGCAATTAGGCCTAATTAGCCCTCCTCTTCCAAAGCAACTCCTATTTACATTTACTCTCAACCTTCCAACCTTTATACAGTCTCAAGGCATCTAATAAACATCAGAATTCCGCAATTAGTTTGACCCTCCAAGCTTTCCTAGATACTTTTTCATCAAACCCTCCCTTTAAGGGTTTCTAGCCTAGGGCTTCCTAGAAAAGACCCTAAATCAACTCACAAAACCTTTCTAATGGCTCAAACACCTTCAAAAAAACTCTCTCAATCATTTCCAACACTCATTTACCAATTCCACCCTCAACTTGTTCATATTCACCACGTGGTGCTTCCCAAATGCACCCTTCACTGCATGTTCAACAGTCACCTACTGTTCCTTTCTCCTTTCACTGACACCTGCATCCAGATCATGATAAAAAAATAATATTTATAGGCCTTAGTACCTCTCCCACAAGTTGCATTCCAATCACAAAAAGTGGGAGAGGCTTGTCTCCATAAAAGACTATAAAACAGTGACAATCTGTCACATTTCCTGTGACAGCAAAGGACTTAAAAATAGTTTTGTTCGAAAAAAACTTACAAAAGTCTTTGATCAAAGTTGTGAAAGACTTAATAATTCATGACTAACCTTTCAAGGAGATAACATAGTAACTTTAGAATGGAAAGAACCTTACTGAATTACCAATCTGAATCTTGCAAATTAGAAAATTGTCACTATGACAGTGAAGTACAGAATTCTTTTATTTATGTCTTTTCTTGTTACATTCACCTCTCCTCAACTTCTGCTCCCATAAAATCAAAAGACATTCCTTTTTAAAGACTCTTTTCCTTCTAACTGTCTTCCAGACCTCTTGGATCGAATCAACTTCCTTATAACTGTCATAGGACAGTAAACAAGCAGTTTTTTGTAACGACAGTCATTACTTTTGGATAACAATTGTTTCTTGTTTTATATACTTCATGACAAGGACTTATTAGACTTTGGATAACATTCCTAAAGACTTCTAAAAGACTTTTTAAAACAACCTTCACACCCTATGATCTCAACTAACCCATCCAAGCCTTATTTGGCTTATGTTGCCAACAATGGCAATTTACAATATCTTGCACCTTTAGTGCATTTTACATCATTTAGAGCCTTTAATAGCCTTATTACATTCTTTATGACCTTGGACACATTTAATACAAACTTATAACACATAAATGACCTTTTACATCACTTGAAAGATTCTTGACTCCTCATTTATGCCAATTTGCTCATTCTTGGCAATGCATCACATTTTAACAACTTTATGAAATCCCTAACATTTAATGGCTTCAATAGCCATGATTCCTCATCAATTGACTTGATTAGGCATTGATTTCCCTTGTACCTTCATGGTCTCCTTCATGACCCCTGGTGTACCGTGTAGGTTCATGTGTCCCTTGGGTGCTCCTGCACCAGTTTTGTTTACTATTGACCAATGAAATCTTGGATTCGATAGTTTACTATAACTGGTATGCATTTTGTTTTTTATTATTTGAGATGCTTTGATGAAAATTTTGTCCTTACATTTCCAAGCACTTTCAATGAATATCCTATTGCATTTGCAGATTGAAAAGGCCATTAATATCATAGAAAGCCTAGAAAGGACTGAAGATGTAAATTTGAGTTTGGAGGGTGCCATGTGTAAAATACCTCTAGGAGAGGTAACTTTTCTCTGCACCCCAAGATCTTTTACCAGATGCACACGTTCCATTATTCTGTTAGTTTTGTAATTTGAAAATCAAAATTTTCATATAACAATTTCTTCTACTCCTTCAATATCATGCAGGCTGTATGCACAATATTTATGGGCTTAGGCCAAGACCAGATCAATGCTTCGTCAGTTCTTGTCATGCCTATGGTACCTTCTCGTATGACTAGATTAAGAGTGAATGCTATCAATCTAGCCAAACTTTATCCTGTCAAAAATTCCAACTGGATTGAGATTGTGACTAAGGAGGAAGATGTGGACACACCTAATGCCACTACCTTACATCAACTTGATTGAAAGTTGAAACAATTGTAAGTGATATTAACTGATATATCTGTCATTTCATTTGTTTTCTGTTTTGTATAAATACATTGATTGATGAGCTGTTACTGTCACGATGCTAGAAACCATGGATGGGTATTGGTTCACAACATATATTCTTTGTTGCACTGCTTGAGTACATATATGATTGTACATGTATCATTTCTCAGAGTAAGTTGTTTTGACATTGGAGTATATATTTTAACAATACTTGAATATATTGATTGAATTCTAACTGCTGGTGTATCACGTTAGAATTGGTAATTGTTGAAATCATTCTCAGCTTAAAGAAGCTGCCATATGTGTAGGAGCTCCAGAAATTCTTAAAATGCTACTAATTTTAAATCTATCTTTCTCTGCACATCCATGGAATAATTTTCTGTAATAAATTTTGCAAAAATTAATGAAAAGTATTATTTTATAGTCCAAGACACTTTGCAATATTCTAGACGAAGATGTGTATGGCTATATGTTATCTGTTGTGCTCTACATGGCTTTTGTTAATGTGAAATTAAGGTCATTGCCAAAAGATATATAGATTAATCCACTAAAAAGTTGAATATCTCTCTGATAGTAATTGCATGAAACAGTAAAACTACCTGTAAACATATAGTGGATTTATCCTCAAATCTTTTTTTGAGAAAAGTTAGTTTCATATATTTTACTTAATTTCCTTCTATAACATGGTCATCAGAATGCTTTGTCCCCTTAGAGACTTGAATATTTTTTTTGATCTTATTCCTGCTAATATGGTTGTAGTGATTAACCATATTCAAAGTAGATGTCTGATGATTTTTTTCATGGTAGTTGATTGATCATTTAGACATCACAATATGGTTAGCTCTTTAAAAACAAAGTAGTTATAAAAAAGGGAAAACTATTACACAATGAGCCAAGTAAAAGCATAAGCATGATTAATGAACAAATGTTCTCGAAATTTGCTAGCATGGTGGTCTGGTAGAAATTGATTGCAGAGTTTGTTCCTATAGAAATTAATTGGAGAATTCAGTGTATATATATATATATATATATATATATATATATATATATATATATATATATATATATATATATATATATATATATATATATATATATATATATCACCATCATCAATGTTTTTTCGTCACATTGGGAATATACAACAATTCATATTTGATGCTTACTATGAAATAACATTTGAGGTTTCTCCCTACTGTTGTTTTATTATAATAGAATAGTCGATCTTTGAATTGTGTAAGGTGTTTTACCTTTTTAGTTTTTAAAGCACAATGTCATGTTTTAATATTGTGTAGTTTTTTTCTTAAGTCAAAGTATTCTTTTACTATAAGAACATAATTTATGACCATTTTACTAACTATTCTAACATCGCTTTATGACAAATCATGTTTTGGCAGAGATGGCGATAAGTGGTGCTGTCTATTCCTTGCGAGATTAGATTGGGAGTACTTCATCTTGATTATTTTTCTATCATGTACAATGAATTTTCTGTTATCAACTTTCATTACTACATTTAGTTATTTGGCCTGTATCTTGTGGTTTTGATGAACTTTGATGTCAATCTCAAGGTAGAATATCTATGTAATAACAAGAAAAATTCTATTAAGTTGTGAGTTGACCTTACACTGATAAATGGATGGAAAAATGCCTTATAGGCTTATAGCTATTTGATGAATACCTTCTTAGATTGATGGAATATTCTTGCAGGATTTTGATTAAGGTCCTAGTTACATTGGCATTACGATGACTTATGACTTATGAGCAGTATATGATTATGATTCAACTTCTGGAAATTAGAATTTTCATTTATTGGAAAAATAGAATACTGACAACATGTATTTCTTCTTCTAGGCACTTGAAACTGTGGATGAATCTGGAGCTGGTACCACAGTCCATATATCATTATGCTCATCATGTTCGTACAGGTGCATTACAATGGTTGCAATCCTGTAACCATTTAGACAATTAATTTTTTCCAAAACTCTTTGAAATTGATAAGGTAGTTTTTATGAAAAGGGAGGAAATGCGTATTAACCATAGAGCTTTCTTTTAAAGAAAATGTCTTTGTTGTTCCTAGGAAACTTTGTTTTAAGAATGTTAACTTATGCTTTAGAATTTGCAACAAAGATAGTTCTATTTTACAAGTGTAAACAAAACACTGATGTATAAATTTTTTATATAGAGTAAGTTAAAAGCTAAAAACTCATGTCGATTCTTTATTTGGATTAGAATTATTGTAGAGTTAGACCATAGACACAATCCTAAGTAGACACAAAGATGACTATACCAAAGAGCCTTACCCTACTTGAAGAAATTACTTTTATATTGAATTACTTAGGGATTTTGAGAAATATTGATTTATCAGAAAGAGAAGCATATTTTTTCAGCACATTAGAAGGATAATATTGCATTTGAAGAATGTGTTTCTTATTGTATTGTTTTAAACAATCACAACCATTAGTTAAAATAGGAAAATATGCCTAAATAACCACATTTCCAAGAAGTTTGGAAAAATCCCAAATTATTCACTTAGATTGATGCTTTTGGTCGGCATCTTTCTTGACAACTATCTCATCTTTGCTAAGATAAAATACATTTATTAATCTGGCAAAGTGAACATATGGAATATAGAGGAAAAACTAGGAAAAAATACTTGGACAAGTGTGACAAGCCGAGTCGAGGTAAATGATAAACCATACTAGCATTCAGCAGAATCAAAATTAACTTGGCAAACCAATTACTTGTGATTATAATTCAATTACTTGGATTTAGCTGGGAAAAACTTTAGATATAAAAAATACAGGTTTCCCAACCTATGCAGTCCAATTTACTATTTTAATTTGTCTTAAAATTAGAGCCAGACCTGAGATACATTTCCCTCTTGAGGGTCCATAGGCAGTAGTGCTTCTTGCACATTCCCTATTGTGATACAGAGTGTGGCATAGGGGTGGACCACCCACCAGGCTCAAATTAAGGCCTTTGAGGCCACATGAGCTTCCATGGTGCATGCCATTTCTCAAAGGAATGCCACAGTTCGAGATTAACTTCACAGTAGCAAATTCATTGAGCTTATGTTTTCAACTTCAGTTGAATTCACTAAGGCCATATGTGTTAAATATTGTAGACTGCCTTTTATGTCTTTCTGAGATATATCATCTAAATGGACCTGAATAGATCAATTGGAGATCATGTAATGTAGTTTTAATATGATCAGTAGAAATCATAGTCTAGCTTTTTTCCAAGTATTTTGTGAATTTATATTCAAGATCATTTGATAAGCAGCATCAACAATATCATTACAGAGGCATCTCATTCCCTCATATTTTGGATCTCTCAGGCACTATGAATTTGGACCGCATCTTTGAGAATTATGACAAGCTGATTATCAAGATTAGACAAATATTAATACAATCATGGACAAGTTTAGAAAATTTTGAGACCATTGAGATAACTTTGGCCCAAATCTGATTTAATCAATCCAACAAAGGATGCTTAGTAACAAGAATATCTTATGTACCATTAGGACTTGAGCAGTTTAAAACAAAAAATGAATTCCCATCCATAATAATCTTAGATCTACAAAAGCCACATGAATCTTTGTGATATTGCTATTAGGATTCAACTATGTAGTTTTTTGAGTCAAACTCATTGACCTGTGAGTCATGAGTAGTGGTTTACATGAACCCATCTATCATGAGAATGAATGGAACACTTAGCACTCATTGGCTTTAGGTGATGCTTACAGAGGTGAAGCACTAGGACTTCCTGGGAGGTCATCCATCCCAGTACCACTCCAGCTCAAGCGCGCTTAACTACGGAGTTTCCTCCATGGTTAAACCCACTCTGCTTGCATCCTCATTTGCAAAACCTTCACCAAGTGTTGTGCCTTATGAACTATTCATTAGAAAGCCCCTTAAGCTCATCAATTAATAAGTAGGAGATATTTTCCACAGCAAGTCAAATTGTGATATTGCTATCAAGATTCAACTGTGTAGTTTTTTGAGTCAAACTCATTAACCCGTGATTCATGAGTAGTGGTTCACACGAACCCATCTCTCATGAGAATGAATGGAACACTTAGCACTCATTGGCTCTAGGTGATGCTCACAGAGGTGAAGCACTGGGACTTCTCGGGAGGTCACCCATCCCAGTACCACTCCAGCTATAGCACGCTTAACTATAGAGTTTCCTCCATGGTTAAACCCACTCTGCTTGCATCCTCATTTGCAAAACCTTCACCAAGTGTTGTGCCTTATGAACCATCCATTAGAAAGCCCCTTAAGCTTATCAATTGATGAGCTTAAGGGGCTTTCTAATCAATGGTTCATAAGGCACAACACTTGGTGAAGGTTTTGCAAATGAGGATGCAAGCAGAGTGGGTTTAACCATGGAGGAAACTCCGTAGTTAAGTGCGCTCAAGTTGGAGTAGTACTGGGATGGGTGACCTCTCGGGAAGTCTCGATGCTTCACCTCTGTGAGCATCACCTAGAGCCAATGAGTGCTAAGTGTTCCATTCATTCTCATGAGAGATGGGTTCATGTGAACCACTACTCATGAATCACGGGTCAATGAGTTTGACTCAAAAAACTACACAGTTGAATCCTGATAGCAATATCACAATTTGACTTGCTGTGGAAAATATCTCCTACTTATCAATTGATGAGCTTAAGGGGCTTTCTAATCAATGGTTCATAAGGCACAACACTTGGTGAAGGTTTTTCAAATGAGGATGCAAGCAGAGTGGGTTTAACCATGGAGGAAACTCTATAGTTAAGCGTGCTATAGCTGGAGTGGTACTGGGATGGGTGACCTCCCGAGAAGTCCCAGTGCTTCACCTCTATGAGCATCACCTAGAGCTAATGAGTGCTAAGTGTTCCATTCATTCTCATGAGAGATGGGTTCATGTAAACCACTACTCATGAATCATAGGTCAATGAGTTTGACTCAAAAAACTACACAGTTGAATCCTGATAGCAATATCACAATTTGGCTTGCTGTGGAAAATATCTCTTACTTATCACATGAATCTTGTATTATTTCTTGACACCAAACCCCATCTACAGATTTCCAATTTAGGGTTCTTGGAGCAACAACATTAGGGTCTATAAGTACACAAATATTAATGATAAAAATCATCTGTTAAAGAAAAAACCATGTTTTAAATGACTGGCAATGGTGCCCTAACCTTGTGCAAAATATCCAGATTTGAAGACTCTAGTGGTGACTCGGGAAGTATAAACCAGATATGTTGTAGGGACAAAATGCCCTGAACAAGTTAAAAATGAGGCTTCCATGGATAGGCCAATAATAGACTCATCCCAACCAAGAAGAAAGGCTTTTTTAAAGCATATTCTCTATATTCAAATGAATTAAAAAAATAACCACAAGAATAGAGGAAGACATTACCTGACAGTACATAGTTCCAAACCTCTTACAATGGATCCGTTTGTGAAGTCTAGAAAGAAAATGATTCTCTCCCCAAACCTTAATGAAGACTACGTATTTATAGAGATCTTTCACCTTTGTATTCAATGGATCCATGTGTGTATCGAGAAACAAAGAAGAAAACCAAACTTTATTTGAAACAAACAAATTTCTATCCCAAACAACCTCTGCAGGAATTCTCTTATAGGCCTAATCCTAGCCCTTTACCAAAAATCTTCACCAGTGGACTTATTAGTTCAATTTAATGATGGGGATGGTCCTAATATGGTTCAAGAACACTAATTCAACAACTAGTCTGGTCTCCTCAAGTCCGTACTCTAGAGTACTAGACCTGTTGCACTTTTCCCTTGTAGCCCTTCCACAAGTGACTTCTTGCTCTAACTCTTGATTAGTTGAGCACATGACTGAGAAAAGGATATTTTCTCCTCATCAATTTGTGTGGCATGTTTGGTCTCAACACCCCATCATACAGTCACGAATTTTCCCCATGTTTTCAATGAATATGCAAAAATACAACAATGGATTGAAAAGATGGACTTTGAAGCTCTCTCCACCATTATGCCAGCTAAATTACATACAAATATTGAATCAATGACCACCATGTGTACAACATTTGAGGCCACAACTTTCGTAACGGGTTCTATATAATTTGAATTTGGAAGCATGCATCCTCATGCTTTCCCTTACCACTAATAGTCTTAAGAAAATAAGAGCCTCTTGTATATGTGATTATGATATTGACAGCTGGCCAATGCATAATATTTTTTCAATGATCTATGGTTTTGTATCAAGAAGGTTGGTGCTTAGTTTATGTTTCCTCGGGGTGCAAATGAGGGATCTATACAAATTGCATTTTTAAAAAACTTGTTTGAAATAGGAGGAATGTGTCACATGAAATGTGATGGTATTTGTAAATAAATATTTGGCAATTGAAGACTCTTGATTTTATATTGAATTTCCTTCAACATTATTAGCCCATTGTTTCAAAAATTCTCTTCATTAAGTCTCAACATCCTTCGTTTGAGTAGGCAACTTATGCTAAATTGTGTAGTATCTATTTATTTTGGAATCTGCAATAAAAATAGAATCTTATAACCATTCTTTAAAATTGTTTCCGAGTTTGAACCGATCAATGAGGTTTCGATTCAATCTTAAGCATAGCACACCTCTTCATGATTTCATTAGTAAAATTCAATGATTCAAAAACTAAGATCACATCATAAAGTACGATCCTTGGATGCTATCAACAACTTAACTCGATGTGTTCATAAACTAAGGAACATCCTTTCGCCAAACTCAACACATATCTTCATCCCAAACTAGGACTATTATAACCGATTAGTGAATAGCACAGTTCTTAAATACTTTCAAAACCAAAAACATGATAATGCACTTACGGTTTTAGTAATGAATAAAATATATTCCAACCACTAATAAACTCCTTTGTCAATGTTCGGATTTCCTGTCACTTCGAAACTCTGATACTATGCATCAACTTATAAAATCAAAATAGAATTTAAATCTTTAGGAATCGGTTGCCAATAATCTTCAAACAAAACTGATACCTTAAGCATAAATGGTTCTTAGTTATCAATTTTTAATAAATTTCCAAACTCCCATCTTAAACCGATTCAACGAACTTTGAATTAGCCTTCCCTGAAAAATCGACATGAAAACCAGCTATAACAGATACCTACAAATTCAAAAAGAATCATTTTGAATAGTAAATAGTTTCATTAAAATTTTGTTCCATAAATTAACTCATTTCTCAATCAAAACATAAACTTTGAAACCGAAATACAATGAAAAGAACTCTGAATGCATCTTCGGTCTGTAACATTTTTTTTAAAAAAAAAATTAGCATTGGTCTCAATTTCGACCAATGCTATGATTAATTTCCACCAATTCTTGGTCAAAATTTAGACCATTGGGCAAAAAAAAATGACGCAAATGCCATACTTTCCACCAATCCAATGGTCTAAATTTTGACCATTGGGACACGATGTATTGGTAGAAATTTTGACCATTGTATGGTCTCAATTTCGACCACTGTAAAAAAAAAACCACGACGATTTTCATAATTTTAAGAATGAGATATAGTCAAAATTTTGACCTGTATTTTGGTCTAAATTTTGACCAATAATAAATACGTAGAAAATTCGACAAAAAAAGAATGACGAAAGTTTTGGTCATGAATTCGACCAATGACTGTCGAAAATTTGACTAATTGTTGTCGAAATTTGAAGTCAAATTTACTAGTGCCATATACCAAATCAAATGGAGCACATCTAATTGAATTATTTACAGTCACTCTATCAGCCCAAACTGCCAGAGATAACTTAGCATCCCATGCTTTCTTATTAGTGTCAATGACCCTTTTGATGATCTTCAACAAATTCTTGTTGCTTGATTCAGCCTAGCCATTACCCTGTGGATGGTATGGGGATGAAGTGGACCTGCTTATACCATACTTTTCACAAAATTCAATATATTCATTAGATTTGAAACACATTGCATTAGTTGTCACAATTCTATTTGGACATCCAAATCTGATAATAATATTATTTAAAATAAATTCCATTACAACCCTACTAGTGGATTTCCTAGAAGGGATAACCTCTGCCCACCTAGTGAAATAGTCAATGGCCACCAAAATCCATGAATGACCACCACTAGACCTATTTGAGATCTCTCCAATAAAATCTATGCCCCAATACTAGAAAGGAGCTTGAACTTCAATAGGATTTAAAGGTAAATTACCTAAAAAATTTAACCTACCAGAAAAGCTCTCGCACGCATCACATTTTTTACAAGCCCAACAAAATTTTTAAACAATGAAGGCCACAAAAATCCTTCTCTTATCACTTTGTGTGCTATTATCTTAGCCATGTAATGGCCACCACAAGTTCCACTATACATATCATTCAAAACTTTATTTGCCTAATCCTTGTCAGCTCACCTCAGCAATATGCCATCAACAGTTCTCCACCACAACTTACCAGTTATAATTGCATACTTGATAGCATGAAGTTTCAAATTTATCTTAGCATTTTCATTTCGACCAAGAGAGCACTTCATTTTCTACAAATAATAAATTATGTCAGTATACCAGTCATAAAGATCCACATCACATGTGTAAGCTCTTCGCTCTTCTTCAACTTGATTTATCTAGTTAGCATCAAGGTTTGCCTGGGTCATCAATTTTGCAAGCCCTTGACCTCTGACCAGTTTGGTAATTTGAACATCAATTTTGAACTCTTAGATCCTGTTGATCCATCTACACCTCCTACCTGAGACTTCCCACTGTGTGAAAATATCCTTTATTGTAGCACTAGGCACATAAGAAACCATAGTTTCTCCCATCAAGTAACATCTAAAATCTTTTACTACCTTCACTAATGGACAAGCCTATTTCTCATTTATTCCATACTTCATCTCAGCATCTTGAAGTGATTTTTTGAAAAATGCAATATGCTACTCAAATCCTTTTAGATTTTTCTATAACAGCACTGCAGCCACTGTATGAAAGGATGCAAAGGAAAACATATGCTTGGGCTTTTCATAATCCAGAGCATTAAGAACAGGAGCATCCTTGAATTTTTGTTTTATATTTTGGAAAGAAATAGCTAGCTCTCCATCCCACTTGACTTCAAATCCTTCCTTCAACATTTTTGAAATAGGTCTACTAATTTATGCAAAATTAGTGACAAACTTTCTCAAGAAATTTACTTGTCCAAAGAAAGACTGAATACCTTTCACATTTTTAGGCTACTGAGTTTTATCAATGACAACCACTCTCTCAAGGTCAATTCTAACAGCCTCTTTGGAGACTAAGTGACACAAAAATTTACCTTTAGTCACACCAAAGAAACATTTTATTGGGTTTAGAGATACACCATACTTCAAAGATTTTGCAAATATGTTTTCCAAATGCAAGCAATGATCTTCTTCTTTTATAGAATATGTTGTTAAATCATCCTGATACACAACCAAGAATTTATTAATAAAATTTTCAAATGAAACATACATGGCCCTCTGAAATGTTGCTCCTGCATTTGTAAGACCAAAAGGCATTCTTACATACACATAGGTTCCCCATGGTGTAGTGAATGCAGTCTTAAACTATTCTGATTCCTGAACTAAAAGATGATTATATCTGAAAATCCATCCATCATGGACATCAGTTCAGATCTAGTTACCCTTTGTAGCATAGCTTCCATGTTGGGCAAACAATAATTGTCTTTAAGGGAAGACAAGTTAAGATTTATGAAATCTACACATAGCCTAATATCACCATTATTTTTTTTCTAACAGGGACTAGATTAGAAACCCATGATGAATGCCTTATGGGCTTGATTGTTCTAGCATATCTGAGTTTCATCAATTCCTCCTACATTTTGGGTGCAAGAGTTAGGTTAGTCAGACTTTTTTTTTGTATGAAAGGCTTTGCATCATCTTTGAGAGGAATTAAACGTTGAAAAAGGTCTTGTCTATAAGTTTTCAGATCATCATATGACAAAGAAAAAACATGTATGTATTTCCTTAATAAATCAATCAAGGTTTCCTCACAAGGGGTGACATCCTTTTACCAATATAAACCTTTTTAGCGGCTTCATTAGTACCCAAATTTATCTCATCCATCTCACCAAGATTTTTATCCCTTGTATCTATTTTAGCTCTATCTTGATTATCAAAAATATTTTCCAAAACAACCAGGCCCTTTGGAACCTTATTTTTTTTCAACTAGATTATCTCATTTCCAAGAATGGTGCCTTTTCCATCAATATTTTCAACAAAACCACTACAATCCAATTCTTGTCCATAATAATTATCTTCAGAATTGATGAATCTAAGAATATCCATATATTCTTCAAAAGCTTTCCAGTTCTCAATATTGTTAGGCACAGATGGCCTAATCTACACCTCAACCTTGGATATTCCTGCAAATGTTATATCATATGGCTTTATTGCAACATTTTCAAACAAATCTGCCATCTTATTATTACTCATATCCATCTAAACAATACCAAATGCATCAAATTATTCTATCATATCCCAAACAACATTCTTGTATTGTTTCAATCTTTATTTTTGGATGCATAGGAGGACCTTACTTGAGACACAACCAATTCAAAATATCCGACAACATGGAGACATTTTATTTCATATTTTGCTGCTAACTTCACAACAAGCAACAAAGCCTCATATTCTATAATATTGTTTGTGCAAGTAAATCTTAATGTGAAGAAAAATTTATATGTGTTTCCTTTTGGTGATATCAATAAAACACATGCCCCTGAACCCTCTTTTGAACTAGCACCATCAAAATACATGGCCCATAGGCCCTCTTTATCAAAAAATTTATTAACTTCAGTATCTATAGGGGTAGGTTCTATTCCCTTTTCTACGACAATAACTTCAGCCCTAAAAGCATTTATATTAGTATCAATAAAACAAGTTGTGTCATTATCCACATTCTTCTCTATCATGTGTGGTACTCTAGGTTCTCTTCCCACATTTACAAATTGATCATCAATATGAAATGTAGAAAAAGAAAAATCATATTGCAAACTCCCACCCATAGTTGCATTCCATTTTCTAGACAATAACATGCCATAATGAGGTGAGATATCAACAACAAGCACACTCATGGTTAAATCCTTTTCAGGGTATGTTGAAAGCTTGTAAGGTGGAGCTTTAATAGTTCCAATGGTAGGAAATTCTCTTGAATATAAGGTACAACATCTTCCCTGAGTAGTGTCTAACTTTAGTCCTAATGATTCCATTACTTTAAAAGGCATCATAGTGTTAGATGTTCCTTAATCAATCATACATTTTTTGACAATTTTTCCATTCACTGTGACACTGAGAAAGAAAAGATCAATATTTTCCAAATAAGAAGTAGCAGAACTATCTAATTAAACTTGTGGAATTTGAGATATGATTCCTTCTGCCTCTTTCATTTTATTTGTTTCTTCTATAGGCTTATCATAAGTTTTATCATCAGGTATACTGGAACTATCTACACTCCCTATCCATGTTAAGGTCTTTCTCTTATGTTCTTCTATCCTTAACATTTCTAATAAAGGGACCTTAATAGTGATTTGTGATAGTAATGAAATTATATCAAGTGGAGTATAAGAAGGTATTTCAACGTGCATGCCTTTTTCTTCTATGTTCTCCTCCATCTTGTTAGACTTAGCTCCCACTTTGGGTTTGTCAGTCTTAACCACAGAAATGGTTAGATTATTTTTCATTTTCTTGTAAGCATCTTGTGTTGTGTTTGCCTTTGTAACCTCAGCTTTCTTGGGTTCCCATTTCTTCCTTTTCAGATCCTTAATCTTCATAGTGAGATTATCCTTTGGCTTACCCTCAATAGAGGCATTCATGTTTGTATTCTTGATGGACATGCTTTCAGGCTTCCCAACATCTTCATTTATTGTTCTATTTCTCAGGTGATAATTTCTTTTGACTTGAGCAACTATATTTGTTGTGATTTTATCAATCTCTTATTTTGGAGGTCTGCTCAATTTTATGTGTTCTAACGTGGATGCCATATTGCACACTAACTCATTTTTATTTTCACTATACTCAAGGAAAGAATCAGCCATGTTGCATCCAACATTGTCATCATGATCTTCTTGGTTAAGTTCATCAGAATTTTCATCTTGGGATGGAGATTGGAAAACCATACACCAAGATGTATCTTCAACAATATTCACAGTATTTCTTTGTAAAGGATCAGGGATAGGCTTATCATTATTATTCTTTGCGAGAGGGGGCATGGGCTTTCCATCTTTCCATTGGGTATTATAAGGAAATTTTTGCAACCTATTATGCCTATTGAAATTGTTAAACTGAGGCTTGTCAACATTGTAACCTTTGTCATTTCTGACATTAGGTACCTTCAAGTCTTTAAGGGAATTCAATACCTTGTCAAGCTTATCATCATCTAGTCTCTTATTTCCCATGCCCTTATCATCTTTCTTCCTATTTTTATCCCTACCAACAAACAATTTTGGATCATCCCTTCTGCCTAATTTAACAGATGCACTTCTATTACTTTCAATATTCACAACAATTCTAAAAGCATCCTTGAGAGTTTTTGGATCCTTATCCCTCAATAAGTATGCCATCTTGTTGTCAAATGCATTAAAGTAAGTTGTAAGACAAACATTATCACCCAATCTCATGGATTGAAACAATTTGTGCATACCTTTTTGGAATCTATTGTTGAAATCAGAGGTTGATTCATTTTGATTCTTCTTAATATTGTTGAACTCATTCAACATGAAACTGGCATTAGTCCTATCACCATATTTTTCCTTGAAACATTTTTCAAAATCATCCCAAGAGTAAATACTATCATTAGGGAGTCTTCTAAACCAATCTCTGACATCCTCAATAAGAGACTGAACAAAAAACTTCATAACAACATCTTCATGCTCAACCTCATAATCATTAACCATAAACAAAGGATCTCAAATATTCTTCACAACTTATGGCATTATTTCCATCAAACTTACTGGTCTTATCCCTCAAATCATTAGGGACAAGATTTGGATATCCAGGGATACCAGTAAAGCAAATTTTCTTATATCTCTCAAGATGGATAGGTATTCTTTGAAATGTTTGGTTAGCAGACCCACTAGGATCAACTATATTACCTGTATTTCCAACCATACTTACATTCCCCTGTTGCCCAGATGCAACATAACTCATTCTGAAAGAAGGAAAAGAAATTCTACTAGAAGAAATACCAACAGTATTTGTCACAACACCAAAAGCAACTCCAGAAGACATACCTTGACCGGTGTTAGATGGACCAACAACACCAGTAGAAGAAGATTTCAAGAATTGGATTTTCCTTTGAATATCTGCAGCTTCTACCTCATGCTCAACTTTCTTCAATTCTTTGGCCAGATCCTCCCATTCCTTTCTCACTTTCTCAAATTCTATATCAATTTTTGACACATGAGGGGCATCATTTAAAAAAATAACAGACTTATTTATTTGAATTCCCACCACCTTCTTCTTACCTTTGTTAGTATCATTATTCATTGGTTTAGCTGAAATGGTGTCAGCTCTATTCTCCTTTAAAGTTTCATAAGGGTGTACTTGTCTAATGATTGGACCTTTAGCTGCAAATTCATCTTTCTTTTGCACCAAGTGTTCCTTCTCTTGACATTCAGTCCTTAGAGCTCCTAAATCATCAGATAGGTAAGAACATAAATATTTAGGACATAATTCTAACATTTTGATTTTTTCTTTTGACACTGCAATTCTTCTGAGCAGAGTATCTCTTTCTAGAAGAGCATTCATAGTATACTTCTTTCTCTCTTCTTCCAATAGTCTATGCATAGTATCTTGCTCTACAACTTCCCTTCTGAGAGCATTAAGTTCATTTAAAATAATTCATCAGGATCATGCATAGTTGCATATTTGATTCTGATGTATCTCTTAAATCTATAAGATTTATTTCATTGTAAGGTTTCTGAGTTTGTAAATGTACACTTTGTTGTATATTTGATGGGTTTCTACACTGGTCCATATTTTTTGAACGAATCATACTACCTTTTCCAAATGTAACATGTCCAACTGATGAAATACCTTTGTTTTCATATAGACTGTTGGCTCCTTTTCTTTCCACTTGTAGATTTACAATATGATTGACAAACTAGTATCACTAACTCTCTAAACCCACTCCAAATCTGTCAAGGAAAATGACCAATTAACAAGGATCAAGACTATGATCATCCTACACTTTGAGCCTTAATGCTCAAGCGGGTATACCTATGGATTCACTTCTTAAAAGGAATCATAAAACTTATTTGTATTGTTCGCACGAATGTTACTTATTTTGATTTAAAGATTATATCATTTATAAATTATTTGATGCTGAAGATCTGCTTCTTAAGAATAGACTAGTGTCTTATTCTAGGGCATAGAGTCACCAACAATATACATCACTATAAAAACCAATGCAAACACACCCAAAACCCAGAAAAAATGCCTTGCAAATTGTTCCTCTCACTCTCACATTCAAACATCAAATTCTTGCAAAAACCATAAATTCTCTGAAGTTATCTTAATGGATTTACCCCTTCCTCGAAAAGGAACTCAAAGACAAATTCACAACCTACTTTGTAAACCATACATCAATTTTTCTTTAGAATATTAACATATAAGAATCCAATCTTTAAAACAAGAAGACATACACAAATTTGAGACAAAATTCCAGTGTATTCTCATTAATATTTTTTCATATCAGTACATTAACAATGGAAAAATTCCAGAACAAAAATTGGAGATCAAAATTTTATATTCTATTCAGTTACAAAATTCAACATCCTTAACAAAAAGTTACAACTGACTACTTATCGCATTCACTAGCCATCTTGGAATCCTGGAAGAAGTAGGATGCAACAAGCTTCAGATGGCTAGGAGAGGAAAAAGCACTAGAAGACAAAAAGAACAGTTGCAAATCATTACAAAATAAGGGGAGGAAACTAGAGGAATATTTTCCCAATCATTTCTAATCTTCAGCTACTGGCACCTTCATCTACATATATTCAAGGTAGTTTCATAAGTTGTTATATGGATAGTGATTGCCTCAACCGGCTAACCTACATTGTCCTCTTCATGATAGCTACCCTCCTTGTGCTCATTGATCAGGTGCCAGATGTCGCTCAATCCTCCTCCATTGTTTCCACATCAATGGCCACTGGCTTTTTCTTCTTGGGCTTTGTACTTTTATCCCACAATGAAACCTCCTCTTCTATTGGCCAGGTGTACTCCTTCAAATCCTACAATATCTTCACTTGTTTGTCCCACCTAGAATCTTTTATGGCCTTGGCATCAGCTACGAACTTGGTGCAATCATTCTCCACCTTAAAAACATCATCAAGGATGTTGAATCTGCTAATGTCCAAGGTACCATCATTATTTAGGAAAGCCTCCTGGCTTGTCAGTAGCTGATCCATACCTGATTTCCAGTCCTCAAAATTTATGATGTCACCATCACCCTTATTGATCCGAGGCAAATGCTTACTGAAATCAAGTCCAAACATCTCTATCTTGGCCCTGACCTGGCTAGCCTTACCCTTCAAGAATTCCCAAGTGGCACTGATGAGTTCAATCTTCTCTCCCACCTCTCCAACAGATTCGAGGATATCACTCCTGTGTGGCTGCAACATTTCAAGCTTCTCGAAGAGTACACCTCTGCTAGACCACATGTTAAATAATGGCTCTAAAGTAGCCATAGCATCATTCACATTCCCATTTGTCCTTTGCAACATGACAAATGAATTATGGACTAAGTCCATCTTTCCTTTTATCACCTCTAGTCTATGTTGCAAGATGTCTGATAGGGCATTGAGGGCCACTTTCATCTTATCCTTTTCTGATTCATTAGTAGCCACATCAGGTATTTCTACCATTGGGACCTCTACAACTTCAGCTTCTGGAATAGGAGGAGGGATGGCCTTGGATGCTTCCTCAAGCTTTATTTTCATTAACTCTAGCTCATCCTCTAGCATCTTTATTTTCATGAGCTTTGCCTCTCTATCCTTGGCCAATAGGATGGAATCTTCAAACAACTTTCCATACCTATTGGAGAGTTGCATAGTCTTGGCTTCATTCAAGTGGGAAAAGTGGGTTACTGCCTTTGAAACTTCAAGATCATTGGTGTTCTGCATAGTCCAAATGATCTTATCTCCATCCATTTTATCCTCAATGCATACCAGATAGGGCTTCTGTGTTCTAGGGGCAAGGGACCACATTGCCAGGGTCTGGGCTCTTGGATCAAATCCAATCCCTCTTACTATCTCCCCAATTTAGGCTTCATATGACAAACCACCTTGTGGTTGACTCCTTATTTGATCAATGATAAAAGCTAAGGTCATGTCCCACCCTGGAACTAGTAACATACCACTTGACCTGGGCAATTACCTAGCCTCCTCAACCGATATCTTTTCTGAGGCTGGATCATATGAGGCTAGGGCTTATAAGGATTCACTGCTTGGCTCTACACCCTCAACTGCCTGACGAGAGATCTCGTTTTGCTTCCTCCAGATCAAGAAATTCTTGAACTCCTCACTTTTGATGAAATCATCATCACTCATGAGCTCTTCTTGAAGAATCTCTCTCTCATCCTTGCATAGAAATAGGTGCAGCTCAACTTCTTCTTGTGTATTTATATTTTTTCCCTCTCTGATGCTCTTCCTTAGGTGATGGTGATAAGACCTGTCACCTGGCACCAAAGCAGTTACTCTGTCAACTCTCTTTCTTGTGTTGTGTTCCCTTGAAGATTCTCCCTCTTCAATTATTTTCTTCTTCTAATAGGCTTCATATGTATCACCAATATCCCGAACCTCATTTCCCTGTTCTTGAACTGGCTCATCAACATTTTGAGGTGGGCTATCCTCCTCATATGAACTCCCACTAATAGTATCATACTCAGAGGATGAGTATACCTTCCCAGCTTGCATTTTAGCATCTAGTTGGGAGTTTAATTGATCATACAAGATGTTATAATTATGGATCATCTTGTCAATCCTAACAATATAAGGCAGATCAGGGAAAAAACACTAAAGGCAATCCTAGCCCTTTTCAACTATGCCTCCAAGTCCATCAATTCATGGACTTTGCCCAACCTTCTTTCAATTTCTTCTTCATCTAGGATATTCCTGATAATATCCTCCATATCACAACCCTCATGTTATCTTATGACCCTAATGTCAGGAATAAGAATCTTCCTTGCATTTTTTATAAAGTCCTCAGGGTCAACATACCTATATGTTGCTAAGGATAATTTGAAATGATTTAGCCATTGAGAAAGTTGTGGCAGGGCTCTCTTTCCAATTGGAAAATTGGTCACCTTGAACACCTGGGGAGTTAAAGTCTCTTTTCTATGTGGGGCCAAGATGTCCTTATCAGTCCACATCAACTGTCAAATAAATTCCAAATGAGAAATCCTTGGTGGCACATACTTGGGAAGAACATGTGGGGGTTGTAGACATCCATACACTCTGATCAAGGTGGAATTATCGCCAAGGTATAAATCTCCCCAATTGTAATCAACTAGCCATTTATCAACATAATCACTAGGCCTTAGGAGTCTAAGCATCTTCACTAGGAGCCTTGTGAAATTTGTGCCCATCATGTTCAAAATTAGATTCACCATCCAATTCTGAAAAGCATTGAAATCATTCTCATTTGAAGTGAAATTTCAAACCCTCAACCAAAACTAAATTGGGTTTGGTTCATTACGATTCATCTTCCTTGGTCTCAGCATACCCACATTCATGTGGTCAATGTTATAGAACATGATCAAATGCATCAATAGAGAATAATGCATGAACCTGTATGGTTTACTACTATCATTGATTGACATCAGGCCCTCATACATCCTATCGATTACATACTAGATGTAGTCATAATTTGTATTGACATGAGAGTTTTGCATGTCCAAGATGATCATCAGCGAATCTGTAGGAAACCTTTCTTCATCCCCATCTACCCCTAGGACTCGGCACAACCCATAAGCAAGGTACTTCATGTAGAAATTTAGAGCCTTAAATTCATATGGGGCTTTCACGTGGCTAGGGAGAGGGGCCATATACTTACTAGTTCTAGGCATATGGTGAGCAACTTGGGATTTTACAAGCTCAACCTGCTTAACATACTAATCCCTTTCCCTCCCTAAGTCAATCTCTGTCGAGGAAGAGGAAAATAGATTGAAGGCTTTCATAAATGACCCCCTATCCAAGGTGACTAAGGCAGACTGGTCACTTCTCCATATAGACTTAGAGATTGGGTCATAATTCCTAGCCAGCTCAATTAAAAGGTCAACATCCAGGAAGACATCAGGGACAACTAGCTTTCCCAATCCTAATTTCCATGCATTACACACTGGAATAGCTTTATATCAGTTTCTATAGAAGTAATTAAAAATATGGTATCCTGACACAGAAGGAGTAACCGGGTCTCTACAATTAGCCAAGGAATCAGTAAAGGTCTCATCACTAACCTTTTTATTTTGTGTTGACCCTAGGAGTAACTGGATGAACTCCTCTGAATAGTTTGGCTTTCCCTTCTGGTCGCCACCCTACTCCTTTTCTCCCTCACTAGATGAAGCATGGCTAGCCTCTTGCTGACTCATTCTTCCCGCTCTCAAAGTACTTTTTTCTGCAAATTATCTCCTTGAAATTGCTACACTACAATAGCTCAACTTCACAATCGTTCTTTAAAAATTGATAAGTGTGAGTGTAGGAGCATCTTGTCTATACATCTCTGATCAATGAATGCATGGAAATCACCAGAATTGCTGCAAATCTTCCCTATGCCACCTCATCATTCACTTCTACATGAAACCAAATTCAAATCTAGGCTAGCCATGAGGTGAGAAGTTGACAAGCTGCAATAAATTCTTGGAAAGAAAGCAAAAAACCAATGATTACTATTTTATTGCTTTAACCCTCGAAAACCGTTAAAAACCCTCACTTGAAATTGGATTGGCTATCTCATTAAATTTTCCATCCTAGCACGATACTTTTTTCACGTGAGAGTCATCTTCTTTTTTATTGCTCATCGAACTTAACCATGTCTTATTTGGAGATTCAGCGACTGAAGGCATCTCGTGATCTCAGGACACTTGTCCTAACTAGAGTTACATTGCGAGAACAAGTGACTGAAGCCTTCGCGTGGTCTCATAACCTTTTATTTAACTCACATCTGATCATGAGACCCAGCGACTGAGGTGAGTCTCACAATCTCGTAATATTTTTCTTAACCTTAGTTAGATTACGAGAACAAGCGATCAAGGCAATTCTCATGTTTTCTATATCCTTTCACTAACTCATGTTTGATATGGAGATCTAGCAACTGAGGTGTTCTCGCAATCTCAAGACATAACCTTTAACCCTAGTCAAGTTGCAAGATTCATCAAAAAGCCTTCATCTCCAAGTTGCTAGATAACTTACTTAACCTTGGTAAGTTTTTGAGACTAAGCGCCAGCCATCGATCTTTAAATTCATCTACAGTCCTTGCTGAATCTCCATATGTTTCAAGACTTGACCATACATGAGACAACCACTTCTAAGCCTTGTCATTGGATCTTGGAATGCAAATCACTAACTACCAGCATTAAGCAATAGAAAGATGACTGCTGCACTAAATCTCTAGATCTTTACTAACTAGGGACTCAAATATGAGATTAAATAACAACCGTGGATCAAGACTTGCATCAACAACTTTCATTGGATTGCTGAATGTTGAAAGATAACCGCCAAGAACTTGGAGATTTGGAGAAAACCATGTTCGTTGGGTCACTGGGTGAAATGACTAACCGTCAGGATCTTATTTATCACACGATAACCATTAGAAAGATAATCTGTCGCCCGATCTCTGGATTAATAACTTAGCATTTTAGACATCACAAGACTTGACAAATGAAAGGAAATAAAAGCCATGTGCTAGAAAGGAGACTTAAGTGCCACGGAAAAAGTAACATGAAAATAGACCACGGGTAGGGTTTTAAGGCACAGGCAAAATAAATTTTGAAATCCTACTAAGAACAAAGACCTATTTCCCAAACTAAGGCAATTTCATACAAATTTTGAAGACAAGGAAAATTTTGGCTAACATAGACCATCTCCTTGGAGAGGAGTATCAAAGGATCCATGGAAGTATCCAATATTTTCAGACTCGGAACTCTTGGAAGAGGAGGATTCCTTTTCTTCATTAACTAGGTGTAATGGCCTATTCACCATGTCACCCTGATATTTCCATGCAGAAGTACTACTTGCTTCTCCACCTTTCTTGAGCCAACTTTTCTTATTTCCTCAAGGCAACTCAATACATAAGTTAACCTCCAGATGTGCCTTAGTGTAGGACCTTGTATTTTTTCTATTATCATCCATTTTTAGAATATATAATCATTGGTTCATAAACCTATTTTCAGTCGCCACCCACTAGGGGGAAAAAGAGTTTATCAATAGACAAACCTTAAGAAAAAATGATGAGGTTAGACAGAAGGATGCAACTTGTACACAACAATCCCCAATAGAGTCACCATTTTGTTGGCTTATGATCTGATAGAATTTCAACTACCTTATAGAAGTGGAAATGTACCTATGGGTTAGCTAAATCCCACAATCAGTACACTCGAACATGAGCAAAGGACCAAATAACAAAGCTACTAAGCTTTCTACACTTTGAACTCTGCAAAATTCAAGCAGGTAAACCTACGATTAGGCTCATTCACTTTTTAACATCACCTTTCACTAATCCCTAACAAAGCAGATAGATGCCCATAAATATTCTCTTACTTATGCAAATAAAGAGATAATGTGAGAGCTAATCACACTATCAATTTACCCACAAGCTAAGCAGGGGCTAACATTTCATA
Organism: Chamaecyparis obtusa; assembly: GCA_027943335.1. Lineage (NCBI taxonomy): Eukaryota > Viridiplantae > Streptophyta > Pinopsida > Cupressales > Cupressaceae > Chamaecyparis > Chamaecyparis obtusa. Next base: position 146,620 of record BSBK01007394.1, read on the forward strand.
CACTCAACAACTTGAAAAAGATTTGATTTAATTTTTAGATTTGAACCGTGAAAAGAAATGAATATCGACTTGACTACATTTTCTTTGATCAATGCCTTATTCATTGGGTATTCTTTAAACTGGTCCACACTATGGTTTATGATCTATTCATTCACCTTTCAAATGAAAATCATTTGATACTTTAAATATTAAACTTATGACAAATCCTTCTCTAATACTTTATAACTCTGTCAAGTTATGTTAAGCATTTAATTAATTCCTTGAATCCAACGAAAAGCATAATATGACATACAATTTTAAACAAATTGCAAATGTGATATTGAGCTCTTTGTTCACAAGGCACATAAAATTACAAAATATCACAGGAGGAGACAAGATTTAGAGAAACAAATTTATGTTGAATCCTTGTATTAACTTCCTTGAAATTTATACATCATAATATTGGACCAGACTCAAAAGAAACACACAATAACCCAAAGACCATATATTTTATCAAGCTTCGGTGCAATCCCAACATACAAAATGACTCTTGCATAATCTTGACCGACTATAGGGACTTCTGTTCCCAGAAAGACAAATTGATTTTCAATTTTCAGTTTCATTTTCATAAATGAAAATACCATTTATAAGAAGATATGTCACTAAGTGCATTAAATCTTCATTAAGAACACCATCAATAATTTCCTTTTTGTCAGAGAAGCACTCCTACCAATCTTAGTTTTAAGCAACGAATAGAGAGAAAGTCATATTTGATCAGCCAACATATCATTCGTTCATCAATTCTTACCCGCAACTATGTCCTCATCACCTTTTGAAGTTACACACATCACCTTGGCGGAACCTCGGAACCCATTACTATCCTTGAGCCAGCGACCAAAAGAAATTTTGTCCTTCGCTAAATTGCTAACCTTCAATGTTATGTTTTCTTTATAACTGCAAGTTAGTGATAACTTCTTCCAGACTGCTACTCACCAAGTCGCCAACATTTATCATCAAGTCCTACTAACCTCGACGAGTTAGCAATGAAACCCAACTATACACTCGCTAAATCACCAACTGATTTCATTTAACCGTCACTTCATCCGCGACTCAGTGATTAACTTTTTTCACTTATCCTTTCCCTTCATTGCAAGCTTGCCAACCATTTTCATTAACCGCTCAAGAACCCCACGAGTTAGTGATTAACTTCAAACTTTCCTATTTCATCTTCCACATGGCACCTCCTTGTCAACTCACTGGGAGACCATGGAATATTCATTGATGCCTCATGAGCCAATGACCACCATAGTTATAATCTTCATGTTATTGCAATATGGACACCTAGCACATTCTCGCTAATTCTCAAGGAAAACACTTCAATTGCTAACAGGGTCCACGAGTTAGCGACAATGACTAAAAAATAGACATACTCGCTAACTCGTAGAGAACAACTTAAACCTCTAACAAAGCTTGTGAGCTAGCAATTTCCATCTTAACAGTTAGCGAGTTGGTGACCAAGCATGAAAAATGCAAAATTGACTGAAAACCATTTACTTGGCCACTTTTAATAAAAACGCGCTCAAAACCTACAGTGGGAAAGACAAAATTAGAACGCAACAAACTAATACCAAGGCCAAACTTATGCAAAACCAGGATGTGTGATAAAAATTATATGACCAACAGTTAAGTGATCAAAAAGGTAACAAGGAAATAGACCGAATGTAGGGTTTTGAACTTAGGAAAATATTTTTGAGACCCTACCAACGCATAAAACACTATTTCCTCATTTCTGAAGCAGAAAATGACAATTTTCTTCAAATTTTGAACTTAATTGGAAATTTGACCACCATAGTGTATGTAGTAAAAGGAATAATCAGGTTTATCGGTGGATTAATAAGTAGACTCATTAAATAGTCTTCAATTTTGTGTTGTTTCTTAGAATGTATGTGTAGAACCTAGTTTTCTTATGCATTATGAGATACATAGTTTTCTATAAAATCTTCATTAAGGTTTCATATCAAGGTTTCAATAATTATATGTTTTGTTTAAATTCTTGAATCTATGGGCCAAACTAGAATTGGCATCATTCTTTATGAAGCTCTATTTCCTTTCATCCAACACATTAAACAAAATTATAATAATTTCTTTCTTTTAGTTATGTCACATTAAGTTTGTTGTGCTTCCATGTAGGAGTATACAATAAAAATAGCAATCATTACTAATATCTAACACTCTATATGATAAGAAATTTTTGTTATGTAAGGGTGCATATCCAAACCATCACAATAGGTATATTATGACACTAATATTGGAATACACTATGCAATCGATATAGTTCCCAACAAGAGTACTCAATCATCATTTTATTAGTTGGTTCAACACTTTAAAGAAACTTGCCTTGGTCTTATAATACTAGAAGTGAAAGAGATCTTAACCAACATATCAATGGGTCCTAAGTTGCCTAACCTAAACATAGGTCTTATGATATTTTCCCTAAGTTTGATATCCCTATCACCTTAGATACTATCTAGCTTAGGGATTTGAGGTCTACAATTAAGATCATCAGCAAATTGAGACCATTGTTTGGGACATCCAAGAATAAAAATTCAATTAGAATGCCTAGGTTAATAAGTAAACATGATGTAGGTAAGAAAATTTGGTCATTTTTGGAATAAAATTAAAACTTTGTTGATATCGAGGATATCTTTTCCCAATTTAATGAGTGGTAAATTTATGAAATGAAGACTCAAAATTTAGCTACATAACATCGTTCATGTCATATTGAATTTGTACAAATAGGATTTAAGGAGCCATATAGAAACACCAAAAATTATCGAAGATAAAAATAGTAGCTATTATATATGTCAAGAATCACGTGTTGATAATTTTAAATGCAACCTTGATATTTTTGTTGCCTCTAGGAGCACCTACTAAAACTTGATCTTTGAAACCACTCAAAAGGATGTTGAAACCATAAAAGACCAAGTTAACCAAAGGCCACAAAGAAACTCAAAACACACAAACAAAGTTAGATAAGGGATGAACTTCCTAGAAAAGTTACTAGAATGTTAGAAAGAATTATACTAGGAAACAAAAATAGAGCACAAGAATCCTATTCTAAACTATTAGAATCCTTAGATAGATCTCAAATTGAAGTTTAGAACAATGCAATAAAATAAGCATTCAAATAAATGTTATCATAAAACTCCAATGTGATTTGATTTTCTCCAATGATAGTTGGAATGTGGGTGATCTTTGCTTGAAGATTGTCTCTTTTAATAGCATATATTTAGCTAAATTATATAATAATAAAATGGATGAAAATGTGACTCAATTCATAGAATTTTTGAAGAAACTATAGATGGTGGAGATGCGATGGAGAGATCAATGATGGAAAATGAATGAGATAATTTTCCTTGGATTGATGAGAGAATTGAGGGCCATGATGAAGATTGTTGGAATGTGAAGGAGGACAAGGGACAAGTGTGCATAGGACTCCTTCATTCTTGGAAGTTGGTGGAGAGAATATTGGAACTATGAGGGATGTAGGGACAAGTTTTTAGATATCCTTTATTCTTGGGATTGGTTGAGAGAATTTGCTTAAAATTTTATAATAATAATTAATTTATCATTGTAGCCCCGTGTGAGGTGGAAAATAGATGCAAATAATAATAAATTTATTTATTAATGTGAAATGGGAAAGGGACTTATTAAATAAAGATTATTTATTAAAACAAGGTCAGGGTCAACTAAAAGAAAAGTATTGTAAGAAAATTTAGGGATGTGAGAGAATGGAGGGTTGAGATGGAGATTGTTGGAATGTGAAGGGAGATAAGGGACAAGTGTACTTAAGACTCATTTATTCATGGAAGTTGGTGAAGAGAATTTGGAACTATGAGGGATGTGGGGACAAGTGTTCTTAGGTGCCCTTTATTCTTGGGATTAGTTAAGAGAAGGTGGAAAATAGATGTAAAATGTAATAAATTAATGAGAGATAATAAATGGATTTATTATATAATAAGGTTATTTATTTAAATGTGAATCATATAGTGAAGTGGACTTCACTAGGTAATGTACAAGGTCCATTAACATAAGAGTGTGTTAGGAAAATATTTAGGTGTCTACTATCCATTAAAACAAATGATGAATGTGTCAATTTTTATTAAATAATAATAGAGAAGGTGGAAAATAGATGTAAAATGTAATAAATTAATGTGAGATAGAAAAAGGGATTTATCATATAATAAGATTATTTATTCAAATGTGAGTCATATAGTGAAATGGACTTCACTAGATGATGTATAAGGTCCACTAAGGTAAGAGTATATTAGGAAAATATTTAGGTGTCTACAGTCCATTAAAACAAATAATGAATAGGTCAAATTTTATTAAATAATAATTAAAGTACACATCAATAAAATTTTAAGTGGAATACCTTTAATGGCAGCAGCACACAGCAGGAAAGTGGCAACAGAGAGAAGACGGATCATTATGCCCTTCTGGGCGTCCCCTGTGATGCCTCCCACGAGGATATCAGAATGGCATACAGAAGATTAGCTCTGCAATTTCATACTGATGTGGTGCCGCTGCAGCAGATGGAGTGTGCAACATCGATTTTTTCTCAGATAAATGGAGCTTATGATACGCTTTCTGACCCCCACAAGAGATGAGGCTCTTCAACTTGTTCCGCCCAGAGGTTTTACTGCCAGAGCTTCAAAGGGGTTCTCGTCCTCTGCTGGAAATTCGAGGGGGAGGAATTGGGAAACAGATCAGTGTTGGTGCTGATCAGGACAGGGATGATACAGAGGGTTTTTAACCGAATTAGGCATCCGGATATTACAGAGGGTTTTCTATCAAATTGGACATTGTGATGTCCCTTCCTATTAAGAACCGTAATGTCAATATGTTAGAATAGCATGGACAGTCTTACGTAAACTTATTCTAAATTATGTATCATTGCAATCACAAGAAAACATTGACATAATATACCTTATGAAAATTAAACACATGTTTAATGGTGTATATTAAGGTTTGGAATAGTGAGCCTGCTATGCATCTAATTTTTAGTCAAACAATTCCAACAATCTAATTTTTAGTAGGGAATTGTTTGACTAAACTTCGATGAGATGGGGTAGTTTAGTCAAACAATTCTCTACTAAGCCTAAGAGCGGAACTTTGGCCCTCTTGACCTTGGTGGTAGTCTAAAAGGCATACTCAAGGTGGTCTACTTAGTGGAATGTCAGACTCACTACCCAGCCTCACCCTATTACTAATAAGGTTCCATAGGGTAGGAATGGTGGGGACATATAATCAGGGCCTTGACTTATCCATGCTAAGTTTAAGAGCGGGAATTTGACCCTCTTGACCTTGGTGTCATAACTTTGACTCCTACCAAGGTGGTGTCCTTAGATGATAGTCCTATGCCTTCTTCCTAGCCCTTCCCATCTTCCCCGTTGAACATTTAGAGAAAGTTTATGCTTAGTTAAACATGCACAAGGTGTCTAACTGAATTAATTTCCAATTTAGAGAGGGAGACAACCATTCCTTTAATAGAACCAAAGTTAGCTTGATTATGGGACTTAGGAAATGTGGCGCCATCTAGAAAAGAAGGCAACAAAATTTGACCATAGTACTTCCATACATATAATTGTTTAAATAAGAGGTTGTTGAGATCAGATGAACTTAATTTGGTTACCCTTAATTGCTTTAAGACTTCTACTTTAGTTGTAGTTGTCTACATTACGTAGATTAGCTTGAGTTATTCACATGCCTGTCTTATCCTTGTCGTCACTTTGTGATGTTCCTTCCTCCCTTATTCTTGCCATCTCTTGCAACAGAGAATTATTAGTTCATAGTTTATGGATCCAAGAAGGTATTCATAACCGGAACTCCCAATATTTGTTGTGGTTCGACTTATGCCTAGGCGTATATCTCTCGCCAATGTGTACACTCCTCCACAATTAACTGTATGTTCCTTACATGGCTTTGCATGCCCCGTGTTTTATCTTTGCTCTTCTGTGTAATTTTGTATGATGCTCTGCGCTTTTTTTTCATGCTCTACCTTAAATTTCAACCTGTGTTTTATATACTCCCCCGTGAATGAAGAGGCATTCGCACTCCAATGGGTCACAACCTCTCTAAAAGTATCACAAATATCAACCCGTGTATAATCGAGCGTTGATTATTATTTAATTATATCAATTAGTTATATATATTGTTCACAACTATTAACATGGATTAATATTTATATTAATTATATATTGGTTAATAAAGAATTATCAAAACTATATCATATTATGTTGATTCATAAATTATTTAATATTTTTGACTATTTTATTTATTGATTATTAATAAATTATTAATTATGGGCTATTATTATTATTATTAATTTTGATTACTCGTATGATGTATATTTACGACAAATTTAAAATTTTGATTATTAAAACACTATTAATTATTTCATGGGCTAATCATTCATTGGTTAATTAATTTTTTTATATTTAAGATGGTACTAAATGATTTCTGAATTATACATATTTACATCAATTATGGTTCGTGATAGTCCTTCCCTCTCAAATTTTCTTTTCCTCAAGCAACTTTGGATGGAAGGTGATCTCTTCTCCTACCCATGAAGCATCCTCTTTTGGTAGATTTTTCCATTTAACCAAGTACTCTGAAATAACTCTATTCCTCAGTCTCTTCTCATGCCTGTCAAGGATAACTTCAGGTTCTAAGATGAGTTTCCCTTCATCATCTAGTGGTGGCAATTCGATGCATGGATTGACTTGTTGTCCTAGGACTATCTTGAGTCTAGATACATGAAAAATGTTGTGGATTTTACTTCCTCCAAGCAACTCAATTTCAAAGGCTACTTCACATATTCTTTTCAAGACCTTGTATGGCCCATAGAATCTTGGTTTCAATTTTTCGGCTCCGCTTGTCTTGATTGACATTTGTTTGTAGGGTTATAGTCTTCCTTCTCACAGTTTGAATGTCCTCTCTACACGTTTCCGATCAACATAGATCTTCTGTTGGTTTTGGGCATGGTGGAGATTGTCTCTTAGAGTTTTCATCAAATCCATATTGTGTTGTATGAAGTCTTTAGCTCTTGGTACTTTACTATCCATAGAGCTCATATTTCCGAAAGAGGTGGCCTCATAACCATACAATGCTTTAAAGGGGGTCATGTTGATAGACATGTGATGGGTGGTATTATAACAATGTTCTCCTAAATGCAACCACTTGATCCAAGCATTTTGCTAACTTGTGACATAGTTCCAGAGATAGGCTTATATCCATTTGTTTACGATTTCCGTCTGCCCATCTATCTGGGGATGATAGCTGGTACTTGGAGTTATGCTCATTCCTGCTAATCAAAACAATTATTTCAAGAACTGACTTAGGAACCGACTATCTCTACAACTGATTATGTTCTTTGGTAATCCATGCAATCTAAAGATTTCTTTGAAAAAGACTTTTGCTATTTGTGGGGCCTTGTAGTCTGTTGCTATTGCAAAAAAGTGTGCATATTTGCTTAGATGATCTACTAATACATAAATGCAATCTTTCCCTTGCACCTTAGGTAGACCAGTGATGAAATCCATTGAAATACTCTCCCATTTTTTGTTAGGAATGGGTAATGGTTGCAAAAGGCTAGTTGGGGGGTTTTGTTCAGCTTTGTTTTTTTGGCAAGTCATACATTCCTGAACATACTTCAACACGTCCTTTTTAAGACCTTTCTATGAGAACTTTTCCCTTATCTTTTTATAGGTTTTGTAGTACCCTAGATGACCTGCTAGAGGGTTATCATGGTATTCCTTCATAATTGTCCCTTTCAACTTTGAATTAGGAATGAGGAATATTCTTCCTTTATAGAAGATGAGTTCATCTACTATCTTGTACTCATCATTTGGTAATCTTCCTTCGATTATCTCATTGGCTTGAGGATCCTTTGCATAGTCTGTAGTAATGTCATTTTACCAATCCCCTGTGATGCTAGAAAGGGTGTTTAGGTAACATCGTCTAGACAAAGCATCTGCTACCACATTATTAGTTCCTTTGACATACTCAATGTCAAAATCATAGGCTTAAATTTTTCTTACCCATTTTTGTTGGCGGTTGTTAAGATCATTTTGGTTCATAAAGAACCTTAAGCTATTACGATATGTTTTAACATTGAACTTCCAAAATATGAGGTATTGTCTGAACTTGGCTAGAGCATGCATTATAGCAAACATTTCTTTGTCATAAATAGAGTAGTGTTTCTCTCCATTTGTAAGTTTGCAACTTTCAAATGCTATGGGGTGTTTATTTTGCATGAGAGCTGCTCCTATTCATTCACTTGAGGCATCACATTGAAGTTCAAAGGGTACCATGAAATCCGAAATGGCTAATATTGGACATGTACTCACGGCTTCTTTTAGTCACTCAAAAGCTTGTTGTGTTGCATCACACCACATAAATGCTCCTTTCTTAGTTAAATCTGTTAGGGGGCTAGCTATTTTTGAGAAGCCTTTCACAAAGCGCCTGTAATAACTGCATAATCCCACAAATCCCCTAACTTGTCTTAGATTTTTAGGCTTTGGCCAATCTTTTATTGCCTTGATTTTCTCATCATCAACATTTACTCCATTTGCATTAATATTGTGTCCTAGGTAGAGAATCTCCTCTAGACTGAATTTGCAATTTGAAGCCTTAGCGTACAAGGATTCTTATTCTAAGATACTTAGTACCTCTTTGATATGTCTGGGATGCTCTTCCCACATTTTACTGTAGATCAGAATATCATTAAAGAATACAAGTAAAAATCTTCTTAATTGTTTCTAGAGGATATGATTCATGCATGATTGAAAAGTGGTTGGAGCATTAGTGAGTCTAAATGGTACGACTAGAAACTCGAAATGCCCATAATGGCATCTAAAAGATGTTTTATGCACATCTTTTGTTCTCATCCGGATTTGATGATAGCTTGATCTTAGATCAATTTTTGAAAAATATTGAGCTCCATGTAATTCATCAATCAACTCGTCGATTCTTAGTATAGGATATTGATTTTTAATTGTCTTCTTGTTAAGACCTTTGTAATCTATACACATTCTTAATGTTCCAACTTTATTTTTCACCAATACTATTGAAGATGCAAAGGGGCTGGTGCTAGGTTGAATATGGCCCATTTCCAACAATTCTGTAATGGTTTTCTCAATTTCTTCTTTAAATCTAAGGGGGTGCCTCTAAGGTATGGTTATCACCGGTCGGGCTCCTGCTTCCAATTCTATGCTATGCTCAAAACCACTTTTAGGAGGAAGTCTTGGTGGAATATCCTCAAAGACCCTCTTATGCTTTCTTAGGATTGGTTTGATTTCTACATGGGTTAATAGATCTTTGGATGAAGATTTGTCCATTATCATGCATTGTGCAACCCATTCCGCTTGGTTGTGTCTAAATATCCTTTCCATCCTATTACATGCAATTATCATTGGGGATTCATTGGGTAATCCCTTTAAGGTTACTTCTTTCCCATTATGATTAAAACAAATTTCTAAATTGGGTTGATCCATGATAAAGCACCCTAATGAGTGTATCCAAGGCATTCCTAGAATTACACCATATTGTAGATTTACTACATAAAAATATCCTTTAATAGTGTGCTTATCCACGATGATTTCTAATTGTGGTATAATTTTTGTACATGAGTCAATATTCCCATTTTCTAGTGCTACCTTGAAACTATTGAAATCTTTAGTCTCTAACCTCCTTTTGGACACAAGACTTCTGCTAATAAAGTTATGTGATGCTCCACTGTCCACAAGAGCAATTAATTTTTGTCCTTTAAGGGTTCCTTTGATTCTGAAATGTCGACATTCATTGACTTGGGATATCGTAGCAAGGGATCCATGCTCTTCCTCATCTAATTTAACTCAATTGGTAGGATTTTATTTTTCTTCATATGAGGTGACCTCTATGTTATGCATTCTACTTTCACAAAGGTGTCTAGGTTTCCATGGTTCTTTGCCTCTAAAGCAGAGCTTATTCCTTTTTAATTCATCATGTTGTTCCTGGTTTTTTGCCCTTTTGTATCTATTTCCATGTTCCCCTGGTTCATTTCAATGGTATCAAGTTCTTTTCTTTTGGAGTTCCCTTCGGTACTTATCCTCTTTATGGGGGTTTGGTAGTGGTTGTTTGTAGTGGAATTCTTGGGTTTATCCTTTGAAGTTTGAGAATCAAATTTCTTTGCTTTTGCAATGGCTTCATCCAAACGTGTGGGGTCCATGGCACTGATTATGCTATGGATGGAGTCTTTTAATCCTTCTACAAAGATATATGTGAGTCTTTCTTGTGAAATTTTAGGTACCAAGTTTGCTAGTTTTTTTAATTCAGCAACAAATTCTTCAACTGTCCCCCACTACCTAAGTTGTGTTAGTTCTTTAAAATACCATTGTGGATGTTTTTGTTCAAACCTCTTGGTGAGTCTTTGTGTGAATTCATCATAAGAGGTTACATGTTGATGGCCTTGTGAGATGAGGCCATGATGCCACCATTTGTGGGCTGCTCCTATTAAATGCAGTACTGCAAACTTGATATCATTTTCTTTAGTCATAGGACTTAGTGATAAGTATGTATCTAGCTTTTGAATCCATGCTTGGGGTGAGAGTTTCCCAGAACCATCAAAGTTTTGGAGGTTTATTTTACATATTCTCTCCTTGAGATCTTTATTTGTTGGTTTCTTCCTTTTTACCTAAGTGTTAGCTTTCATTTTGGCCTCACAATAGTCTTTGAAAGATACATGGCTTCTTCGATCGAGATCTAGTCTTGAATATGCTACTAAAATTTCATCAACATTGTCTTGGGGTGGTGCAATTGTCTCTTCTCCAATGATTTCATGGTCTTCTCTGGGTAAGAAGGAAGGTCTTGTGAGCCTGTAACGTGATGTTTTAGGAGAGAAGTGACTACTACTATTATTATTGTTACTTTCTGAATGGTTGGAATTTGTATCCCTTCCATTGTTGGGACGAGATAAATTATTGCTTATGCTTTTTATGGTCTGGTGGAGGAGTTGTCTAGAGAATTTGATTAGATTTTTCATTTTTCTCCATGAGGGCTTGAGTGGTTTGGGTTTCTTTCTCTATGAGGCCTTGGGTGGTTTGATATGTTTGATCCATGAAGGCTCTCAACTCATTACTTAGTTGTTCACTCATTTTACTTCCTTTTCTTGTATGTGTTTGCATTAATTAAATTAATAGGGTGGCATGATTACAGCTCTAATACCAATTGTGATGTCCCTTCCTAATAAGAACCATAATGTCAATATGCTAGAATAGGATGGACAATCTTATTTAAACTTATTCTAAATTATGTATCATTTCAATCACAACAAAACATTGATATTATATAAATTTTAAAAATTAAACACATATTTAATGGTGTATATTAACATTTGTAATAGTGAGCCCTCTATGCATCTAACTTCTAATGATTTTGATGATAAGAGGAGGTATTTTAGTCAAAAAATTCCCTACTAAGACCAAGAGCAAAACTTTGGCTCTCTTGGCCTTGGTGGTAGTCTAAAATACACACTCAAGGTGGTCTACTTAGTGGAATTTCAGACTCACTACCTAGCCTCACCCTATTACTAATTAGGTTACATAGGGTACGAATGGTGGGGGCATGTAATTAGGGCCTTGACTTATCCATAATAAGTTCAAGAGATGGAATTAGACCCTCTTGACCTTGGTATCATAACATTGACTCATACCAAGGTGGTGTCCTTAGATGATAGTCATGTGCCATCTTCCTAGACCTTCCCATGCTCCCCCATTGAACATTTGGAGAAAGTTTATGCTTAGTTAAATGTGCACAAGGTGTCTAACTGAATTAATTTCCAATTTAGAGAGGGAGACAATCATTCTTCTAATAGAACCAAAGCTAGCTTAATTATGGGACTTAGGAAACATGGAGCCATCTAGAAAAAAATGCAAGGAAATTTGTGTTGGAGATTTGCCAACAAGCTAGAGTGTTGACTGTATGTCTGTCATTGATGACAACATATGGTAAGTAGCGTGCATGGAAGCCTGATGGAGAGAGCCTTGAGTATATGTTTCCTAGATATGTTATTAGCATGATTTTATAGATGCAAAGGTTGATTATGAGTGAACACAATAATACAGTAGTCTGTATCAGTGAGTGTTCCCAATAGGACCTAGGAAGAGTTTTGTATGTGATTTACAGTATGGTTGTAATGAAGCCTTGCACGTTTATATTTATGTTGTAGACATGTGTATGATTCTATGTTCATGGAAGTCGAGTCAGATATGCAGTACAGGCTGAATTATGAAGTCTCCAGTTGACAATTACAGTTTCTTGAGTTTATCTGGTGAACTCGTTAGTGTTTTCATTGTTGTAGTAGCTGCACCTATCAGTTTGATATGCATGCTTGGATTAGTGTTTGGAAGAAAGTTAAGAATATTTGGTTAATAGCGCATGGCATAATTCAGAATGAGAAGAAAGTATCAGTTAATTTGGTGGAGTCGACAGTGTGAAGCAATGTGTCTACTAATATGGAATTGCACGGTCCTAATTTGTGTTGCGTGCTTAGTATAGCCGACTGAGATGTTATTGGAGAGTTGTATTGATTCTCTAATATGATTTCAAGATGGTTCTAATAGGCCGACTTGATTATATCATTTAGAGGAAAGATATTTATAGGCAATCATTTGTGATTTCTAAGTATGGAAGATAGTTGAAAGATAAGAGCAGAGCAAAAGGTGCGAAGTATTGAGCCATCAGTAGAAGGTCTATGTGAAAAAGTAGAGATTGTATGCTATTCATTGGAACTGATCAAGATAGAAGGTCTCCTCGCAGTTCACCAAGATCCAGATATAGTGTGTATCTATTAAATAGAAGGTTAGAGCCTTCACCCATTTGAGCAGTGTGCTCCCAAACAGTGTGTCCTCACCCCTAACAGGGTTAATTGTAAAATATTCCAAATAGGGTCTGACCCTTGACCAAGTCACTGTACTTAATGCATTCTAAAGCTCAAATCCTAACAGGGTTGTAAGATATTCTAACAGGGATCATAATACTATAGTGCAGTTTATAGTGGGTGCTAATTCCCATCGGGGTTTTTACCTATTTGGGTTTCCCCGTAACCAAAATTGTGGTGTTGTGTTAAGTGTTCTTATATTGTGTTTATGCTTAATGTTCTTCTATACTTAATTGGATAAAGAATTGAATCTTGTAGATAACTGATTCACCCCCCTTCGTCTCAGTTATCTCTTGGGACTATTCCTAACAATTGGTATAAGAGCCAAGTGCCTCAGAGAGAAAGTTTAACAGGTTGAGGTTGATCAGATGGCATTCTTTAGAAAATAAATTCCTAAGTTTGATGGAGATAACTATCTAGATTGGAAGAACAAAATGATGACACACTTGCAGTGCATTGCCTTTGACATTTGTTAAGTAGATACCAAAGAAGTTCAGATTCCCTATCTAGCACATCTTGCAAAGGAAGATACAACTCTTAAGTAGAAGGAGATGTTCACTCAAAATGCTATTGCCAAAGAATCCCTTATCAATGCATTGTCTGACAGTGAGTTTTCAGAGATCAAGAAAGTAGATAAAGCCTACGAGATATGGAAGTATCTAGAAGACATGTTTGAAGGGGATGTCCAAGCCAAGAATGTGCGCAGAAAGACATGGACAAAAAACTACAATACATTGGAGATGCTGCCTGAAAGAACATTAGAGCCTACAATAAAAGGATTAATGAAGTAGTTGCAGGAATTAGAAATAATGGTGGAGAGATCTCAAAAGAAGACATAATGGATAATTTTATTACTACTTTGACACCAAAATATGAGAGCAAGATAAACATCCTAGATGAGACTATGCAATTTTCAAAAGACTTCAAAAGAGAGACCTTAATCAGCAAGATTTCAGCTTTTGAGATATCAATTTTGAAGACAGAGCCCAAAAGTGAAACAACCTTCAAAGCCTTAGTCCATGGTAAGAAATCCTTCAACACTTCTGGTAATTTTGATGATGATGATGAAGAGAAAGAACTAGATGATTTCACTGCTTTGATTGTTAAGAAAGAAAGGAAAGGAAATGGGACATATGAAGGTCAGTTACCATTCAAATGCTTCTCATGTAACAAGATTGGTCACTTTGCATCTAAGTGTCCTACAAGAGTCAAGAATTTCAAAACTAACTACAAGCCTAAGTATACAAAAGAATGTTACGATGTTGGAGATGGAGTATCAGATAAAGAGTCAATAGAAGATGAAATTGGATTAATTTCTCTTGAAGACATGGAGAAAAAGTTTGATGAAATGGACCTTGAAGATGAAAAGAAAGCACAAGAGTTAGCACTGATCTCACAAGCTGACATCAAGACAGATTGGATCACTGACAACAATTTCTCACATCACATGACAAGAGACAAGGATAGATTTGTACATCTAGATAAATACAAAGGCAGCATGGTTATATTTGGAGACAACACTCCTAAACCTATCATAGGTAGAGGAGCTATCACCTTGGATGGAAAGAACATCACTGATGATATTCTTTATGTTGATGGTTTGCAGCATAACCTACTAAGTGTTGGAAAATTACTAAGGAACAAGTGCATCATTAATAATAATGAAGGAGAAATGATTGCATCAGGTTCAAAGACTAAAGGTAATGTTTTTTAGCTTAATCCTTAAGTATGTTGTTTTGTTGCTAAAGTAGATTACATTTGATTATGGCACAAAATACTATGTCACATCAATTTTGACAACATAGTAAAGATAAGCAATGTAAATGCAGTAAGAGACCTTCCTAGCATTACAAAACCAGTTGATACAATATGCAGGGAATGCGTAATGGGAAAGCATGTGAGGAATTCATTTAGAAGCAAGCATAATTCAGAAAAGAACAAATTTGATCTAGTGCATACAGACATATGTGGACCAACTCAAACAAGATCATACTATGCTGAAAGGTACTTTATTTTGTTTGTTGATGATTATTCTAGAATGATGTGAGTTGCATTCTTAAAGGATAAATCAAAAGCATTTGAGAAGTTCAAAATATTCAAAGCTAAGGTTGAAAATGAGTTTGGATTGAAGATTAAATGTCTGAGATCAGATAGAGGAGGAGAATTCACCTCTGACATATTTTATGAGTATTGTGAAGAACATGGGATAAAGAGACAGTTAAGTGCACCTAGAACACCTCAGCAGAATGGAATTGCAAAAAGGATGAATATGATCATACTTGACATAGCGCGCACCATCATGATTGAAGGAAAGGTCACACACACCTATTGGAGAGATATGGTCAATACTGCAGTCAATACAATCAATAGAAATCAATTGAGGCCAGCTGCAGACAAGACACCTTATGAGATATGGTTTTGAAATGTACCTAGAGTAAAATACTTTAGAATCTTTGGAAGAAAGTGATACATCAAGAGATATGAAGAAATTGTAAATTTTGATGCAAGAAGTGATGAAGGTATTTTTCTTCATTACTCTACTAAAAGAAAATCTTATAGATGTTTTAATTTAAGATTGAAGAAGATCATTGAAAGTGCTCATGTTAAGATTGATGAGAAGTTTATGATTCAAAAAAGATATCATGATTATGCACCTATGATTGAAGAAGAACCTAGACCTACCACTAGAGAAATAGTTGTTGATGAAATGTTTGACAACATTTATGTATTATTCAATGACCCTGAAACTAGTGAAGAAGAATCATAGAAGTCAGATGAGAGAGTCACACCTAATGTTCCTAAATTCACATCTAGATATCATTCAAAGGAAGACATCATCGGAGATCATAACAATAAATTCATGACAAGATCAAAAGAAAAGAGTTCCACAACAAATGAAGAGGTATGTTTACTTTCACAGATTGAACCCTTAAGTGTTGAAGATGCGTGCAATAATTCAGATTGGCATGAAGCAATGAAAGAAGACCTAGATCAGATAATTAAAAATGATACATGGGAATTGGTCCCTAGACCTAGTGATAAGAATGTGATTGGAACCAAGTTGATATTCAGAAATAAGATGAATGAATAGTGAACAGTGGCAAGAAAAAAAGCAAGACTAGTATGTAAAGGATATGTGCAAAGAGAAGGAATTGATTATTCGGATACTTTTTCCCCTATAAGAAGATTTGAAGCCATAAAATTTTTTCAAGCCTATGTTATATTCAAATACTTTAAGGTATACCAGATGGATGTCAAGTCAGTATTCCTAAATGGAGAGCTGAAGGAAGAAGTATACATAGAGAAGCTTGAAGGATTTACATTATTAGACAGACCCGATGTGGTATGCAAATTGAAGAAATCCCTCTATGGACTTAAGCAAGCCCATATAGCATGGTATGAAAGACTTGATGGATACCTGACAAATATTGGATTCAAGAAAGGAGCAGTGGATTGTAACTTATTCATAAGAGAGACACCTGATGGATTATTGTTAGTTGTTATATTTGTTGATGACATTATCTTTGGTGGTAATGACAAGATTAGTGTTGAATTTGCTAAGGAGATGTAGAGTGAATTTGAAATGAGCATGATTGGACCTATCAAGTACTTTTTGGGACTAAATGTGCAGTAGACAGACAAAGGTATTTTCATTAATCAATCTAAGTATGTGAAAGAGATATTGAAGAAATTCAAGATGGATGATTGCAAGCTAGTAAGTACCCCTATGATAATAGGATGCAAGCTTTCAAAAGAAGATGATTCAAAAGTAGTGGACATGACCTTGTATAAGTCTGTGATTGGGAAACTAATCTATTTTACTCAATCTAGACCTGATATTTCCAATGTAGTTGGTATTGTTGGAAGATTTGCAGCAGATCCTAAACAAAGTCATCTTATGGTAGTAAAGAGGATATTTAGATACCTGAAAGGAACTATAGACTATGGTTTATGGTATCCTAATTCAGAAAATGTAGAACTTCATGTGTATACAAATGTAGATTAGGCAGGATGCATGGATGATAGGACGAGTACCTTAGGAGGAGCAGTATTTCTTTGAGATAGACTTGTTACTTGGACAAGTAAGAAGAAATATTGTATTTCTCAGTCCACGACAAAAGCACAGTATGTTGCAACAAAATTAAATTTCTCTACAATTGTGTGGATCAAGAAGATGATAAAGGATTTTGGTATTCGGATTGATTATCCTATTGTTATTCATTGTGATAAAACTAGCACTATTAATATGTCAAAGAACCTTGTGATGCATGCAAAGACAAAACACATTGAGATAAAATATCACTTCCTAATAGAGAAAGTACTAGAGAAAGAAGTAAAGTTGGACTATGTGAGCACAAAAGATCAACTAGAAGACATATTCACAAATCCTTTACCTAGGATACGTTTGAGTATCTCAGGGAGAAGTTGGGAGTAATTCCCTTCCCTGAATCTTATTAGAGTTTTCAAGAGTGCATTAGTCCTCAATGACTGATGAATGGTTCACTAATCTACTTCAGGAGTACTGTCGATGCTTAATTGATTGGTGCCATTTTCCATTGATGTCAAAGGGGGAGTAAGTATATAGTCATGAAAAACAAAATAGTAAGAGGATACAATAGTAGATGAAGGATTCATCCTTGAGGAAGTTTTGTTGAGGAATTGGAGAATGTTATAAAAGAATTGTAGAAAGGGAGAGCGAGTATTTAGCAAGAAGACACAAAATAGTAAGAGATAGAGGATTCATCCTTGGGGGAGTTTTGTTGAGGAAATGGAGGATATTATAAAATATTTGTACATTTGGATTGGCGGTGTTTCTCATTCCATATGTTTCCATCAATGTCAAAGGGGGAGATTGTTGGAGATTTTCCAACAAGCCAGAGTGATGACTATATGTTTGTGACTGATGACAACGTATGGTAAGAAGTGTGTGTGGAAGCCTGATGGATAGATTCTTGAGTATATGTTTCCTAGATATGTTATCAACATGATATCATAGTCGTAGAGGTTGATTATGAGTGAAGACGGTAATATAGCAGTCTGTATCAATGAGTGTTCCTGACAGGTCCCATGAAGAGTTATGTATGTGATTTACAATATGGTTGTAATGAATCCTTACGCATTTATATTTATGTTGTAGACATGTGTATGATGCTATGTTCATGGATGTAGAGTCAAATATGCAGTATAGGTTGAGTTATGAAGTCTCAAGTTGACAGTTACAATTTCTTGAGTTTATCTAGTGAAGCCGACAGTGATTCCATTGTTGTAGAAGTTGTGCCTATTAGTTTGATATGCGTACTTGGATTAGTGTTTAAAAAAAATTTAAGAATGTTTGGTTAATAGTGCATGATGTAATTCAAAATGACAAGAAAGTATTAGTTAATTTGGTGAAGCTAACAGAGTGAAGCGACGCATCTACTCATATGGAGTTGTCAGGTCCTAATTTGTGTTGCATGCTTAGTATACCTGACTGAGATGTTATTGGAGATTTGTATTATTTCTCTTATATGATTTAAAGATGGTTCTAATATGATGACTTGATTATACCATTTAGAGGAAAGATATTTATAGGCAATCATTTGTGCTTGCTAAGTATGGAAGATAGTTGAAAGATAAGAGCAGAGCAGAAGGTGCGAAGTGTTGAGCCATTAGTAGAAGGTCTATGTGACAAAGTAAAGAGTTTATGCTATTCATTGGAACTAATCAAGATAGCAGGTCTACTCGTAGTTCACCAAGATCCAGATATAGTGTGTATCTATTAAACTAAAGGTTGCAGCCTTCACCCCTTTCAGCAGTGTGTTCCTGGATAGTGTGTCCTCACCCCTAACGGGTTTAATTGTAAAAGACTCTTCACAAGGTCTGACCCTTGACCAGGTCACTGTACTTAATGCATTATAGATATCAACTCTTAACAGGGTTGTCAGATCTTCTAACAGGGATCATAATACTCTAGTGCAATTTATAGTGGGTGCTAATTCCCACCAGAGTTTTTTCCTATTTGGGTTTCTGTGTAACCAAAATTGTGGTGTTGTGTTAAGTGTTCTTATATTGTTTTTATGCTTAATGTTCTTCCATAATTAATTGGAAAAAGAATTGAATCTTGTAGATAATTGATTCACACCCCCCCCCCCTCTCAGTTATCTCTTGGGACTATTCCTAACAATTGGTAACAGAGCCAAGTGCCTCAGAGAGAAAGTTTAACAACTTGAGGTTGATCAAATGACATTATTTAGAAAAGAAAGTCCTAAGTTTGATTGAGAGAACTATCTAGATTGGAAGAACAAAATGATGACACACTTGCAGTGCATTACCTTTAAGATTTTTGAAGTAGCTACTAAAGAAGTTCAAATTCGCTCTCTAGCAGATTTTGCAAAGGAAGATGTAAATCTTAAGCAGAAGGAGATGTTCACTCAAAATGCTATTGCCAAAGAAGCCCTTATCAACGCATTGTCTGACAGTGAGTTTTCAGAGATCAAGAAAGTAGATAAAGCCTACAAGGTATGGAAGTATCTAGAAGACATGTTTGAAGGAGATGTCCAAGCCAAGAATGCATGTAGAAAGACATGGAAGAAAAAGTATAATACATTAGAGATGCTACCTAAAGATAACATTAGAGCCTACAATCAAAGGATTAATGAAGTAGTTGTAGTAATCAGAAACAATGGTGGAGAGATCTCAGAAGAAGACATAATAGATAAGTTGATGACTACTTTGACACCAGAATATGAGAGCACGATAAACATCCTAGATGAGACTATGAAATTTTCAAAAGACTTCAAAAGAGAGACCTTACTCAACAAGATTTCAGCTTTTGAGATATCAAGTTTGAAGACAGAGCCCAAAAGTGAAATAGCCTTCAAAGCCTTAGTCCATGGTAAGAAATCCTTGAACACTTCTGGTAATTTTAATGATCATGATGAAGAGAAAGAACTAGATGATTTCATTTCTTTGATTGCTAAGAAAGAAAGGAAAGGAAATGGGAAATATGAAGGTCAATTACCATTCAAATGCTTTTCATGTAACAAGATTGGTCACTTTGCATCTAAGTGTCCTACAAGAGTCAAGAAGTTCAAAACTAACTACAAGCCTAAGTATACAAAAGAATGTTACTATGCTGGAGATGGAGTATCAAATGAAGAGTCAGCAGAAGAGGAAATTGGATTCACTTCTCTTGAAGAAGTGGAGAAAATGTTTGATGAAATGGACCTTGAAGATGAAAAGAAAGCACAAGAGTTAGCACTGATCTCACAAGATGCCATCAAGATAGATTGGATCATTGACAGTGGTTTCTCACATCACATGAAAGGACACAAGGATTGATTTGTACATCTGGATAGATACAAATCCGGCATGGTTAGATTTGGAGACAACACTCCTAAACCTATCATAGGTAGAGGAGCTATCACCTTGGATGGAAAGAACATTACAGATGATGTTCTTTATGTTGAAGGTTTGCAACATAACCTATGAAGTGTTGGACAGTTGCTTGACAAAGGATATCAATTGGAATTCGAAGACAACAAGTGCATCATTAATAACAAGGAAGGAGAAATGATTGCATCAGGTTCAAAGACTAAAGGTAATGTTTTTTAGCTTAATATTGAAGCAAGTTGTTTTGTTGCTAAAGTAGATGATAGTTGGTTATGGCACAAAAGACTATGTCACATCACTTTTGACAACATATTAAAGATAACCAATGTAAAGGTAGTAAGAGACCTTCCTAGCATTACAAAACTAGTTGATACAATATACAAGGAATGCGTAATGGGAAAGCATGTGATACATTCATTCAGAAGCAAGCATAATTTGGTAGAGAACAAATTTGATCTAGTACATACAAACCTATGAAGACCAACTCAAACAAGATCATACTATGGTGAAAGGTACTTTATTTTGTTTGTTGATGATTATTCTAGAATGATGTGGATTGTGTTCTTAAAGGATAAATCAGAAGCATTTGAGAAGTTCAAAATATTCAAAGCTAAGGTTGAAAATGAGTCTGGATTGAAGATTAAATGTCTGAGATCAGATAGAGGAGGAGAATTCACTTCTGACAGATTTTATGAGTATTGTGAAGAACATGGGATAAAGAGATAGTTAAGTGCACCTAGAACCCTTCAGTAGAATGGAATTGTAGAAAGGAGGAATAGGATCATACTTGACACAGTGCACACCATCATGATTGAAGGAAAGGTCACACACACCTATTGGAGAGATGTAGTCAATACTGCAGTCTATACAATCAATAGAATTCAATTGAGGCCAGGTGCAAATAAGACACCTTATCAGATATGGTTTGGGAATGTACCTACAGTAAAATACTTCAGAATATTTGGAAGCAAGTGCCACATCAAGAGAGATGAAGCAATTGGTAACTTTAATGCAAGAAGTGATGAAGGTATTTTTCTTGGTCAGTCTACTAAAAGCAAAGCTTATAGATGTTCTAATTTAAGATTGAAAACGATCATTGAAAGTGCTCATGTTAAGATTGATGAGAAGTTTATGATTCAAAAAATCTATCATGATTATGCACCTATGATTGAACAAAAACCTAGACCTACCACTAGAGAAATAGTTGTTGATGAAATGTTTGATAGCATTGATGTATTATTCAATGACCCTGAAACTAGTGAAGAAGAATCACAGAAGTTAGATGAGAGAGTCACACCTAATGATCCTAAATTCACATATAGATATCATTCAAAGGAAGACATCATTGGAGATCAGAACAGTAAAGTCATGACAAGATCAAAAGAAAAGAGTTCCACAAAAAATGAAGAGGTATGTTCACTTTCACAGATTGAACCCTTAAGTGTTGAAGATGCATGTAATAGTTCAAATTGGCATGAAGCAATGAAAGAAGAGCTAGATTAGATAATTAAAAATGATACATGGGAATTGGTCCCTAGGCCTAGTGATAAGAATGTGATTGGAACCGGGTGGATATTTAGAAATAAGATGAATGAAGATGGAACAATGGTAAGAAATAAAGAAAGACTACTATAAAAAGGATATGCACAAAGAGAAGGAATTGATTATTCGGATACTTTTTCCCCTATAAGAAGATTGGAAGCCATAAAATTGTTTCTAGCCTATGCTACATTCAAAGACTTTAAGGTATAGCAGATGGATGTCAAGTCAACATTCCTAAATGGAGAACTAAAGGAAGAAGTATACATAGAGAAGCTTGAAGAATTTACATTATCAGACAGACCTGATATGGTATGCAGAATGAAGAAATCCCTCTATGGACTTAAGCAAGCCCCTACAACATTGTATGAAAGACTTGATGGATACTTGACAAAGATTGGATTCAAGAAAGGAGCAGCGGATTGTAACTTATTCATAAGAGAGACACCTGATGGATTATTGATAGTTGCTATATTTTTTGATGATGTTATCTTTGGTGGTAATGACAAGCTTAGTGCTGAATTTGCTAAGAAGATCCAGACAGAATTTTAAATGAGCATGATTGAACCTATCAAGTACTTTTTGGAACTAAATGTGTAGCAGACAGACAAAGGTATTTTCATTTATCAATCTAAGTATGTGAAAGAGATATTGAAGAAATTCAAGATGGATGATTGCAAGCCAATAAGTACCCCTATGATAATAGGATGCAAGCTTTCAAAAGAAGATGATTTAGAAGTAGTAAACATGACCTTGTATAAGTCTATGATTGGTAAAGTAATCTATCTTACTCAATCTAGACCTGGTATTTCCAATGCAGTTGGTATTGTTGGAATATTTGTAGCAGATCCTAAACAAAGTCATCTTATGGTAGTAAAGAGGATATTCAGATACTTGAGAGGAACTATAGACTTTGGTTTATGGTATCCTAATTCAAAAAATGTAGAACCTTATGTGTATATAGATGTAGATTTGGTAGGATGTGTGAATGATAGGAAGAGTACCTCAGGAGGAGTAGTATTAGAGATAGACTTATTAGTTGGACAAGTAAGAAGAAAACCTATATTTCTCAATCCACATTAGAAGCATAGTATGTTGCAACAACATTAAATTGCTCTACAATTGTGTGGATCAAGCATATGATAAAGGATTTTGGTATTCAAATTGATTATCCTATTTTTATTCATTGTGATAACACTATCACTATTAATATGT
Source organism: Chamaecyparis obtusa (assembly GCA_027943335.1). NCBI lineage: Eukaryota > Viridiplantae > Streptophyta > Pinopsida > Cupressales > Cupressaceae > Chamaecyparis > Chamaecyparis obtusa. The sequence continues at coordinate 169,703 of BSBK01007394.1, forward strand.
CAAATAATGTCGTGATGCATGCAAAGACAAAATACATTGAGATAAAATATCACTTCCTTACAAAGAAAGTAGTAGAGAAAGAAGTAAAGTTGGACTATGTGAGCACAAAAGATCAGCTAGAAGACATATTCACAAAGGCTTTACCTAAGGATATATTTGAGTATCTCAGGTAGAAGCTAGGATTAATTCCCTTCCCTAGATCTGATTAGAGTTTGCAAGAGTGCATTAGACCTCAGTGACTGATGAATTGTTGACTACTCTGCTTCAGGAGTACTACCAGTGCTTAATTGATTGGTGCCCTTTGTCATTGATGTCAAAGGGGGAGTAATTATATAGTCATGAAAAAAAAAATGGTAAGAGGATACAGCAGTAGATTAAGGATTCATCCTTGAGGAATTTTTGTTGAGGAAATGGAGAATGTTATAAAAGAATTATAGAAAGGGAGAGTGAGTATTTAGCAAGAAGAAACAAAACAGTAAGAGATGCAGGAATCATCCTTGGGGGAGTTTTGTTGAGGAAATGAAGAATATTATAAAACATTTGTACATTTGGATTGGTGGTTTTTTTCATTCCATATGTTGTCATCAATGCCAAAGGGGGAGATTGTTGGAGATTTTTCAGCAAGCTAGAGTCCTGACTCTATGTTTGTCATTGATGACAACATATGGTAAAAAATGTGCATGGAGGCCTGATGGAGAGAGCCTTGAGTATATGTTTCCTAGATATGTTATCAGCATGATATCATAGACATAGAGGTTGATTATGAATGAAGACAGTAATACAGTAGTTTGTATCCATGAGTGTTCTTGATAGGTCCTGGGAAGAGTTTTGTATGTGATTTATAGTATGGTTGTAATGAAGCCTTGCACATTTATATTTATGTTTTAGACATGTGTATGATGCTATGTTCATGGACGTGGAGTTAGATATGTAGTACAGGTTGAGTTATGAAGTCTCCAATTGACAGTTACAGTTTCTTGAATTTATCTGGTGAAGCCGACAGTGTTTTCATTGTTGTAGTAGTTGCGCCTATTAGTTTGATATGCGTGCTTGGATTAGTGTTTGGAAGAAAGTTTAGAATGTTTGGTTAATAGTGCATGATGTAATTTAGAATGAGATGAAAGTATCAGTTAATTTGGTGGAGTCGACAGTGTGAAGCAATGTGTCTACTCATATGGAGTTGCGCGGTCCTAGTATTTGTTGCGTGCTTTGTATAGCCGATTGAGATGTTATTGGAGAGTTGTATTGTTTCTCTAATATGATTTCAAGATGGTTCTACTAGCCCAACTTGATTATATCATTTAGAGGAAAATACTTATAGGCAATCATTTGTGATTGCTAAGTATGGAAAATAGTTGAAAGATAAGAGCAGAACATAAGGTGCGAAGTGTTGAGCCATCCGTAGAACGTCTATGTGACAAAGTAGAGAGTGTATTCTATTTATTAGAATTGATCAAGACAACAAGTCTACTTACAGTTCACCAAGACCCAGATATAGTATGTATATGTTAAACAGAAGGTTGCAGCCTTCACCCCTTTGAGCAGTGTTCTCCCAAATAGTGTGTCCTCACCCCTAACAAGGTTAATTGCAAAAGACTCCTAACAAGGTCCAACCCTTGACCAGGTCACTTTACTTAATGCATTGTAAAGATCAACTCCTAACAAGGTTGTAAGATCTTCTAATAGGGATCATAATACTCTAGTGCAGTTTATAGTAGGTGCTAATTCCCACCAGGGTTTTTACCTATTTGGGTTTCCCCGTAACCAAAATTGTGGTGTTGAGTTAAGTGTTCTTAAATTGTGTTTATACTTAATGTTCTTCTATACTTAATTGGATAAAGAACTGAATCTTGTAGATAACTGATTCACCCCACTCTCAGTTATCTCTTGGGACTATTCCTAACAATTGGTAACAAAGCCAAGTGCCTCAGAGAGAAATTTTAACAGCTTGAGGTTGATCAAATGGAATTCTTTAGAAAAGAAATTCCTAAGTTTGATGGAGAGAACTATCTAGATTAGAAGAACAAAATGATGACACACTTGCAGTGCATTACCTTTGAGATTTTTGAAGTAGCTACTAAAGAAGTTTTGATTCCCTCTCTAGCAGATCTTGCAAAGGAAGATGCAACTCTGAAGAAGAACGAGATTTTCACACAAAATGCTATTGCCAAAGAAGCCCTTATCAGCGCATTGTCTAATAGTGAGTTTTTAGAGATCAAGAAAGTAGATAAAGCCTACAAGATATGGAAGTATCTAGAAGACATGTTTGAAGGAGATGTCCAAGCAAAGAATGTGTGCAGAAAGACATTGAAGAAAAAGTACAATACATTGGAGATGCTACCTAAAGAGAACGTTAGAGCCTATAATCAAAGGATTAATGAAGCAATTGTAGGAGTCAAAAAAAATGGTGGAGAGATCTCGGAAGAAGACATAATGGATAAGTTGATGACTACTTTGACACCAGAATATGAGAGCAAGATAAACATCCTAGATGAGACTGCAATTTTCAAAATACTTCAAAAGAGAGACCTTAATCAGCAAGATTTCAGCTTTTGAGATATCAAGTTTGAAGAGAGAGCGCAAAAGTGAAACAACCTTTAAAGCCTCAGTCCATCGTAAGAAATCCTTCAACACTTCTGGTAATTTTGATGATGATGATGAAGAGAAAAAACTAGATGATTTCATTGCTTTGATTGCTAAGAAAGAAAGGAAAGGAAGGGGAAAATATGAAGGTCAGTTATCATTCAAATGCTTTTCATGTAACAAGATTGGTCACTTTGCATCTAAGTGTCCTGCAAGAGTCAAGAATTTCAAAACTTGCTACAAGCCTAAGTATACAAAAGAATGTTACTATGTCGGAGATGGAGTATCAAATGAAGAGTCAACAAAAGATGAAATTGGATTCATTGCTCTTGAAGACATGGAGAAAATGTTTGATGAAATGGACCTTGAAGATGAAAAGAAAGCACAAGAGTTAGCACTGATCTCACAAGATGACATCAGGACAGATTGGATCATTGACAGCGGTTACTCACATCACATGACAGGAGACAAGGATTTATTTTTACATCTAGATAGATACAAAGGTGACATGGTTAGATTTGGAGACAACACTCCTAAACCTATCATAGGTAGAGGAGCTATCACCTTGGATGGAAAGAATACCACTGATGATGTTCTTTATGTTGATGGTTTGCAACATAACTGACTAAGTGTTGGACAGTTGATTGACAAAGGATATCAGTTGGAATTCAAAGACAACAAGTTCATCATTAATAACAAGGAAGGAGAAATGATTGCATCAGGTTCAAAGACTAAAGGTAATGTTTTTCAGCTTAATACTGAAGCAAGTTGTTTTGTTGCTAAAGTAGATGACAGTTGGTTATGGCACAAAAGACTATATCACACCAATTTTGACAACATAGTAAAGATAAGCAATGTAAAGGCAGTAAGAGACCTTCCTAGCTTTACAAAACCTGTTGATACAATATGCAGGGAATGTGTAATGGGAAAGCATGTGAGGAATTCATTCAGAAGCAAGCATAATTCGGTAGAGAAGAAATTGGATCTAGTGCATATAGACCTATGTGGACTAACTCAAACAAGATGATACTATAGTGAAAGGTACTTTATTTTGTTTGTTGATGATTATTCTAGAATGATGTGGGTTTCGTTCTTAAAGGATAAATCAGAAGCATTTGAGAAGTTCAAAATATTCAAAACTAAGGTTGAAAATGAGTCTGGATTGAAGATTAAATGTCTGAGATCAGATAGAGGAGGGGAATTCACCTCTAATAGATTTTATGAGTATTGCGAAGAACATGGGATAAAGAGACATTCAAGTGCACCTAGAACCCCTCAGCAGAATGGAATTGCAGAAAGGAGGAATAGGACAGAATGATTAATTCAGAGTTTATGGATCCAAAACAATTTTCATAACTGGGACTCCCTATATTTGTTGTGGTTTGACTTATTCCCAAGCGTATATCTCTCGCTAATGTGTACACTCCTCTACGGTTAACTGTATGTTCTTTACATGGCTTTGCATGCCCCATTTTTTATCTTCGTTCTTTTGTGTAATTTTGTATGCTTCTCTACCCTTTTTTTCTAGGCTCTACCTTAAATTTTAACCCATGTTTTATGTCCTCCCCCATGAATGAAGAGGCATCCACACTCCAATAGGTCGCAACCTCTCTAACAATATTGCAAATATCAACCCATGTATAATCAAAGGTTGATTATTATTTAATGATATTAATTAGTTATATATATATATCTATATATATATATATATATATATATATATATATATATATATATATATATATATATATATATATATATATATATATATATATATATATATATATATCTATATCTATATATATATATATATATATATTGTTGGAAATATTCACGAATTAACCAAGTTACTGAGAGGGGAGGGGTGAATCAGTAACTCCAAATTTTCTTTCAATTACAGATGTATTAACATATAGTTTACTTTATCCTTATGCATATAGAAAGCATGAAACTTAAAAGCATTCACAACAATGACACATAGATTTGGTTACCCAGAAACCTTCCAAAAAGAAAGTAAAACTGGGGTGGGGATGAAACCCACAAAGCTTTAGTACTGCAGTATAAAGTTGGCCGATTAAGGCTTACAATTGATCACTTCTGATGATCTGCCCTGCTAGGAGCAATAAGGACTGCTAGGTCCACCTTGTTAGAGGATTTTTAAAAACTTACAAAAGAAGTATGTACTCGGTAAAGAGATTTTACAAAAGACTGTTAAGTCTACCTGGTTAAAGGATTTTAGTACCGATTCACCTGTTAGGATGAAACAGTAGATCTCTTGCTTTGCAACTGGATTGCTGAATGAGATTCGTTGATGTACTGATCACCTTCTTTGATGAATTTGTCTTTGCTATTCCTTATACTACTGTAGCCCTTTGTAATTCACTTATCTCTGCCTTTCTTTCTTTTTCACATTCATACTCATTATATCTTGGCAATTTTTACAACATTGTTTATATACAAGTCTAAATAATTAATTACAATTACAATTACAAAGTCAGTTTGACAAATAAACATAAGTGCTACTAAGTCGGCCCAAGTATGGTTACACGGTTCCTACAAACTAACTCGGTGACTTTCTGATACTCGACGTTCACTGCATTACTCGGCATCGTCATGCACTCGGTAGAAGTGAAGGCATGGTTCATACTAACCACTCGGTAGGTTTTGAACTCGGTAAATACTAGTGACTCGATAGACATAATGTTACTCGGTTTACACTGTCCTGCTCGGTTTGCACTGTCCTGCTCGGTTTGCACTGTTCTGCTCGGTTTGCACTGTTCTGCTCAGTTTGCATTGTTCTGCTCGGTTTGCACTGTTCTGCTCACTTTGTACTGTTCTGCTCAGTTTGCACTGTTCTGCTCAGTTTGTACTATTCTTCTCGGTTTGCACTCAGAATGCAAATAAGTGTTGTCACTAGTGGCAATCCTACTTAATGCCAACAATCTCCCCCTTTGGCATTAGTGACAAAAACACTTATTGCCCAAAACTTATATACATGAACCATGCTGAGATTTATTTTGATTTTTCAAAATTTGTCTTTGTAAATTATCTCCCCCTTTCAATGTGCTAACTTTTCTTCTATACATATCTTCTTCTACACATATCTTCTTCTATACATATCTCCTTCTATACATATCTCCCCCTTTTTGACAATAATGCCAAAGGTGTATATACAAGTGATTTACAGAGAGAATACAAAATTTGATAGAAAATCAGAATGTACCTTCATTATCAGTGCTAGGGTTCTGTCCCAATTTTCTTGTAGAATCTTGCATGTTTGGATTGCAATTTGGACTTCTGCAGAGAGTTCAATCATGTGATCTGCTATTGAGAACTGATTGTCATGAATCAATGTTTTGGAATGTTCAATGTGCTTATACATTGTATTCATGATGGGAAGGACCATGTTCTGAATGTCTAGCAGTGTGGACCAGATCCTTGTGTCTTCTTTCAGTAGTTCTGACTACATATTTGATAGATATGAGATTTTCATGTGATGAGCAGAGCTTGAACTTGGTTCAAGTTGCAACTTCTGTATGCTAATCTTCAAATCCTCATCAATTTTATTCATTTTGTCCTTGACATCCTTTGTGAACTCGGCAACATTGCACAGTCTGGCCAAAAGAGAGGTAACATTCGAATAAGAAGATTCAATGTTTGACAAAACTAAAGACAATTCCACTTGATTAATAGCTATGTGCTGAGCAATGTGCTCAAGCTCTTTATTGTTGAATCTCTTCTCGGCTTTTTCAACTAACTTTTCTGTCCCAGATGAATCCTCATTGTATTTATTTACTGCTTCTGCTAATTGTAACAAAACATGTTGAGAGGAGTCTACTTTAATACCTAATGCTTCAGACAAAATGTCCTTAGCATCCTTAATGATTTGATATTCCTTGTCTCTCTCCTCTTTAAGCTTCTTTTGCTTCGCTTTCCTTTGGAGGATTTCACTATATTTTGCATTTGATCCGCTGATAGATTTGCAAAATCCAATGTTGGAATCTCTATTTCTTCATCTAGGTCTATATCCTCTACTATATTCTTGCCCAAAAATCTTATACTCGGTTGAGCCTTAGGCTTATCTGTACTTAATGCCTTAGTAGTAGTGACAGTAGACATAGTAGGACTGGCTATAGAGACTGGTATACTATCTACTGGAGAACTTAAAGTATTTACACATGTAGAATCAAAAATTGGAACTTACTGCTGGAAAACTTGATGAAGTAGGAGACTGCAACTCGGTAGAAGAAATGGTAGTTGCTTCTGTTGTTGCTATAGGTGATTGGACAAATGTTGAAGTTGTCACAACCATGCTTGAAGGTGTCTCTGGGCTAGATGTAGTAACTTTTACTGGAGAGGTAGGAAGTGATGCAGTGACTTCTACCGCTATCCTCATAGTATCATCTACCTCAGTGGCTTCTTCCTATTCATCACTGTCATCTTCAATGTCTTTTATTATAACTGTTTCAATACTCAGTTGGTGAAGATGGTATATGTTCTTCCATGTGGCATTTGCAGCCTTCACAACCAATTTAATATTGTTAATCAGAATCAAACAAGTATTGAACTTCAGTGTCATCTTATTTTCATTCTCCTTCAATGCCTTCTTTATTTCATCATTTTTCAAGCTTGGCATTAACTGTCTCAGGGTTTGATCAAATATGTCTTTTACAGTTTGCTTTGCATTGCTCCATCTCATTTTTATTGGATCTAATAAAGCTGCTGGAACCTGTGGGGCTATTTCATCAGGAGAGTATTTCCACTGTCCCATCTTTTCAATAATAGCATCTTCTATTTCCTTTTGTTTTGTTTCCGATCTGGTTTCATATTTAAAAGATTTTATATTACTTACTCCAAATCCTAATCCTTCTCTAAAAAGTTTAATCTTCTCTTGAAAGGTTAGTGGAGGCCTTTTGAATATTATATCTTTGTCTGCCTTATCTGCCTTACCTCTTGAACTTCTCCTTGTAAATACAGCAGTGGGAGGCTTAGGTGCCTTAGTGATGAATACCTTTCCTTTCTTCTTTGCTGGTTCTGGTTCCTCTATTTTCTCATCCTTTTCCTTTTCTTCTTCAGTGTCTTCTCCTTTGTCCTCGGTTAGCATTTGCATTTTGGCTATCCTCTTCTTTCCTTTATTTACCGTCTGTGGAAGCTTTATGCTTAATTCAATTCTCACCTTAGCTTCATCATATGTTCCAAAATATGGAGCTTTGGGATTAATAGGTTGATTAAGAAGGGCTTCAATGATATTCTTTGTTTCATCAATGTTTACCTCATAAGGAAGAGGTTTTACATGTACAATCCTCGGTTTAGCTGCTTGAATGTATACTCTATCACAGTCCACCATGAAACAAATGTCATCCTTATAATCCTCAACCAACTTCTGTGGAATCCGAAATCTGTCATTCATTTTCTCTTTGAAAGACTCAAAATAACTGTCCATGATGCTCTCAAAATTTTCACCCATTTCTGAAATATATTCATTTATTTCATAAAGAACTGGCACATCTATTCTCCATACTACTTTTCCTTTGGAAGGGAAGAATTTCTGAACATAGAAGAATAAACAGACCATTAGAGATCCAAACTTACATGGATTGTTTTTGGAAGTTTGAATGCTTTCCATGTTCTTGTTAAACTGTTTTAACAATAAATCTGCAAGGTCAAATGATAAGTTACTCTTGACCACTTTGTATGCTAGGTCTACAGCTTCACAGGAGACACTATTCTATCAACTTGAACTATATATTTTATGGGCAATGATGTGTGTACCAAACTTCAGTTCAGCATCAGTAATGCTACTTACTTTCATGCCTCTACCATCCCACTCGGCTAGGGTTTTCTTCTCCAGTTCTGGCCAACCTAGGGTTTTGGTAGATTTAGCTTTGTTCAACATGGGAAGACCGGTGATTTGATGAATCATATTCTTAGTGATCTCTATGGGTTGCTCAAGCCAAATCTTACCTTCATGTACACGGCTGAGAATGTATCTAACCCATTTCTCCCAAAAGTTTCGAGGTAAATGTGCAATGTGAACTAATCCCTTGTCTTCCAGATGTTTGTGCTCGGGTTTTAGAGTACCATCCACACATAGTTCCGCACGCACAATATCTAGCTCTAGGTTTCCCATTTCTTGAATTGCACAATTCAAATGATTGTGAATATCGTTAACAAGTAGTACCTTAGGAGGAATCCGAGATTGAGCTCCATTCGGATCTAGGGATGCTGCAATTGCGAGCACGAGCTTGAAATATGGTGCACTCCATTCCCCTTGGACTAACATTTTTGATCCTTTCTTCGCTAAAGTGCTGGATGATGCCATGGTAGCTCACAGAAAATTCTATTCGCAAAAGTATTTGAATCGCCGGATTGCTCTTGAAATTTTCTGCTCTCAAAGTGCTAAAGTTCGCGGTGAAGAATGAGTTTGATTTCTTGCCTTTTGTTTACAACTCTATCATTAATGCTCAGTACGAATTAGGGTATGAATTTTGACAGACTGTCACCCACTATGAATTAATTACTCGGTAAAGACTTCGCAACTCGGTGAACTCGAGAATTCATGTTGCTCCGACCTCGCTTGATAAAGACTAGTACCGACCTTGCTCGGTAAATAATGATACCGACCTTGCTCGGTGAAAACTGATACCGACCTTCCTATGATCTTGTTGCATCTTTGTATGCTGATTTAGATCTTTCTTTTAATTCAGTTCTGGAACTGCTTGAGATTGGTCTATGAGAATACAGTTCCAGTGCTTTCTTGGGAATTTAGTTTGAGTCGGTAGAGCCACCCATTCCATTACTTGGACTGGTTTGCTCGGTAGATTTAGGAATCCACTTTTATCTTACCTGTTTCCTGACCTTAGTTGCTTAATTCTTCTTTCCATCTTCAACTTCACTAGCATTCATGCAATTTCTGGCTATGTGACCAAGTTTAGTGCATTTGAAGCATCTTACAGTAGTATCTCTTTTCCTTAGATGATGTTTTATGCAGTTCATGCCAATGTGTCCATATTCTCCGCAGTAATGACATCTACACCAGGTGTTGTAATCCCATCCAAACATTGCTTTCATAATTTGTTCTGCTGGATTGAATGTTTTGGATCTGCACTCAGATGCCTTGTGACCTTGTTTGTTGCATTTGTGACAATTACCTTTGAATCTTGGTTTTTCCCTGCATTCATTAGCTTTGTGACCATGCTGATTGTAGTTGTAGCATTTTCCATTGAATTCTTCTTTTTCATTGCTCCAACATTTATTTGAAGTATGTCCTATTTTACCACAATGATTACAAGTAGGTTTCTGATTTCTTTGAGTACCTTGCTTAGAAGATTCACCTTCTCCATTGTATCCAAGTCCTGCTTTTCCTTTTTACCTATGAAGATTTCAATTATACAGCTGATCTAAGTCTTCTTGGCTTTTCAACATTCTTTCATTGATTTGTTTTTCGGTGTTTAGGTCATCCACCAATCTTAGATTGATTTCCTTTTCAGATCTTAATTCTTCTCTAGTGCTTTCTATTTCTGATCTTAGATTCAGAATTTCCTCATTTGTATGGGAGATCTGATCAATTAGGTTTTCTAGCTAAAGGGTTTTATTTTGGACTTCATTGTTCCTTTCATCTAATTCATCTTTCAACTTGTTTCTTTGTTCTAAGATCTCACAAAATCTTGTTGAGTGTAGCTCTTGTTCTCTTTTTAATTTTCTCACTTCTTCCTGCATAGACCCATTCTTTTCTAGGAGTTCTTTGACAGCATTGTTTGCTTCATCTGAGCTATCTGAGGGAAAAAGATCTTCAATCTTTTCTTCAATGTAATTCTGATCATTCATCTGATTTGCAAGTTCCTTCCTTCTTCTTAGGGATTGGGAAAGATGTTCTTTTGCTTCTTTAAGTTTAGCTATGGCCATTTCCAGATCTAGCTTTTCATTTTCAATCACCTTGTTCAGTTTGAATACCTCCATTGTCTTGGATCTTTGCTCAAGCTAGTTAAGCTTTATCTTGAGAACCAATACTACTCTGATACCAATTGTTGGAAATATTCAGGAATTAACCAAGTTACTGAGAGGGGAGGGGTGAATCAGTAACTCCAAATTTTCTTTCAATTACAGATGTATTAACATATAGTTTACTTTATCCTTATGCATATAGAAAGCATGAAACTTAAATGCATTCACAACAATGACACATAGATTTGGTTACCCAGATACCTTCCAAAAAGAAAGTAAAACTGGGGTGGGGATGAAACCCACAAAGCTTTAGTACTGCAGTATAAAGTTGGTCGATTAAGGCTTACAATTGATCACTTCTGATGATCTGCCCTGCTAGGAGCAATAAGGACTGCTAGGTCCACCTTGTTAGAGGATTTTTACAAACTTACAAAAGAAGTATGTACTCGGTAAAGAGATTTTACAAAAGACTGTTAAGTCTACCTGGTTAAAGGATTTTAGTACCGATTCACCTGTTAGGATGAAACAGTAGATCTCTTGCTTTGCAACTGGATTGCTGAATGAGATTCGTTGATGTACTGATCACCTTCTGTGATGAATTTGTCTTTGCTATTCCTTATACTGTTGTAGCCCTTTGTAATTCGCTTATCTCTGCCTTTCTTTCTTTTTCACATTCATACTCATTATATCTTGGCAATTTTTACAACATTGTTTATATACAAGTCTAAACAATTAATTACAATTACAATTACAAAGTCGGCTTGACAAATAAACATAAGTGCTACTAAGTCGGCCCAAGTATGGTTACACGGTTCCTGCAAACTAACTCGGTGACTTTCTGATACTCGGCGTTCACTGCATTACTCGGCATCGTCATGCACTCGGTAGAAGTGAAGGCACGGTTCATACTAACCACTTGGTAGGTTTTGAACTCGGTAAATACTGGTGACTCGGTAGACATAATGTTACTCATTTTACACTATCCTGCTCGGTTTGCACTGTCCTGCTCGGTTTGCACTGTCCTGCTCGGTTTGCACTGTTCTGCTCGGTTTGCACTGTTCTGCTCAGTTTGCACTGTTCTGCTCGGTTTGCACTATTCTGCTTGGTTTGTACTGTTCTACTTGGTTTGCACTGTTATGCTCAGTTTGTACTGTTCTGCTCGGTTTGCACTCAGAATGGAAATAAGTGTTGTCACTAGTGGCAATCTTGCTTAATGCCAACAATATATATATATATATATATATATAGTTCGTAACTATTAAAATGGATTAATATTTATATTAATTATATATTGGTTAATAAATAGTTATTTACACTATATCATATTATGTTGATTAATAAATTATTTAATATTTTTTACTATTTTATTTATTGATTATTAATAAATTATTAATTATGGGAGATTATAATTATTATTATTAATTTTGATTACTCATAAGATATATAGTCACGACAAATTTAAAATATTGATTATTAATACACTATTAATTATTTTATGGGTTAATCATTCATTGGTTAACTAATTTTTTTTATATTTAAGATGGTACTAAATAATTTCTAAATTATGCATATATACATCAATTATGGTTAGTGACATACATGGAAACCTAGGTTGTCGATTCAAGAAATTAGATTTTCCCACAGATTTATGTCATTTAAGGGTTTTCATTTCAGTAAAAGTTGTATAGAATTCATAAAATGAAAAGATTTTATTATTAGACTTATTGTACAAGTAGTTTGCAACAACTTACTTTATCCTCACAACATTAAGGCCATTTATTAAAAATAGAGTTACTATTTGAGAAATTTATAAGCTTTCCAATAGCATACAATATTTCAAAAATCATTCTTTTTTATTCCTTAACAATCACATAAATAAATTATAATATTTTGCAATTAACCCTAGTGTTCACCAATGGTCACCACAAACTATTATAGAACAATCCAAGCATGACTCACCTTTCTCTAAGATGTTCTTATTTAGAAATACATTATAGCAAATTTGATAGTGTTAAGCCACTTGTCTATCCAAATTTAAATCAAATTTCAACATAACTTCTCACAAATACCCATTTCACCCAAATTTTTCTAACTAAAGTATTAATGATCTTTAATGCAAGAACAACAATGGATTTTTTTCTTTATGAGAAACTTGTATTCTTGGTTCAAAAGTCATTGTCTAAGAACTCTTTTCTCCTAGAACTCCTCACTATTCTAGCTTAATTGTTGTCTAGTGGAGTTATGAAGCCCTAAGTTGGACCACCATGTTGGACCCCAGCCCGAAAATCATGAGTAAATAATTTTAATCATGTTTTCTTGGTGGTCATACGTATTTCCTTCTAAGATCTAACCTATTGTTAGTATATATGCACATCCTTATTTTATTTTCTCAAGGATGGAAAAATCAATTGGTGGAAAGAGAGAAGAAACAATTTTCAAATAGCTAAAGTTCTTATTCTAGAAAAAGAGAAGACATTTTGGTTTTATTTTGATGAAATGGTTTCTCTGAAACTTATAATGAAATCTTTGTAATTTTTTTCATGCAAATTTTAAAGTGTGGAATCAACATTGAGTGAGTTTCTCAATTAATATTATGTTCATTCCAAGATATATATGAGATTAATTTATCTACCAAAAGGTTATAAAAAATCTACAAATATTTGTATTGTGTGTTGACTTCTGATTTGATAGAATTTCAACTACCTTGTAGAAGTGGAAATGCACCTATGGGCTAGCTAAATCCCACAATTAGTACAATCAAATAGGAACAAGGACCAACTAACAAAGCTATTAAGCTTTCTACACTTTGAACTCTGCAAAATTCAGGTTGGTAAACCTAGGATTAGGCTCATTCACTTTTTAACACCACCTTTCACTAATCCCTAACAAATAAAATAGATGCCCATAAATCTTCTCTTACTTATGCAAATAAAGAGATACTATGAGAGCTAACCACACTATCAATTTACCCACAAGCTAAGTAGGGGCTAACGTTTTATACACTCAAACAACTTGAAAAATATTTGATTTCATTTTTAGATTTGAAATGTGAAGAGAAATGAGTATCAACTTGACTGTATTTTCTTTTATCAATGCCTTATTCATTGGGTATGCTTTAAACCAATCCACACTATGGTTTATGATCTATTCATTCACCTTTCAAATAAAAATCAATTGATACTTTAAATCTTATACTTATGACAAATCCTTCTCTAATACTTTATAAATCGGTCAAGTTATGTTAAGCACTTACTTAATTCCTTGAATCAAAAGAAAAGCATAATATAACATACAATTTTAAACAAATTGTAAATGTGATCTTGAGCTCTTTGTTCATAGGACACGGAAAATTACAAAATATCACAGGAGGAGACAAGATTTAGAGCAGCAAATTTCTGTTGAATCCTTGTATTAACCTCCTTGAGATTTATACATCATAGTATTGGACCAGACTCAAAAGAAACACACAATAACTAGAAGACCATATATTTTATTAAGCTTCAGTTCAAGCACGACATACAAAATGACTCTTGCATAATCTTAACCGGCTATAGAGACTTTTGTTCCCATAAAGAAAAATTGATTTACAATTTTTGGTTTCATTTCACAAATGAAAATGTCATTTATAAGTAGATGTGCAACCAATTACATTAAATCTTCATTAAGAACACCATCAAGAATTTCCTTTTTTTTAGAGAATAGCTCCTACCAATCTTATATTTAAGCGACGAACAGAAAAAAAAAAAAATGGATTTGATCAGCCGACATATCATTCATTCATCAATTCTTACCTATAACTATGTCATCGTCACCTTTTGAAGTTATACACACCACCTTGGCGGAACCTCAGAAGCCATTACTATCCCTGAGCCAACGACCAAAAGAAACATTGTCCTTCACTAAATTGACAACCTTCAATGTTATGTTTTCTTTATAACTGCAACTTAGCGATAACTTCTTCCATATCTCTACTCACCAAGTCGCCAACATTTATCATCAAGTCCTAACCACGATGAGTTAGCGATGAAACTTGACTATACACTTGCTAAGTCACCAACTAATTTCATTTAACCGTCACTTCATCCACGACTTAGCAAATAATTTTTTTCACTTATCATTTCCCTTCATCACAAGCTCGCCAACCATTTCTATTAACTACTCAAGAACCCCACGAGTTAGAAATTAACTTCAAACTTTCCTCTTTCATCTGCCACATGGCACCTCCTCATCAACTCATCGAGAGACCAGGGAATATTTATTGATGCCTCGCAAGCCAATGACCACCATAGATATGATCTTCATGCTATTGCAATATGGACACCTGGCACATTCTCACTAATTCGCAAGGAAAACACTTCAACCGCTAATAGGGTCCGCAAGTTAGCAACAAAGACTAAGAAAAAGACATACTAACTCGCAGAGAAAAACTTAAACCTCTAACAAATTCCGTGAGCTAGCGACTGCCATCTTAACAGTTAGCGAGTTGGGGACTAAGAATGAAAAAGGTAAAACTAACTGAAAATCATTTACTTGGCCACTTTTAAAAAGAACACTCTCAAAACCTAAGGTGAGAGAGACAAAATTAGAACACAACAGACTAATACCAAGGCCAAACTTATGCAAAACTAGGACATGCGATTAAAATTATATGACCAACAGTTAAGTGATAAAAAAGGTAACAAGGAAATAGACTGAATGTAGGGTTTTGGTCTTAGGAGATTAATTTTGAAACCCTACCCACACATAAAACCCTATTTCCTCACTTCTGAAGTAGAAAATGACAATTTTCTTCAAATTTTGAATTTAATTGGAAATTTGACCACCAATGGCTCTGTCTGGGGGTGGCGAATAGCTTGCATTCACGCAAGGATTTAGAACTTCTGGTAGAGAAGACCACAAACTTGACAACAAGAGAATAGGGAGAACCAGAAAAAACCAAAACCTATATACAAGGATAACTGGAAAGGAAACACACATGCACACCAAAGGAATATATACAAACTTTACAAACCTAGCTAATGTTAATGGAAAAGAAAGTACCTTCATGATAAGTACCTTTTATGAAATTTTCCATGAACATGAAATTCTTGAATGTCACCAGAGAGTTCTCTAATAAAATATGAATTTTCTCCCCACTTCTCATGAGTTAAGTAAGGACCTAACCAGATAGGATCAAATTTTTGATGTTTTCCTTTGTCCTCCAAGCTGGCATTCCATAAAAGAACTAAGTCATCAATGTCAAAGCTTCTCTTTGTAGTTCTTTTGTCATACAAGCTCTTCACTTGCATCTATAGCTTAGTATTCCTTGATGTAGATTCTCTTCTTGTTTCATCCAGTTCTAGGATATCATCCATCCTGGCTTGCATCTCATCAGTCATATCTCTATCACATAATTGGATAAATTTATACATTTCAATCAAGTTGTTTTGAGCTAATCTAGCCTAGATCCCATATACCATATCAAAAAGAGCACATCCAATTGACTTCTTTACAGTCACTCTGTCAGCCCAAAATTCTAGAGGTAACTTAATATCTCATGCTTTCTTGTTAGTCTCAAGTACCCTTTTGATGATATTCAACAGATTCATTTTTCCTAATTCAGCATAGCCTTTAACATGTGGATGGTAAGGGGATGAAGTGGACCTGCTTATACCATACTTTTCACAAAATTCAATATATTCATCAGATCTGAAACACATTGAATTATATGTCACAATTCTCTCTGGACATCCAAATATGATAATAATATTGTTTAAAATAAATTCCATTATAACCGTACTAGTGGATTTCCTAGTTGGGATAGCCTCTACCCACTTAGTGAAATAGTCAATGGCCAACAAAATCCATGAATGACCACCACTAGACCTATTTGAGATCTCTCCAATAAAATCTATTCCCCACTACTGGAAAGGAGCTTGAACTTCAATGGGCTTTAAAGGTAAATTACCTAAAAAATTTAACCTACCAGAAAATATTTGGCACACAGCACATTTTTTCACAAACTCAACAACATATTTAAACAATGAAGGCCACCAAAATCCTTCTCTTATCATTGTGTGTGTTGTTTCCTTAGCCATATAATGGCCACCATAAGTTCCACTATGCATATCATTCAAAACTTTATTTGTCTGATCCTTGTCAACTCACCTCAGCAATATGCCATCAGCAGTTCTCCACCACAACTTACCAGTTATAATTGCATACTTGATAGCATGAAGTTTCAAAGTTCTCTTAGCATTTTCATTTAGACCGGGAGAGTAGTTCATTTTCTACATATAATAAATGATGTTAATATACCAGTCACAAATATCCATATCACATGTGTAAGCTCTTCACTCTTCTTCAACTTGATTTATCTAGTTAGCATCAAGGTTTTCCTGGGTCATCAATTTTTTAAGCCCTTGACCTCTCACCAGTTTGGTAATTTGAACATCAATGTTGAACTCTTGGATCCTGTTGATCCATCTACACCTCCTTGAGACTTCCCGTTGAGTGAAAATATCCTTTATTGCAGCACTAGGCACATAAGAAACCACAGTTTCTCCCATCAAGTAACCTCTAAAATATTTTACTACCTTCACTAATGCAAAAGCATATTTCTCATTTATTTCATACTTCTTCTCAACAAATTGAAGTGATTTGCTAAAAAATACAATAGGCTGCTCAAATCCTTCTGGATTTTTCTGTAACAATACTGCAACCATTGTATGAAAGGATGCAAAGGAAAATATATGCACGGGCTTTTCATATTTCTAGAGCCTTAAGAAAAGTAGAAACTTGATTATTTTTTTATATTCTGGAAAGCAACAGATGGCTCTCCATCCCACTTGACTTTAGATCCTTTCTTCAATATTTTTTATTTATAGGTCTGCTACTTCTACAAAATTAGTGACAAACCTTCTCAAGAAATTTACCTGTCCAAAGAAAGACTGGATACCTTTCACATTTTTAGGCTACTTAATTTTATTAATGGAAACCACTCTCTTAGGGTCAATTCCAATACCCTCTTTGGAGACTAAGTGACAAAAAAATTTACCTTCAGTTACACCAAAGAAACATTTTATTGGGTTTAGAGATACACCATACTTCAAAGCTTTTGCAAATATTTTTTCCAAATGCAAGCAATTGTCTTCTTTTTAAGAATATGTTGAAAAATCATCTTGATACACAACCAAGAATTTATTAATAAAATCTCCAAATGCAACATCCATGGCCCTCTAAAAATTTTCTCTTGCATTGGTAATGCCAAAATGCATTATTACATACACATAGGTTTCCCATCATGTAGTGAATGCAGTCTTAAACTATTCTTATTCCTGAACTAAAACCTAATTATATCTTGAAAATCCATCCATCATGGACATTAGTTCAGAGCCAGTTACCCTTTGTAGCATAGCTTCCATGTTGGGAAAACAATAATTGTCTTTAAGGGAAGATAAGTTAAGATTTCTGAAATCTACACGTAGTCTGATATCACCATTCTTTTTTTTGACAGGGACTAGATTAGAAACTCATGATGAATGCCTTATGGGCTTAATTATTTCATCATCTTTGAGTTTCATCAATTCCTCTTGCATTTTGGGTGCAAGATTTAGGTTAATCTACCTTTGTTTCTGTCTGAAAGGCTTTGCATCATCTTTGAGAGGAATGACATGTCATTGAAAAAGGTCCTCTCTATAAGTTTTCAAATCATCATATGACTAGGAAAAAATATGTCTGTATTTCCCTAATAAATCAATCAAGGTTTTTCTCACAAGGGGTGACATCCTTTTACCAATATAAACCTTTTTAGGGGCTTAGTTAGTACCTCAATTTATCTCATCCGGCTCACCAATATTTTTATCCCTTGTATCTATTTTAGCTCTATCTTGATTATCAAAAATATTTTCCAAAATGACTAGTCCCTTTGGAACCTTATTTTTTTTCAACTAGATTATCTCATTTCAAAGAATGGTGCCTTTTCCATCAATATTTTTAACAAAAACACTACAATCCAATTCTTGTCCATAATACTTGTCTTCACAATTCATGAATCTAAGAATATCCATATCATCTTCAAAAACTTGCCAGTTCTCAACATTGTCAGGCACAGATGGCGTAATCTGCACCTCAACTTTGGATATTCTTGCAAATGTTATATCATCTAGCTTTATTGCAACATTTTCTAACAAATCTTCCATCTTATTACTCCTATCCATCCACACAATACCAAATGCATCAAATTCTTCTATTAAATCCAAAACAACATTCATGTATTATTTCAATCTTTTATTTTTGGATGCATATGAGGACCTTACTTGAGACACAACTAGTTCAAAATCACCAACAACATGCAAGCATTTGATTCCATATTTTGCGACTAACTTCAAACCAATAAACAAAGCCTCGTATTCTGTAATATTGTTTGTGTAAGTAAAGCTCAATGTGAAGGAAAATTTATATGTGTTTCCTTCTGGTGATATCAATAAAAGCCCTACCCTTGAACCCTCTTTTGAACTAACACCATCAAAATACATGGTCCATAGGTCTTCTTTATCAGAAAATTTCTTAACTTCAGTATGTATGGGGGTAGGTTCTATTCCCTTTTCTATGACAACAACTTCAGGCCTATTTTATTTATATTAGTATATATAAAACAAGTTGTGTCATTATCCAAATTTTGCTCTATCATGTGTGGTACTCTAGGTTCTCTTTCCACCTTTACAAATTGATCATCAATATGGAAAGTAGAAAAAGACAAATCACATTGCAAACTCCCACCCATAGCCACATTCCATTTTCTAGACAATAACATGCCATAATGAGGTGCGATATCAACAACCAACACACTCATGGTTAAATCCTTTTCAAGGTATGTTGCGAGCTTGTAAGGAAGATCTTTAATAGTTCCAATGACAAGAACTTCTTTTGAATCTAAGCCACAATGTCTACCCTGAGTAGTGTCTAACTTTAGTCCTAATAATTCCATTACTTTAAAAGGCATCAAAGTGTTAGATGCTCCTGAATCAATCATACATTTTTTGACAATTTTACCATTCACTATGACATTGAGAAAGAAAGGATCAATATTTTCCAAATAAGCATTAGCAGGACTATCTAAATAAAATTGTGGAATCTGAGATATGATTCCTTCCACCTATTTCATTTTCTTTATTTCTTCCATAGGCTTATCACAATTTTTATCATTAGGGATACTAGAACTATCTACACTCCCTATATATGCTAAGGTATTGCTCGTATGTTCTTCTATCCTTCACATTTCTAATAAAGGGCCCTTAACAATGATTTGTGATAGTAATGAAATCATATCAACTGGAGCATAAGAAGGTATTTCAACATGCATGCCTTATTATTTTGTGTTCTCCTCCAGCTTGTTAGACTTAGATCCCACTTTGTGTTTTTCAGTCATAAGCATAGGAATGGTTGGTTTATTTTTCATTTTCTTCTTAGCATCTTGTTTTGTGTTTTCCTTGGTAACCTCAGCTTTCTTGGGTTCCCATTTCTTTCCTTTCAGATCCTTAATCTTCATAGTGAGATTATCCTTGGGCTTGCCCTCATCAGAGGCATTTATGTTTTCTTCTTGATGAACATGCTTGTAGGCTTCCCAGCATCTTCATTTACTATTCTATTTCTCAACTGATAATTTATTTTGACCTGAGCAACCATATTTTTTGTGATTTTATCAATCTCTTCTTTGTAGGGTCTTCTAAATTCTGTGTTCTAATTCAGATGCCATATTGCACACTAAATCATCTCTATTTTCTTCATTAGAAAAACCTACTGATGAAACATTTCATTTCTTTGTCTATGTGAATCTATATCACCATCAAACTCTTCTTGGTCTGATATATCACTCTACTGAGGAAAGAATCAGCCATGTTGCATCCAACATTGTCATCATGATATTCTTGGTTAAGTTCATCATAATTTTCATCTTGGGATGTAGAAACAGACTGGGCTATTGCACAATATTCTGGTAAATTAGGAGATTGGCAAACCATACACCAAGTTGTATCTTCAACAATATTCACAATATTTCTTTGTAAAGGATTAGGGGTAGGCTTATCATTATTATTCTTTGCAGGAGGGGGCATGGGCTTTCCATCTTTCCATTGGGTATTATAAGGAAAGTTTTACAACCTATTATGCCTATTGAAATTGTTAAACTGAGGCTTGTCAGCATTATAACCTTTGTCATTTCTGACATTAGGTGCCTTCAAGTCTTTAAGGGCATTCAATACCTTGTAAAGATTATCTTTATCTGGTTTCTTATTTCCCAAGTCCTTATCAACTTCCTTATTATTCTTAGCCCTACCAACAAATAGTTTTGGATCATCCCTTCTACCTAATTTAATAGATGCTCTTCTATTACTTTCAATATTCACAACAATTCTAAAAGCATCCCTAAGAGTTTTGGGATCCTTATCCCTCAATAAGTATTCCATCTTGTTGTCAAATGCCTTAAAGTAAGTTGTAAGACAAACATTATCATCCAATCTCATGGATTGAAATAATTTGCGCATACCTTTCTGAAATCTATTGTTGAAATCAAAAATTGACTCATTTTTATTCTTCTTTATATTGTTGAATTCATTCAACATGAAACTAGCATTAGTCCTATCACCATATTTTTCCTTGAAACATTTTTTAAAATCATCCCAAGAGTAAATAATGTCATCAAGGAGTCCTCTAAACCAATCTTTGGCATCCTCAGTAAGAGACTGCACAAACAACTTCATAAGAACATCTTCATGGTCAACTTCATAATCATTAAGCATATCAACAAAGGATCTCAAATGTTCTTCACAACTTATGGCATTATTTCTAGAAAACTTTACTGGTCTTATCCCCCAAATCATTAGGGACAAGATTTGGATATCCAGGGATACCACTAAAGAACATTTGTTTATATCTCTCAAGATGGATAGGTGTTCTCTAAAAAATTTTATTAGGAGACCCACTAGGACCAGCTATATTACCAGTATTTCCAACCATACTTATATTCCCCTGTTGCCTAGATGCAACATGGCTCATTCTAAAAGAAGGAAAATAAATTCTACTAGAAGAAATACCAACGATATTTGTCACAACACTAGAAGCAACTCCAGAAGACATACCTTGACTGGTGTTAGATGACCCAACAACACCAACAAAAGAAGATTTCAAGAATTGGATTTTCCTTCGAATCTCTGCAGCCTCTACCTCATGCTCAACTTTCTTCAATTCTTTGGCCAGATCCTCCCATTCCTTGCTCACTTTCTCCAATTCTATATCAATATTTGACATAGGAGGGGCATTCTTTGAAACAACAATAGACTCATTAATTTGGATTTCCACCACCTTCTTCTTACCTTTGTTAGTATCATTATTCACTAGTTTAGCTGAAATGGTTTGAACTCTATTCTCCTTTTAAGTTTCATAAGGGTGTATTTGTCTAATGACTGGACCTTTAGCTGCAAATTCATCTTGTTTTTGCACCAAACATTCCTTCTCTTGTCATTCACTCCTTAGAGCTCCTAAACCATCAAAGATGTGAGAAAAAAAAGATTTAGGACATACTTCTAATCTTTTGATTTTTTCTTTTGACACTACAATTCTTCTAAGTAGAGTATCTCTTTCTAGAAGAGCATTCATAGTATACTTATTTCTCTCTTCTTCCAGTTGTCTATGTGTAGACATCTAAATTCATCCTTTTAACATTAATTTAATTTAATTTAATTTATGACCTCTAATAACATTATAGTTAATTTTTAATTAATTATATCTATTAAATTCATCTATTTATTTAATTAAATAAATTCACAAATTATAGTATTTGAATTAAATTTAAATACTACTTTTCATAATGTATTAAATTTAATTTAATACATGTTCCTCCATATTCCCCTTTTAAATAATTTTAATTCCCTCACATTCTTTATTTCTACTAATATATGATTAAATTTTATTTTATTTTATTTAATCCTAAATTCAACCTAGATGATATCCTACACACATCATTTTCTATCTAATAAACCTACTCACTAATTAACTAAGGTTAATTAGGCTAATTTTTGGATTCCCACATCCATTAGTCCTAATTATTTGCTCACACACGTGTGAGCAAATTTCTAAAAATTGCCTTTTCAAAAATTGCTAAAATTTTCATAAACAAGGCTTCTTACAATTTTGATGACACTTCTTACACCTTCCAAAATTGTGAAAATGGACTTTTCCTCTTACACATCTCTTACACACACTTACACATGTACTTGGAGTACACATTGACCTCTCACATCCCAAGTTGCTCACACATGTGTGAACAATTCTTAGACTTTGCATGGCTTATGTGTCCCCTTGGTGGGACCTATGTGGATTCCACATAGATGCCACCTCACCCCAGCCCTCCAAAATCCTATAAATAGGACCCTTGCTTCAAGAAAATCATCCATCATTTGCATGTAGAATTATAATGTTAGTATGTTTTCTTGCATTTAGAGTTTCTTACTAACCATTTGGTAGTTGATAGATTTATTTCAAGATTATAGACTTAGTTTGCTTCATTCAATTCTACTTATTAGTTGCATGTCATTGAGTTTAAGGGTGTCTTTCATAGCTCCTCCTTAAACTTCTTTGGCTTCTTGTATTGAATGCTTGAGGGTTGCTTCCATAGCTCCACCTTGAGTATTTCAATCCATCTTTGCATTCATAGTGGGATCTATAATTGTGTTGGGAGAGCACACCCACAACACTCTCTAAGAGCTTAAATCAAGCAAGGCTTGGGTGCACTTGCTTCTTTCTCATCGAAGGTTGTGGTGGAAGCCTTTTGTTTGGTTCTTGTAAGTTTATTAAATGTTAGATTAATTTTTGAATATCTTATTTATTGGTAATGTTTGCATGTTTGAACTTTCTCCCAATAGGATTAGTTTTCATCACATACATTTTGGCATGCCCGGTGGGACCCACAATCCCATTTTCTAACTATTTTTCTTGATCTTGTGAAGGTTTCCCATGAATTTTCCAGATAGGTGTCTCCATTGGACCAGAGGTGTCTTCGCCCTGACACATGTGTCTCTACCTGTAGACAAGCGTCTCCACCAGAAAAGAGTTTTTCTCTCATTTTAGTTTCTTCTAATCAGTAAAACTTGTATTTGATTATCACATTAAGACTAATGATCATTAGTAAAACACCTAACTATATATGCAAATGAAGAAAAATACATAAAACTAATAAAATCTTTATTTTTGTGTAGATAGGTGTCTCTGCATGCACATAGTTGTCTCTGCCAGAAAAGGGAGTTTCCTTTGTGTTATCTTTTTTTAGCTGATTTAGTAAAGTTTTCTGATATATTAAGGTTAAAAAATCACTGTCTTTCTCATAAGAAACCTTTTTATGCATTTTTAACTTAATGGGATCATAAAACTTTAAAACATTGGTGGTTAATCCTTTCTCTGTGTAGACAAGCATCTCTTCCTATACATAGGCATCTTTTCTTGTACACAGGTGTCTCTGCTTGGAAACAGGTGTCTCTGACAGACATGTGTCTCCACCAATAAACAAGTGTCTCCACCTCTAGATAGGTGTATCTACATGTACACATGCATCTTTGTCTAATTTCAACACGTTTTCATAATATCTTGCACTTTAAGTTTACTAATCTGAGTTTTTTGGAAGATACTGACATTTTGTGACTTCCAATAGTGATTTTGTAGAACTTTGACCAAGATTTGAAAATTCTAAGACTACTAATTTGTTTGTTTTACAGGATGTTGTTAGAAGACCAAACACATTAAACTACTTACCAAAGTTGTTTTGTAGGTTGCCAAGGAGATTCTATCAAACATTGTGTTTTCTTAATGATTTCTTAGGCACCTAGCATTAAATAGGAAGTTTTTTTTTTTATAATGTCACATTAGCTAGGGTATTATGCTCTTTTCTTCAAGTGGGAAAATCAGAAACCTAAAACCTTTTGAATTGTTGTCTTAAAGAAAAGACTTAGAATTGATCATTTGTTTGGCATGTTTGGGAGAAAACCTCATTGGATAGGAGATTGTTCTCTTTTCCCCTTAAGGGAAAATCAGAAATCCAGACTCCTTCTTGTGGCCAATCCATGCATTTATTTTTAATTCTTTAGATGGACCTATCGGCGAGGTAAAAATCTCTCGAGAATGATCCATGTGAGAATGAGGTGTTAGCCCACCACTCCAACTCATGTTAATAAAATTTTCTTTTTGGGGTTAAAGCCTCAGAAGTCAAATGAAATTTGAACTTATACACGGCTCTCACCTAACATTTAGTAGGGCCTTGTAGTTTCAATCATGTTTACGTGACTACTTGTGTCGAGGTGCTTTGTGGGGCTATATGTCCTAGTCGCACTTGGGCAGACATAAAGAGTGTGTTCGAACAGAGACCCTCACTAAAAGCCATTAGTTAGAAGCCACTTGGTTCACTCCCGAAAGGTTAATAATCTATGTGCGAGGAGAATAGTAATCTCCCCAAGACACTCACCATATCGAGCCCCCTTCAATGTTAACACTCTGATAATATGACATCATGATTGGAGCCATTGTGTGCTTGGTGATGGTCGTATTCTAAGGAGTTGTTGGGTGTGTTCCTAAGTCAGTGAGAAAAGGTTTTCAATCTCAACCAACTTCCTTCTAGGGATAAAGAGTGTGCTTGTTACTTTCATTGCAAAACAAACTCATACACTTGAATCCTGCAAGGTTGCTTTGCCCCTTGCAAGACTTTTTCCGACAAGTGTGCTTGTAACCCAAACATTTGATGTATGCATGAAATTGGTTCTTTCCAAGAACATCCTTTGATCTATCAAGATATTATCCTCAAGTCATGACTGATAGTGTTAAACATAAGAAAGCAAAACTCCCAGTTGCATGATTCCATAGAGAGAAGAAAATCGTTGATCAAAAGATTAAAGCCAACCAATCTTATTTGCAACCCATTCAAAAATTTGTAGAGGCTATTGAGAAATTAGATAAAATCATCTACAACAATCGGGTTACTAATTTTGTTGCCAAAAACAAAGTGAACATGGCCTTTGTCACTTGGGAATCCTATGACTAAGTACCTTTGACCTTCTTTCTTCATCCTCTTCAAGTCATTCATCCCTTTCTCATCTTTTAAACACCCATTTCTTCATCCACATTCCAAAACATTAAGAACATTAATCAGAATCTTGGACTTTAAATCAGAATCAGATCAATCCATCTTTCACACCTTCATCAAGCCATAGGGTGAAAGAATCATTCCAATAGTGTCTCTTAGACCTTAATTTCAAAGAAAACATTAATCCCTTACTACTTTGAGAACTGATTCTTTCTCTAGTAGTCCTAATCCAGTCCTATTTTATTTGGGGATCATTTGTCTATCACCCAAACAAAAGAAGACTTTAAATCAAAACCAATCTTATGTTTGCATAATCACAAGATCTTGTTTCACCTAGGTTTTTTACAAACCTTTAAATCCAATGAATCCTTGAGGCTTAGTTACTCTTTAATCCAATATCATCAATCAATCTAAATTCTCAATCAATCCAATCAATCATCAAGACTTAATCATTAGTCCAAGTTGCTCCTAGTTCACCAAATCCTTTTCTTTCTATACCTCATCAACTATTCACCCTTCTCCAATTCAACCATTCTAAGGTCACTCGTGCATGGTACTTACTCGATCACAAGAAAAACTAAGACAAGAATCTCTCACCATGGATAATGATCAGGAAATTGTCTATCAAGATGACTTTAATGATGAAGAAGAACCTCACATGGAATCTGACACAGTAATACCTAAAAGTGTCAGTGCCAATCCTTGAGCTAAAAAATTCTTTGAGGATCCTAACAATTTAAGCTTAGTGGAAGACCTAATCCAAGCCAACAATTCCAACATCTTCATGAATCTTATCCAAAGGGGTGTTACCCACCCTGATAATTTTGATGAAACTTTGCTTGAGAACAACTTGATTCGAACCAACAAAAGCAAAGTAGCACCCATAATGCCATGGACATCTGATAACACAACTCAACCTCCCCTTGATACACTTGAATTAATCCGATAGCTTTTAAACAAGCCTAACTCAAAAAATGGGTTGAGTAACGATGGTTTAAGTGCGGATCGTGCACCTGAACAACAACCAGGGTCCTCAGGACAACACTCTGCTTCTATTTTCTCGAAGCCTAGTGGAGTCCTAAAGAATCAAAAATCTACACAAACAAACAACACCAATCAAAGACATAACACCAATATTCCCCCTCTAGGAGGACATAATGCATCATCAGGAGGAGGAACACATCAAGCCCATATGATCATCACTAATCCTCCTAAATTAGTCCAGCAAATTGACGAGCTCAAAGGCATGATGATGGCTATGCAGAAAGGTGGGAAGAAGGAATTTTCTTTTGCAAAAATATGTCATCCTTTTGACAAATCATTCACTCTCCAACCATTCCCCGCCAATTTTGAAATGTCAAAGTTTGATAAGTACAAGGGAGACTCATGCCCTGCGCAACATATCAAGGAATTTTATGTAGCGGCACAAGAAGTTTCCCACAATGATCATCTTCTCCTAAGACTTTTCACTAGGAGTCTTGGAGGACCAGCCTTAGAGTGGCTATTGAACCTTCCTCCTAGTTCCATCTCTACCTTTCATGATCTCACTAAAAAATTTGTTACATAATATTCTTATAACATGGAACATCAAGCATCCCTCAATGATTTGTGTAACATGAAACAAAGAAATAGAGAAACCTTTGCCAGCTTTCTCCAAAGGTGGTGACATATCACCAATCGCATGCCTTGGACAATCCCAGATTCACATCTAGTTGATATCTTTACTAAGAATCTAGTTATAGAAATGTCATTTCAGATGAAGATGGTTGCCCCAGATTCCTTCAAGGCACTCATTAAAAAGGGGAAGTCTATTGAAGATGGACTTTTGATGAAAGGAGAAATAAAACACTATACCCCTAATTCATCTAACAATACTAATTGATAAACCAAAGATTTGGTCTAAGAACAAAGGTGTTGTTAATGATGGAGTAATAGATGCTAAACACATCCAAAATGTTCAAGCATCCAACAACAGTAACCAAGGCAATCGAAACAACAATGATCAAAACAATTGTAATTGGAACAATAATCAAACAAATCTGAATAATCAAAGCAATCAAAATATTTTGAATAACCAGAATCAAAATCAAGGATCTGGTTATTGTGGCTCTATATTCTCACAATATAATAGAAACAACAACAACAATTGAAAATAACAACTACGACAATTTGCACAGCTAGCAGATTCTCTTGATGTGATCTTCCGACGTCTAGTCGATCAAGGGATGATGGTTTACCCTAACACCAGACCTTTCAATGAAAATCAACCTAAACCCAACTGGTATAAGGATAATGAATACTATGATTATCATCACATAAAAAGGCATGATCGAGATTTAAAAATGCATGAAGTTTCATCATTTTATGCAAGATTTGATCAATGATGGTAAAATTGAAGTAGAAGGACAAAATACCTCTACTTCTAACGCCTAGCTAAAAATGTATTCTAAACCTTTTCCAGAACATAATCAAAATAATGCATCCATGTCCAAGGGATTTTCTTACGATTATTCAATGAAAAAAATATCAGGAGATGAACGCACTTGTGGAAAATTAGCTGAAAATGATGTATGTGGCTTTGACTCACTTTGTGGCCATATTGAAAAATCTAAAACTCATGTAAACACATTGACTTTAAAGATTGCCGATTGCAATGTTACTACTTGCCACCCCTGTGTGACTGTACAAGTTACTACCAATCCACCTATTATGGATCCACCTGTTGCACCATCTACCTCAACACGACCTGCTTCATGTTATAACTTGCTTTCACAGTTAAAGAATACCCCTACATAGATATCCATACTAGAGCTTTTACCCACATCCCCCATTCACAAAGAGGTCCTTGAGAATTCCCTAGCTGAGTCTTGCATCCTAGAAAACATCAATGCCTCTCAATTCCAAGCAATGATCAGAAATTTGGCTTCCCAACAACACCTAGTATTCACTGAAAAAGATTTCCAAGATCCTAACCCCCGTCATAATAAACCCCTACACATCCAAGTCACCATCCATAACACTGGAATTAAAAGAGTCCTTATAGACAATGGATTCGATCTGAATCTTTGTACATTAAGCATGATCTACAATATTGGTCTCTCTGAGGACATCATTGATGTAAATAAAAGAATAACAATAAAAGCATATGATGATAGAGAAAGGGTGAGTAATGGTCTCATTATAGTCCCCTTACAAGTGGGCCCAGCCCTTATTGAAACTATTTGTCAAGTGCTTGACTTGGATCTACCTTACAATATCCTTTTGGGTAGGCTATGGATACATGCTATCCCAGGTGTCCCATCCACATTTCACCAATGTTTGAAATTCCCACATCATGGAGCTGAAATAACCATTCCCAGAGATCATGAACCCTTTCAATATTGCAAGAGGTTAGAAGGAAAGCAATCAAACTACGGACCATTGAATGAATATGTTCATCCACTTTCACAAGAGATTCTCGTCTAGCACACTTCTTCTGAAGAAAATTTGTCTAAGCAAGCCAAGGGAAAAGAAAAGGTTACACAAGAAAATAATATTGAATCTGAAAAGAATGTTAGGTTCACCGATCAAGACCTAGGAGAATACAAGTTTGAAAATGCCCTATGCATTGGTCAACTCCCCCTCTCTTCCAGGTCTTATGGAAAACCTTCACAACTCTTCCCTAAGGAAAATAAAGAAACTATGAAGTGTAAACAAACTACATTTGAACATTGGGGATCTCTTTCAGACAAACATATGGAGCATAATGTTCTTTCATGGCTTTTTGATGAAGAAGAAGATAAACCCACAGACATTCCTAAAGGAAAGTATATAAAGGCCACACCCATTGTTGAAAGTATGGGATATCACAACACTATCCTTGGAAAAAATGAAATAGGAAGAAAAACTCTCATAAAAGCAACTGGATACCCTTGAGGAAGAGGACTAGGTTCCATAGAAACTGAGAAAACCTTTGCCAAGGACTATTGTTTGATTGAATCCAATTCAGACACTGAGGAAGAGTTCTTCAAAGTTCCTTTCCAATACATTAAAGATGACCTTGATACCTGTGTCCTCTATATCAACCAATCTGACCTTTCCTCACCTGAACTTCCCCTTACCAATCTTGAACTAATCAATTAGGACCAGCAAGATTCACCACCTTCCTTAGACATATGCAATTTGAATGAGGCAATTCTAGCACTTTTCAGACTAAGAAATCTCCAAGACATTGAACATCAGATTCACTACAGTGAGCAAGCCTACTTTGGTAGCCAAGTGAACTCCCTTAGTCACAAAAATGAAGAAAAATAAAATCAAAAAAATGATAAAACATCCTTGGGTGAAAACCTTTCTGAGGCACCTTTTATGGTGAAAAAGATAAAATAAAGGATGCGTCGTCTAGTGAAAACCTCTTTGAGGTGCTAGAGGAGGGGGAAGTTTAATTTCCATTCATGTCATTACCATTAGATAAATCTTCTATCCTCATAGAAGAAATAATTGCAAATAATCTAGGCACAGAAAGAGATCCTAAGATCACCTACATTGCAACCTCTCTAGATGAGACAGAACAAGAGTCCATGACTACATTCCTTAAGAAAGCCCACATTAATTTTTCATGGATGTATAAGGATATGCCTAGACTTGATACTGACTTGGTTGTGCATCATCTCACTGTGGATCCTAAAATCAAACCTGTCAAGCAAAAATTACACAAGATGCATCCACAAGTAGCACCCCTGGTTAAAGCTGAATTACAAAAGATGCTAGATGCAGAATTCATCAGGCCCATAGACTATCCTGAATGGGTCTCCAACATTGTATGAGTAGGTAAACCCTCTATGGGCATCTGAATCTGTACTAATTTTAGAGATCTTAATCTCGCCTGCCCTAAGGATGATTTTCCACTTCCAAACATTGACATTATAGTGGATTTGACTACTGGGAATGAGATGTTGTCCCTCATGGATGGTTTTTCCAGATAAAATTAGATTCACATAGTAGTAGAAGACCATCATAAAACTGCATTCACTACACCGTGGGGTACATTCTGTTATCAGGTCATGCCCTTTGGTCTCAAGAATACAGGTGCCACATACCAGAGAGCTGTATGCACCCTAAAATGGTCGCCTAGACTTTGGGCCCCATTTATTCAATTTATCAATCCTGAATCATTTTGATCAATAATCAATATTTTGAACATTATCAATCTCTTGATCAAATCTTAATTTCGATCATATATTGGATTTTTATCCTTGGGCTAACCATTTTATCCTAAGTCTTTATTTGATTAAAAGGAATATTTCCTCCCCTTTTAATAAATAAAAAAAGCCCCCACTTTTCCTCTTATCCTAAGTTGCACAAATAAAGCATTATTCATATTTTATAAAAAGGGAAAAAGCACTTTTTGTCTCACATGAGGCTCAAAAGTCAACACTTCACTCTCATTGGAGGATACTTGTGCACATGGATTGCTCCTCTTTCAAGCTCCACCGCTGATTAAGACTTTTTGCCTCTTAATCTCCATGGTCCATTTCTCCTCATTTCCTATAAAAGGAGAGCTCTCTCCTTCATTTGCAGATATCCATATTTTATGCTATTGTTATGCTGCAGGTTTTCTAGGTACATTTGGAGCTTTTGAAGACATTGAAGACTTGTTGCATTTCATTATAGTTGCATATTTGCTTTCTTAGTTGCATAATAATGGCATTCTTAGTGTAGACTTCCTTTTATGCAATAGAATAGATCTCACATAGCTTAATTAGGGGCTTGGAATCTATTGTACTTCTTTTCATAGCATAGCTTGCACATTTGCATCTTCATTTTAGTTGCATTGCATTGCATCTTCATAGTGATTCTTGGAGATATTGGCATTGTTGCCCTTGTCTTCACTTGAATCTCTCATTGTATGGTTGACTAGCAAGGTCACCTTCTTGTAGCTCTAGCTGAGAGCAAAACTCATAGTCCCTTGCAACTCCATGCATAGAGAGCTATGAGCCGCTTTGTGAGGCCTCATTCTTGAGCAACCTTGCATGCAATGGTTCATAGAAGTGCATATTTTAGTGTGTACATTTCTGGCGCCCACCGTGGGGCTGAGTAGATTAGCTTTGTCCCTTTAATTCTGCATTTTCCGTCAATATTTTCGTCAATTTTTAGCTTCATTTTCAGTCTCTGGTTTTTTTCTCAGAGTATCGCACGATACTTCTCAGAAATATCGCGCGATATATCTCTGTATAGCGGTGCGATACTTCGCGCATGCTAGAAATATCGCCCCCTTTGAAGAGAAATATCGCGCGATAGTTCGCCCCTGACGGACTATCGCCCGGCCTGCCTAGAGTATATCGCCCACCAGTACTGAGGTATATCGCCTGGCATAAGGCGAAATATCGCGTGGACTGAGAAGTATCGCCTGGTGTCGGGTGAAGTATCGCGTGATACTGTGTCTGTACCTGGCAGTGACCTATTTTTGAGTTATTTTATCTATCTTGCAAGTTTCGGGTTCTTAGCTATCTTTTTGAAATTTTCTGAAATTTCCAGCGTTTTCAAATCCCTGGAAAACGGGTGCCTATTTTTTTTTGAAATTTTGCAAATGGTATCAAAAGTTTAAGTGTGATATATCGTTGGAAAGGTCTTTCCGAGCCTAATCCAACCATGATGGTTTCATTTTCAGATTTTATCATTTGATTAGATATTTTTGCAGATTATCTAATTTTTCATGTACTAATTATTGGTGGATTTTGGATTTTGATTCTCCTAACTCTTGTTGGTCTAACAAGTTGTGGTTGTAGGTGCTCTCATTACTTGAAATTTGTCAAAAGAATGCATGTCAAAGAGGGCTACTAACAGTTTTTGCAGGGCTGCCCAAGCATAAAAACAAAAAAAATTCTTGCTTGTTTATTTGCTTTCCTTTCAAGTGTGGCATTCACTAATTGTATTAGGAATCTTAATACCTTGTGAAAGGGATCTTGAGGTGGTAGGAGAAGTATGCTCTTCACCTTTAGGTGAATCAGAAAATCTTGACCCATCTTAAGGTTTTGGAAGCAAGGGGGTAATTGATCTCTTTTCTTGGTGTGTTTGGGAGAGATTTTTGAGATAGGGGAGTATGCTCTTCACCCTTGTGGTGAACCAGAAACCTTGAACCTCAAGAGTTAATCCACTTTTTGTTTAGTATAGAAATCCTTTAGCGGGCCTACTCTTGAGCAATCAAGAGGAACGACCCAAGTGGGGACAACCTTGTCATCATTTTCCTTGGTGGCGAGTGATTCCAACTCACTATAATCTCAAGGCTATCGAGGACACAAAACCTTGGTAGACATAACACTTGTCTTCGCTTGATGTAAGTACTTGTGGGATTGTGACCATGAGGAAAATATTGAGCAAGAATGCTTAAGGTACTCTTGAGGCTGCGAGGTCCTAGTCCTTTACGAGGAGCAAGAGGGGTGTTGTGAACGGAAACCCTTATTAAGAACCATTAGATAGAAGCCACCTTCTTTTAGCCACTTATCTTCTTAGTGCAAGGATTGATCCAAGTGGTTTACCCGGATCACCTTAAGATACTCACCATATGTGTCCCTTTGGTTGTGTTGTTTGACACTTCCATGACAAAGCCAATATCTCTTGTGGGCAACCACTTGGTGTGAGGCAAGGGGGCATCAAGTTGTGAGCTAAGTTGATGAGTAATGAGCCTTGTCTTGTAGGTAGATATTGCTTGAAGTGTCTTCGATTGTGTGATACCAGTGTAAATGTTCTTGACATACAAACAATCGGTAGCATTCATAGGGTGCTTTTTCAATTTTGATATCACAAGTGCTTGTCTTGGCAAGGTTGCTTTTGCCCTTGTTTCAAGTTTTTGGAGACATGTTTGATCCCCTACTATTTGCAAACCTGTCCAAATACTATTAAAATTGTGATTGAAATCAAACATTTTCACCCTTAGATTCAAAATTTGCACAAATTGGTCAAAATCAACATCAGTATCGCATTTGTCCATTCTTGGTGAGAAAGATTATCTCTAGAATTGTTAGTCACATTCTTGGAGAATTTTAGTACTCTTATTGTCCAAATCACTTTCATTTATCTCAATTTCAATTATATTTTGGCCTAGTCCAACCTCCTGATTCAAAAGTGCAAGGATATTCATCCTTTGATTTGAAGCACCTCTTTGACAGTGTTGGTAAAGCCCCTTTTATTTCTATCTTTTCATTTCTCTTTGGACAATAGAGAACTTTGATTATCCTAGTTTGGTGTTGACATTTTGTGAGGTCATCCTATTACCAGTCTTCCTTGGTCAGTCCAGATCTTAGATCCTAGGTTTTGTCATGTTGCTCAACATCTCAATGAACGTTATGGTATCAATTGCACAAGATGACTCCTAGTCTTCTTCTTTCTTTTTCATTTCCCATGTTCTTCTAAAGTCTTCTACTCCCATGGGAAATTCTTCTTCTTCTCCTTGATTCTTTTCCTCTTATTATCTAGTCTACCTTCTTCTATTCATCTATTCATTTCTTCCATGCTTGATTCCTCCTCTTCTATAACCATGAATCTTGACTATCTTGTTAAGGAACCTCTCTTGAGAATAGATGATCTTGAACTCATTTCTCAATTTGAAGAGTATCTTTATTCCTCCAATAGTCCTTCCAAATATCTCATGGGTGACAAAATTTTAGCAAAAATAAAAGAAAAGATGATCAAATCAGATGCCTTTGCTAGAATCATAAACATGATCATATCACGATCTTCTTCTTCCAAACATCCTTCATCATCTAAATCTTCTCATTCTTCTTCACCTTCCAAGTCTTATCATGACTCTTCTAGACATTATTCACATTCTTCATCTTCTAAGTCTTATCATGATTCTTCTAAACACTATTCACATTCTTCATCTTCCAAATCTTATCATGACTCTTCTAAACATCATTCGAATTCCTCATCATCCAAGTATTCTTCTTCCACTAGGTCTTCACCTTCCTCTTCTTCACAATCTCATTCTTCTTCTACTTCTCCTAAGAGTCTTACTTCTCTTCAGAAGACATATCATAAAGAGCAACGTGATAGTCCTTGTGATGTCTCTTCCACAAAGAGTGACACACCTACCTTTGATGACTATGATGACTATGATGACTATGATGATGGACAATGTAGCAATACTTATGGCACCTCTATTCCTAAGAGTCCTCCTCGTCGTGTGCTTAGGCTTACTAAAGGGTCATCCTATTGGATAGATTGTGATGGTGATCCATATGATTCTGATTTTGAGAGAAATTATGATATTTGTTGTGAACAATATGATACATCTACTTCTATTGAGGAAGAGAAAGCTTTCCGTGCTGATTATAAACGAAGATACTATGAGCATGTCTTGTCTAAAAACTCTCATGCTGAAAATAAAGATTACACTCTCCAGCAAGATCATGTTAATGCTGAACCTTTGTCTTGTGATGGTCCCCTTCCATCCTCTACTTCCTCCAATACCCACACACTCCCTAAAGCTTCTGAGTCATCCAAATCTTTCACAAATCCTTCATCCAACAAAGATCCTAATGCTTTCCATGCGGTTCCCTATAGTTATCCTCAAGGGCCACCTCTTAAAGATACTCAAGATAACCTTCACTTGGCTGCAAATACTTTCAATAATGTCAAACCTAAAGAGCCTAAGCCTTCATCCGCTATAATGCCTATTTCAGCTAGTCCTTCACCACCTCTTCCAAAGTCTTCCATACAAATCCAACCTACTTCCTTGTCCTTAGAAGTGGCTCCATGTCAAGAAGACTCTAAAAATGATAAAGAAAAGAACATACAGAAAGATCAAGATCAAGAACCCTCCATGTCATCCAATCCTTTTCATGATGTCTCTGATCTGCTTCATGGTTCTTTTGATCCTCTACACTCTTTCGCATTCATTCCACCATCTCCTAAGCAAGATCAAGCTACTACTTACACTGTTGAGCTTATTGATAATCAAAATAACCTTACCACACTTGCACTTTCCAAAGATGATACTTCCATTAAGGTTATTAAAAATGGTGTCATTACTTATGATGTAAAACCTATTGAAAATCAAAATAAAGTTGATACGCTTATGCTACCCAATGATACTTGTCAAGATCAAAGTCTTCCATCTTCTTGTTCTACCACTCCATGTTCACTTCCGCTTTCTGCTCTTCCTAAATCTTTGCAAGCTATGAATGATCCTATCAAAGAAACTACTCCTATTCAAGATGTGCATGATCCTGTTGAAAATCCTAATGCTCATTCTAAAGATGCTGATATCCTTGGTTGTGATATAGATGCTGATGAACTTAATGATTATCCTTTTTCATCTTCCACGTCCATCCTTGGACCTCCTCCACCAATACTAAGGGCTTCACATCTTCCTTCCATTTTGGGTCCTTATGTCCCTTCACTTTCCCCTCCTAATTCTTCTAATTCATCATCCATTTTGGGTCCTTACGTCCCTCCATCTCCTATCTTTCCTCAAGATCAACATAGGTACATACCCTTGAATCCTTTTCATCCACCCACCCATCTAAACCAGTCGTATTTTCCTTCTTCTTCCACAAGTCCCAAGTCTTTTGGAAGTAACTTGAATGCTCAATACAAGAAAAAGAAGCAATATAAGAATCCATCAAAAAAAGAAGATCACCATGTCCCCTCTAATCGACATGGATATATAAAGTCAAAAGAGATATCTAAAAAGAAAACTACAAGACAAGTATGGGTTCCAAAATCCATCATTCAAGATATTCTCTCTAAATCATCAAAAATAAATGAAAAGCATAAGGCTATATGGATTCCAAAATCTCTCTTGAAAGAGTCTCATGTTGAACAAAAAGTGAAATTGACATTCAAGCTTCCAAAGACTTCCACTTCATCTTCTTCCAAAAACATTCTTCCATTCCATGTGCCTAAACCACAACCTCTGCTAAACATTTTCCATATTCCTTCTCATATTCCTTCATTCACATTTGAGAATTATAACAAGTACACCAATCCACTCTTTGAGGAGTCAAATAGCAATAATGAACCAGAATATGGTTCACATTTGGACTAGAATATGGTTTACGTTTCCTCCATTTTTCCCGCCACCCTTCAAGGTGTGTGTGTCGATGTTGATCTTACCTTTCTTTCCATCTACCTTTTCACATTCCTTCCATTCATTATCCTTCTACCTTCTATCATTTTTCCTCATTTGCCTATTCCTCGTGCGTCTTCCTTTCCCCTTCAGCATCTTTGAGCATATCATTTTGAATCATTGACATATCATGGTTTATCCTTTCAAGGAGCATTATCCTAAAAGCTTGCCTTCTTCCAAAAAAATAAAAAAAATTCAAAAATTCAAAAAATAGCAAAAAATTTGAAATTTTTTTTGAAAATGTGCCATGGTGAAAACCTGGAAACAGGCGCCTTGGTAGAAAAAGTAAAGAGAAATAAATTCATCCTATGGTGAAAACCACTCTCTTGTGGCGCCTTGGATAAGTACCGTGATGAAAACCTGACAATCAGGCATCATGCGTAGTTCTTCTACATATTTCATCCATTCCATCTTCTCTCTTTGATCTTGACAAGGTTGACCGATACACGAACATTTGGCTATGTTGTGAGCTATCTTATGATGGTTTTGCTTTCATTCCATTCATGTTTAGCCTTCATATTCATTTTCCTTCATTCATTCTAGCCTTTCGCTATCTTTTTCCCCCTTGGTCTTGATCTAATAAAAAGAGTAAAACACGATGCTATGAAGCCTCTTGACATGTCTACTCCTTTGGACTGCATCCTTTCCTTCTTTTGCAGTGCACTTTTGTGACTTATCCTATGCTATCCTTTCATTGCTTGTCCAAATGCGCTTTACATGAAAATTTTTCCCTAGCTTGGGTACTCTTGAGGAGTTTGTCTTTGAGGATTTCTTCCCTCCGTTCGCTTTCATTCTCCTTGTCTCCACCAGCTTGCTCATCCATCTTGTCCCTCACCTTCCTAGACATTGGGAATACACAATGTGATCTTTCTTGGGAGTTTGATGCCTATTTCTGTCTGGGGGCATCTTTTGTATATATCTTATTGGTCCTGAAAAAATTCCAAAAAAAAATTGATATATGATGCTGAAAAAATCCTAAAAAGCATAAAAAGTCCTTAAAAAATATAAAAAAATTCAAAAAATTCAAAAATCCAAAAAAATGAAAAAATGAAAAATGATTCCAAGTGGTGAAAACCTGGAAACAGGCGCTACTTGAGGCCTTTGCACCCCTATTTGTTAGCATGCGTCCTCTACACTTAGCCACTTTCCATCATGCCTTGACCTTATTTGACTTGGTCTGGAATTGGTCTTTGTCTTTGTCTAGGGGGCATAACTGTTCGCATAGGTCCTTTTGGTGTGTTTGTCTCTTGGGGCATTTCACAACAGGTGTTTTTCAACACCACCCCAAACAGTGTTTTTCAACACTACCATTGCGTCGAGTGTTTCTTAACACTTATCAGGTGTCTTACCCAACAGTCTCGCATGATGTGATATTTCTCAC
The DNA here is from genome assembly GCA_027943335.1 of Chamaecyparis obtusa. Lineage (NCBI taxonomy): Eukaryota > Viridiplantae > Streptophyta > Pinopsida > Cupressales > Cupressaceae > Chamaecyparis > Chamaecyparis obtusa. Next base: position 207,824 of record BSBK01007394.1, read on the forward strand.
TAAGCAGATAAGATACTCAGAATTTGACTCTATGACCAACACACACACACTTAAACAATCAACTCACTGACGATATGATGACTTTATTTTTTCTTTGTGTGCTGTCTATGAGGATTTCTTTGATGAGTAGTCTCTCCCTGAGAAGTTTTCGATGATGCATAGCTAGAAGACTGAGGGAATGAGAACATGTTTTCTTTCTTTATCTACTTGTGGGTATATTTTGTTGATCCTAACTGTCATGAGCATTTATGCTAGTCTTACTTGACACTATGGATTGATGAGGTATTATCCTTGACTGTTTTGCGAGTGCATGCTTTTAGCTATCCTGACTTTCATGTGTCTTGATACATGCATAATCTCGCCATATCAAATTTAGGAGATCTCACTGCATTAGTCATCTTGACCTCCATGTCTTTGATGCCTAGGTGAGATTTCCACATTTCTATCTGATAAAGATCATATTCATATCTACATAGTTATGCTAGTGTGCATTATATGATCTTACGACGCTACCAATAACGCTCGATGATGATAATTAGATGTCTATAAGCGTTGTGACCTTGCAAGTCAACCACTTTCATAGTAGTTTGCATTTTTAGGTTCATGTTAGTTTAGTGTTGCATTTTGCATACGGAGAGAGCGCTCCTTTTCATCATTTACGGACTAGTCGGTCAACTGTGTTCATCTTCTAATTCTTCTTGATCATATCTTTCATTTCTAGTCTTTCATATCACATCATTTTCTATCCATTTTCGGACTCGAAATCAAAATCTAAGTCACGTTTCTAATTTTTTTCATTCTTCTACGCAGTTGACTGACCTTTTGAGGCATAATTTGATTTTCGGTGGACTTTCTTCCTTCCATGTCTCTCAAATTTTCTAGTCTTTCATCCACTCTATTTCTAGTCTTCTATTTCTATTCTTCTACTTCCTCACTGGGGCATGTTTCATTGCCTAATGGTTAACCTATTGACCCTTACCTTTGATTGTGATTTTATTATGATTTGATCAACCTTATCAATTTTCTGTCTCTCCTCTACTTGATTTCGATTTCGATTCCGAGGGGGCAGTATTTCTGGGATTCTCATCCCTAATTCTCTTGATTTTCCTGATTCAGACATCTTTTGTGAGCTTTTGCTCAAAATTTGAGATTCTTATCTCCCATTTTTAGACATTGATTATTGCCTAGCAGCGACGGTGATAGTTTTGTCTAAAGCTTGATTTGCACCTAGCAGCGACGGTGTTGGTCTAAGCTTTTGTTTATGTTTTGTCCAGATGTGATCCCGAATCGACCTCATATCTGAGTTGTTTTGTGATCCCAAATCGATCTCACATTTCAATTTCATTCTTTGACTACATGTGTTCCCAAATCGATCACACATTAGTCAAAGAGGGGCAAATGTATGCACCCTAAAATGGTCGCCTAGACTTTGGGCCCCATTTATTCAATTTATCAATCCTGAATCATTTTGATCAATAATCAATATTTTGAACATTATCAATCTCTTGATCAAATCTTAATTTCGATCATATATTGGATTTTTATCCTTGGGCTAACCATTTTATCCTAAGTCTTTATTTGATTAAAAGGAATATTTCCTCCCCTTTTAATAAATAAAAAAAGCCCCCACTTTTCCTCTTATCCTAAGTTGCACAAATAAAGCATTATTCATATTTTATAAAAAGGGAAAAAGCACTTTTTGTCTCACATGAGGCTCAAAAGTCAACACTTCACTCTCATTGGAGGATACTTGTGCACATGGATTGCTCCTCTTTCAATCTCCACCGCTGATTAAGACTTTTTGCCTCTTAATCTCCATGGTCCATTTCTCCTCATTTCCTATAAAAGGAGAGCTCTCTCCTTCATTTGCAGATATCCATATTTTATGCTATTGTTATGCTGCAGGTTTTCTAGGTACATTTGGAGCTTTTGAAGACATTGAAGACTTGTTGCATTTCATTATAGTTGCATATTTGCTTTCTTAGTTGCATGATAATGGCATTCTTAGTGTAGACTTCCTTTTATGCAATAGAATAGATCTCACATAGCTTAATTAGGGGCTTGGAATCTATTGTACTTCTTTTCATAGCATAGCTTGCACATTTGCATCTTCATTTTAGTTGCATTGCATTGCATCTTCATAGTGATTCTTGGAGATATTGGCATTGTTGCCCTTGTCTTCACTTGAATCTCTCATTGTATGGTTGACTAGCAAGGTCACCTTCTTGTAGCTCTAGCTGAGAGCAAAACTCATAGTCCCTTGCAACTCCATGCATAGAGAGCTATGAGCCGCTTTGTGAGGCCTCATTCTTGAGCAACCTTGCATGCAATGGTTCATAGAAGTGCATATTTTAGTGTGTACAAGAGCCATAATGACCATATTTCGTGACCTTCTTTATGTGATCATGGAAGATTATGTGGATGATATCTTAGGAAAATCCAAGACATGAGAATCACACATTTCCATTCTCACTATAATCTTTGACAGATTGGAAAAGTATAAGGTCTGATTGAGTCCCAAGAAATGTGTCTTTGGTGTACAATCAAGTAAGCTCTTAGGCTACATTATCTCTCGTAGGCGAATAAAAGTGGATCCTAAGAAGGTGACAGCCATTTTGGAGATGCCACCTCCTAAGACTTTGAAACAATTAAGGAGCTTTCAAGGAAGACTTCAATCCATCCGGAGGTTTGTGTACTTCAATCCATCAAGAGGTTTGTGTCACAACTAGCAGACAAGGTGCAGCCTTTCTCTCACCTGCTAAGAAAGGATATTAAATTCATTTGGGACTACTTGTGTCAAAAGGATTTTGAATAGCTCAAGGTATATCTAGTTGATCCACCCATATTAGTTCCACCTATTCCAACAAGACCTTTGATTCTCTACACCTCTACAACTAAAGTAGCACTGGGTGCTCTCCTAGGATAGTTAGATGACAATGGAAAAGAGTGTTCCATATATTATCTTAGCAAGACTTTAGTAGGTTATGACCTCAACTATATAGCTATTGAGAGAGCTTTCCTGTCTATAGTCTTTTGTATGCAGAAGCTACATCATTACATGCCTAATCAAAAAGTACAGTTGATAGAAAAGATTGACCCACTTAAGTACTTGTTATCTAAAGCCGCCCTGACAGGTCACACGACAAAATGGGTAATGATCCTTGGTGATTTTGATATTGTGTACATAGAATGAAAAGAAATCAAAGGACAAGTAGCAAATCAACTTGCAGAGGCTCCCATTCCTGGAGATCATCCTATTGTCACAGACTTTCCTGATGAAACTATCATGACTGTCACTTCCAGCATTCAGTGGAAGCTTTATTTTGATGGATCTTTCACCCAGAAAGGATCAAGGGCATGAATTCTATTTGTGACACCTCAAGGGGATTATATCCATAAATCTTATAAACTGACATTTTCTTACACAAATAACACAGTAGAATATGAGGCCTTGGTCACAGGGCTTCGCCAAGCTGTCAGATGGAAGATCACAAGTTTTCTTGTTTTTGGTGACTCCCAATTAGTTATCAAACAAGTCAATGATGAATTTCACACAAAGGATTATAAGTTTCTCCCTTACCGACACATGGTCGAAGATCTCAAACAACATTTTTCAAGCATCATTTTCTAGCAAATCCCAAGAGAAAACAATAAAGCAACAGATGCCATGGCTACTATTGCTTCACTAATATCTATGCCAAAAACAAGCACAGGGTGTGAATTTCTTGTTGAGAATCTTGTGGTCCCTACCTATGACCAGTCGGATTCTGAGATGGTGTGTGAAATTGTTGGTCCTGAATCACCTTGGTATCAAGAGATCATTTCCTATCTTCATGATAAAACCATTCCCCTCACTCTTACGCCTAACCAACAAAAAACTTTCGTCTGTCACACTTCTCATTACACAATCCTTGGAGACACCCTTTTTCATAAACACTTTGATGGAACTCTTCTTAGATGTCTAAATTTGGAGGAAGCACACATAGCCTTGGAAGAGGTGCATCAAGGAATCTGTGGAGCCCATTCTAGTGGTCTCTATTTAGCAAATAATTTGCTCCACACTAGATACTATTGGCCGACAATGGAGCAGGATGCCTATCATTATGTGAAGAAATGTGTTCCTTGTTAGTAGCATGGCGATTTGATACAAATTTAAAAACATCACACTTTGCCTTTCTCCCATTGGGGTTTTGACCTTGTGGGCTAGATATTTCCAAACTTTGTCGGTGGTCACAATTATATCCTAGCCACCACCGAATACTTTACCAAATGGGTCGAAGCAATCCCCCTCACTTATACAACTAGCAAACAAATTTCCAATTTTCATCTGAATTATATCATTTGCCACTATGGAATCCCAAAAGATCTTCATACTGATAATGGAACACCCTTCAAAAATTAGGATGTCTCTGACCTTTGCAAGAAATTTGGCATTACCCAGCATTTCTCATACAAATACTTCCCACAAGGCAATGGTCAAGCTGAGGCTACAAATAAAACTATATTAAAGATCCTTAAAAATATTGTCAATGATGCTGGCCATGATTGGCATCTGCAACTCAATCTTGCCCTTTGGGCCTATAGCACCTCCATCCGCTCTCCCATTGGTGCAACTCCATTCATCCTTGTCTATGGTTCTAAGGTTGCCTTACCTATTGAAATGAGCTCCCTTCGCATAGGATTTCTCTCAAGAACCTAATGTCTAAAGAAGAATATAGGGTTGTCTACTTGCAAGAGCTACAACTCCTAGATGAGAGATGCCTCAATGCCCTTAACCACCTCCATGTGCATCAAAATCACCTGCGCTTACATTTTAATAAGAAGATAAAACCTTGTGAGTTTGATGTAGGTGATTTGGTCCTACAGCATAACATGAAGAATCTCCAGAACTAAGAAAAGAAAGGGAAGTTTGAACCCAATTGGTTGGGTCCATTTGTTATTACTGCTAAATTCGATTCTAGGGCATATCAGAATGCAACACCTGAGGGAGATCCGCTCCCTGATCCTATAAATATTTTGTATTTGAAGTGATTTTATGCATAAGCAACATTCAGTTCCTGTATAGTGTTATTTAACAAAAAATCCTAAAAATCAGAAAAGATCTTTAAAAAATTCTACAAATCAGAAAAAGTTCTGAAAAATCCTCTAAAAATCAGAAAAAGTCCTGAAGAAATCCTAAACATCAAAAAAGAAGAAAACCTTAAAAAGAAGAAAATGTTCCTAAAAAATCATTGTTTAGTAAAAACCTAGTAAACAGGCACCTTACCAAAAAAAAAGAAAAAATAAATAAAGAAGAAATGAATTCATCCAACAATGAAAACTTGGCAAACAAGCACTCTGGGAAAGTATCATGATGAAAACCTGTTTCAAGCACCATGATAGTAGATTGGATCTATTGTCTTCCCGTCCACTATACATATCCATCCTCATCATGGTCCTAGTTTTCAGTCATCGCTTCCCACATAGCCATAAAGATCCAATTGCAATTCCCAGAAAGCTGAGCTTAACCCCATCACACTGAGCTTTTCGCAAACACAGTGATCGCAAAAGTGCTTATCAAAATCAAAATTGAAATAAAATCTCTGATTTATTATTCCTTTCACATCTATTGCCAATAAATATTCATTTCAATCAATCAATCTTTTCCCTATAGGATGTGTCCTTCCTCAGTCGGCTCAAATCATTCTCGTCAATCCTATCCCATTCATGGAAAGAACTGTGGACCGAATGACCACTTGGTCATGAGGCCTTCTTTGTTGATTTTATCTCTTTGTATCAGTAGATCCTACTCATGATTACCTTGATATTTCATATCTTGGTATATTATGACTGGTGATATCTTATGCAAGTGTCAATTGCAGTATGATCTGTATGTGGATACTTTAGGAGCATTTTTATTATTTTCCCAATTATGATTATGTGTATCTTAATGGGGGCAATGAGTTAGCATACTTATGTCCCTTAAAATACCTAAGTGTGCCTAGACCTCTCCAATAAGTATATGTCATAGTTTCTATCATAGTCAAGAAATCTACATCTCTATTTCTATAGCTATCTGAGAGTCTAGTCCACGTAATGGAACAATGTCATCTATGCTTTTATAACACATGATGCATACCTCCTATTGCAATATCAAACTAGGGTGTGCTCTCCAACATGAACATAAGTGATCCCACAAAATCATGTAGTTAGGTTGCATTATAGCTCAAATTCATATTAGTTTGTTTCTTTTCTATATTTTTGTTTGAGACAAGGGTCTTGTTTATTCATCATCCCCTCCCTCTTCTTTAGTGGTTCAGTTGATCCTATTGGCTATATCAAATAAACAAACAACAACAAAAATATAATAATAAAGTGACACTAGCTCATTCCATTGCATTCTACCTCATAAAGTTAAGTTCATTTAATCATTAAATACTCATTGCATGTCAAATATATCTATTTAACCATTAATAATTACCTGTGCATTGCACATTTATAAACATCACATATGCATAATAAAATATTAATTCATTACATATCTACATAAGCTTTGCACATCATGTAGTACATATTTCACATAATCACACACATCCTACATCACACACGTCAGTATAATAATTTAGTACTATGCATAATCTCATAATCCATCAAATAAACTCATAAAATAGCATCACAAAAAAATATGTGTGTGTGTGTGTGTCTATATATATATATATATATATATATATATATATATATATATATATATATATATATATATATATATATATATATATATATATATATATATATATATATATATATATATATATATATATATATATATATATCATGGTACATCAAAATGATACATCAGGTACCTCAATGTTGCTATACATACACATCTCATCTAGAAATCCACAAAATATGTATCTTATATAGTCAACTGGATCCCATGACCACTAGAAGATATCTCTGTCATCCTTACCTCCCCCCTATGCACCTCATGGAGTAGATCTCTCTGCTCCTCTACCACTATCACCTCATGTCACCCTTTCCTTCGGTGGCCTGACTACTGACCTTGATGACACCCCTTGAGTCCTCTCTGATATCCCTTTCTTTGAATAAGGGGTATTTCTCTTCTCTAGAGGTACTGCGTAATGATAGAGACCCATATAATAGGCCACTTCTCTCCCCATCCTTGATGCATCTCGTTGTGCATCAAACATGGCTATCAATAACTATCCTACACCTATCGTTGTCACTCCCTATCTCACTAACTCCTATTCCCCTTGGTATATCTTTTCCCATCTCTGCCATGTGTCCCTATCCTCTGTCAATTGTTGGGTGAGAACATCTATCTATCTCTGCATCTCCTCTATCTGGCCTAACAATCCGGCTACCTCCCCTGCCATCCCCTCTATACATGTGTTAGCTCTTATCCTGGTAATCTCTCATATACCCACTTGACCCTACTATATGGAAAACTCTTGTTGCATACTCTCTCTCTCTCTCTCTCTCTCTCTCTCTCTCTCTCATCCTAGTTGCCTCAGTCCTTATTTCTCTGTCCCTCTCTACTACCACCAAAGCCTCTAATTATTTCATCTTTGCTTGTAGAATGACTACCTGCTCCTGATCGCCCTGCCTATCATCTCCTCCTAATCCTCCAAGCCCCATCTCCTCATCCTTCGAAAATGGCTCTTGGGCCACCTCCTCTCACCCCCTCTACACTGCCTATACAGGGCCACCTGCAACTGGTCTCTGCACTATCCCTCTTCGTCACTCTTTCACCTACCTCTACACCCCCCACCTGAATTTTGGCACTACTACTGGTCTCTCCTCATCATCCTCCTCATGCTCCTCCTCTGACTCTATCTTTGACTATGTCTACTCTATGGCCTCTCCTTCTCTTGGCTCTATCAGTCTTGATGGCCTACACCTCTCCCACCAGGCTGCATACTCAACTATCACCCCTACATTTGCCACCTATCCCTAGGCTATTGTCCATGGTACTGGCTACATACCTCTCCAACTGCTCCTAACATTTCAGAGATCTACTCTAGTGCCCCATACTAACTCAATCTCCCTGGAGATGATCGGATGTGGATAACTATCTGGAACTATACCCTGCCTCATGCCAAACTATCTACATACTCATGATGGCATGTATCTCACTATCTAAAATATCATCCTCCCGATCAACCAACAAATTGTCTGTACCTATCCTAAGTACTCTGCATCTAGAGTACCATCCTCTCTCCATGCCTGCTCATCCTAGTATCCCCATGCCTCACAACCTCTATACAGTGTCCACTCAAACCATATCAGCTCACCCACTATCCTCCACAAGGTCTCTACTGATCTCACATCCTCATATGACAAGGGAGACCAGTACCGACACGTGAATAGATCATATCATTGTCGTCGACCCTCCTCTCGCAGTGGTTGTACCACTACGATGTGCTCCCACACCCAGACTAGCAGCAATGTCACTCTTGGTCCTATCATCTATTGAGTATAGTATGCACACATATGTAAGTCATAATATACCTATGCCAAGATCATATATCCCCAGCAATACTTTATACAATCCTCCTCCAACATCCGACTCACTACTCTTGCCCATCCAATCAAAAAACCATGACTTGGGTGGTCAGGCATCAACCTCTCTCCTACCAATCCGACTAAATACAATGCTAGCTAGGGAAATCCTACCTCCATCCCCCCTCGCCATGACATCCACTAACGATTAATCAACAACTCATCTACACGCTGTCTAAAACTCTCTTCCATAAACTGCTCCACTCTCTCCAAATGATACTCCAACATCTCCCTCCATATCGGTATCCACAAAATCCTCCATACATCTAATAATGTCTTTGTCACCTCCCCTGTCGGCATATGGAAACTCAATGTGTCTAAGTGTCATCTCTCGATCAATGTTGTCATCAATGCATTATGCGCTCTCAAGTGTGGCCACTCATGCATAGGTTGCAGGCCACATAAGGTCCCCACTCTGCCTTGATCAACTCCTCTCACAATGTCATCGTGTCCAGCCATCGCTCTTTCAAGCGAATCCAATAATCTGGCTCATGCATCCAATCATCTGACACCCTTCGTCAGTCTTAGTCATTACCAAATTTATCCTATCCCTTCCCTCACATTGTTTCTCCCCCTCATCCCCATGTCTTCTTTTCCCATGCTTATCCCCCCTTGGTAGTGGAGTTTCTCATCTTAAATCGAGCAACTCCCCCTCTTCCATGACCCCGTCATTCTTCACATGACGCACAACGCGAGGCAAGCCCCCACCACTAGGCAAGCGGAGTTGCCCATCAATGGACGGACGGCTCTGCCTCCCACTGGGCGGTGGGCGGGGCTGCCCGTCCATGGACAGACGACTATGCCCCTGCCCCCGCCGTTGGCCTTCCCTTAGGCGAGCAGAGTTTCCCTACCCTTGGGCGGGCGGGGCCGCCCATCTGTAAATGGGCAGCATCGCCTACCTTTAGACAAGCAGAGTCGCTCGTCAACTGACGGGCGGTAATGTCCCCTAAAGATGGGCAAAGTTGCCCGTCCGCTGACAGGCGGTAATGCTCGCCTTTGGGCGGGCAGAGCTTCCCGTCAACCAATGGGTGATAATGCCCACCCAAAGAGGGGTGGAGCCACCCGTCGGCTGACAGATGATAGTGCTCATCCAAAGGCGAGCGAAGTCACCCATCGGCTGATGGGTGGCATCGTCCGACCCCAAGGTAGGTGAAGCCGCCCATCAACCAATGGGCAGTCTCGTGCCACTGGGTAGGGGGTGTGGCCGCCCGTCGGTTCTACCACACCTACCGCTGGTGGGAATAGCCACCCATGACTCCCAAAAATTTTGAAAAATAAAAAAACAAAAATATACACAAAATTTCAAATTACTGAAATTGACAAAAGAAGATTTGTGCACTCACCAGCTCCCCCTGTTTGCTGCTCGATGATAGACTCGCACCTGCTCACCCAGCAGCAACCTATCCTGTCGTCTTGCCATTTTCTCTTCTCCTCTCCTTTTTTCTTCTCTTTAGGGGTAAAAATGAATCATTTTCCCCATTTTTCCCCTTTTATAAGGGGTCCCTTTTTTAAAACAAGGGAAAGGTTCTTTTTTCTTTTTTTTAACCCCTCATAAGTCATGCACAGTCTTTTTTCCCTCCTTTTATGAAAATTGTCCAATATTTTTATTTTTGGCCTATTTTCTCGAGGGGGCACATCGTCTGCATTCTCCTACTGATTTTCTTCTAGGACATCTATATTTTCTTTTCTTTAACACGATGTCATTTTGACACCACATCAAAGAGGGGCAAAATGTAGACACCTAAATTCATCCTTTTAACATTAATTTAATTTAATTTAATTAATGACCTCTAATAAAATTATAGTTAATTTTAAATTAATTATATTTGTTAAATTCATCTATTTATTTAATTAAATTTATTAAATTAAATAAATTCACTAATTATAGTATTTGAATTAAATTTAAATACTACCTTTCATAATGTATTAAATTTAATTTAATACATGTTCCTCCATATTCCCCTTTTAAATAAATTTTTAATTTATTTAATTCCCTCACATTTTTTATTTCTACTAAGCCATGATTAAATTAAATTTTATTTAATTTAATCCTAAATTCAACCTAGATGCTATCCTACATACATCATTTTCTATCTAATAAACCTACTCAATAATTTTTTTATTTTATTTTTTTGATCGGTAAAAGGCCTAGGCCCTATAAAAAAATTTATTAATATTTAAAAGTTATTTTACAGTGTGACCCCGCTCACTGCAGGCGCTGGTAGGAAAGAGCGGGGTTGAGAAAACCTCCAGCCTTACCTGGGACCAAAGGTCCTTTACTTATACAAAATTTACGTGGGCATCCCCACGACTCAACAATCGTCGAGATTTGTTACAAATACATCATTCTCGTGGGCATTCCCACAGCATTCGAGCACTGAAGATTTGACTGTGAATACAAATTACAGTGGGCATACCCACTGCTCGATAGAATCAAGTAATGCTATTACATTTCTTACATTGAAATTTTAAAGATATGGTTCCAAGTAGCATACAATCATATATTGTTATATGGTTATCCATCCAGGAATCTTCGGTGATAAAGTGATTGGGGTACCTGCTTGAAAGATACCTCCTGAAAATCACAATAGAAATCTTCCAAATCTCTAAGTTAAGGGTTTATATTATAATTAAGAAAATAAAATAGTGAAACCATAGGTTAAAAATCTTGTGTTTACCTTCCTCCAGAGTAGAATAGCTAGGGTACCTACCTTGCTGCATAAGATATAAATTCTAAACATACATCATTATGCTAAAGAGCTGTACCAATGTTTAATAATTACAGGGCCTAAGGAGTTTTAAACAAAACCAGAGGTTTACAGTTAACCAAACATCCTGACCATCTCTGGAAAAAGGTTAATACAAAGATTATCCATAAGAAACATTAGTCTTAATTCTCTACACCAATTATAAATGTTAAGTAAAGCCCAACGAAAGGATTCATCCATCACAAAGGATGAACCTTATCATCTAAGTCAGAAAACCATGTAATCTATAATATTTAAAAACTAAAGCCATACTCCTATGATTAGGGGGATAAAAATATTCTCAAGGGTACATATCGACCATAACTTATCTTTTAAAACAACTTTGAATTGGCTATTCACATAATTTAAGGACTTTAAGAAACCTCTTCATGAAATTACAATAAGTGTCATTGTTACAACCAAATCAAACATAAATGTAATATATAACATTTTGATGAGGGTAATTAAAAATCCACCTCAGCCCAAAGGCTACGAATGAGACATAGTTTATAATGAATACGTGTTTTGCATGTATACATTTAATTAAATTATTAGATAATATATTGCAGAAGATTATAATAAGACAAGGATAATTAATTAATTATATAATAAGATAATTAATTAAATTATTAGATTATATATAATTATAATAAGATAATTAATTATATATTGTAATTATTAGATTATATATTGTAATTATAATAAGATAATTAATTAAATTATTAGATTATATATTGCATAAGATTATAATAAGATTATCATTAAAAAAAATTATTTTTCAAAAACCAAAAAAGTGTTTTCCATAAATTGGAAAGCAAATTCTATAAATAAAAAAAAGCATTAATAGAGTTTTCAAAATCAGGAGATAAATCTAAATTTCTATTTCTAAGTTTTGAGATAGGCACTTTTATGATCTCCATTATGTTTTATACTCCATATATAGAAAGGATGATTTAGAGAAAAAAAAAAAAAAAAAGGAAATCGCATATAAAACCTATATTGGACAACTATTCTCGGCCCCACCTTTACACGTGGAGAGATCTCGCAAGTTCGTAAAAGTATTTGACAGGGATCGCGACTATGCGAGGGTCGTTGGATCCTTTCCTTGTTCCACCATAGGTAAGTCCGTTGACTCAGGTCCCACCTAGTTCTCCATTGTCGCATGATCGCAAGAGTGTTATTTTATTCACGCGATCATGCGACCGCTTTATCATTGGCGCATGAAATAATATTTAATACTATCCTTGGCGGGCTCGGACTAATAACTTTTCATTATCACATTTGCGCTGTTAGCATACATGGGTCCCAGTAGAGCGCATTCACCTCCCTAAACTCCAATGTCGCATGATCGCAAGGCATTATTTTATTCCATGTGATCATGCGACCGCTCTATGATTGGTGCACGTGGATTCCCAACCTGGCTCATTTCAACATCAAATCGTACACCATTTTCACTGTTAGGATCATGGAGACTTAAGGAGTCAATTTATACATTCATTGCATACGGGATGATCCATCAAATCACAACGAGCCAAATAGTGAAAATGGTGTGCGGTTTGATGTTGAAAATAAAGCCCTATGGTAGGTGTGGTCGCATGATCGCATGACTGAGAGAACTGTCTTGTGATCATGCAAGATCTCACCACGTGTTTCGGTGGGTCCGAAGGCATTTATACCATGCGGCGTGCTAAAGGTCAACGGATGCTGCTTTGTTGCTAAGGTGTGGAAGATGTCTTGCGATCATGCAGGATCTGTACACGTAGCATGGTGGGCCTCCCTAATGTTAAGCGTAGCCGGTTAGGTGTGTGGTCACATGATCGCATGACTGAGAGAACACTCTTGTGATCATGCGACAATGGAAGACCAAGTGGGACCCACGTACCCTGATAGCACAGATGCGCCAATGATGAAGCGGTCGCATGATCGCATGGATTAAAATATTGCTATGCGATCATGCGACATCGTAAGTCACCAAAGATGCTTTACGAGTTAATGGGATCTTGCCACGTATTCAGGTGGGCCTCCCTAAATTTAAGCGCATCTTAAGATTCCAAATCGACGGATGGCATATGATCTCATAGAATCTTGTGAGCCCATCAGATCATACGCCATCCGTCCGATCCTCTAGGTGTAAAGTCAGTAAAGGCGGTGGGTCTAAAATGTTTCACGAGCATGTATGGTAGTCTTTGATTGGTCCATGAAGTACTGAGTTGGCAGATTGTCAGCGGGAACCTATATACGCTAACAGCGCAGATGTGATAAAAATATAATATAAGTTTATTTAAGGTTGTCACATGATCGCAAGAGTTGAAAAAGATTCATATGATCATGCGACAAGACTGTAAGTTAGCAGAACAAGAAGATGAGTGCATCTCAATAGCAGACAAAGTCATGAGATCATGTCGAATGTTTTAAAGCACCTGAAGGAGAGGATCAATGCTAGTTGGAGATTGGGTTAGTAATTCTGCCTGAATTTGAATGATGACTTGACTCTGAGAAGCCCAATGGATTTGGCTTGACAGATACTATTAAAAGAAGATGAAGAGTCTCAGATTCCATAGCGACCAGCAGTTTGAATCTTGACTGGTGACTGGCCCCGCGGCTAGTAGTTTGAATTTTGGTTAGCCCGAGGTGTCTTGCAAGGTAGGAAGACAGAGAGTAAAGACTTGTCGCATGATCGCATGCAACTTTCTAACCGCATGCGATCATGCAACCATTGAGTAGGGAGATGTTAGGGAGAGACAGAAAGGAAAAATGAAAATATTGTAATCATAATCATGAAAATAGTATTTTCATCAAAATTGTAGGTAGATATTGTATATACATCAAATTTGCATATACCGTTCCTTAACATAATGCTACTCTTTTAAAGTAACTAAAGACACCAAAATTGTTAGTTACAGTCTATCTTCGGTCAGAGCTAAAAATTTGCTCCATTCTCTTGCTAGAACTAGCCAAGAGACTTAATATTGCATTTAAAAAGGACAAGAGATTAAAGGAATGTGGAGCTACAATGTCTTAAAAGGAAAAGGCTAAGTTTGCAAACCTACTCATAATCTCTGATAAAACTACTTTATTATTATTTAAGGGTCGCATATGATTCTTTTGTAGGCTATCTTCCCCAAAGAGTTCCTATATTCTTATAAGTAAGAAGGATTCCTATGGTTAGAATGTCTCTATATGAGGATCTTGTATCCTCATAGGAGAGTCAGTTTCCCAATCTTCCTACTGAGGTAAACACAGGGTAAGGTCTCTACCTTAACCTTATCATTAAAATACCTCTTAAGCTATTATATATGTTGTTCCAATGTTATTACTCCATTGGCACCTAGATTCGCTAGCTTATCAGCCTCTATGTTTCCTTCTCTGAAAGTATGTATGATTTCATAATTGAGAATATTATCCATTAATAAATTAATCTCTTCTATTTTTTAATTTAAAACCCAATTAGGATTTTTTTTAGTGCGGATGGCGTTGATAATAATTTGGGAGTCTCCTTCAACTATTACTTTTGAAATGTTAAGATTTTTGCATAATTTAAGCCCTTCTAATGCCGCTACACATTCGGCCATATTGTTGGTTGTAGGGCTAATGGGTCTTGAGAATTTTGCTATCACTTCTGATTTCCAATTGCGGATGATCCCTCCTATACCTGCTACCCCAGGATTGCCCTCCATATTCCCCTTTTAAATAATTTTAATTCCCTCACATTCTTTATTTCTACTAATATATGATTATATTTTATTTTATTTTATTTAATCCTAAATTCAACCTAGATGATATCCTACACACATCATTTTCTATCTAATAAACCTACTCAATAATTAATTAAGGTTAAATAGGATAATTTTTTGGATTCCTAAATCTATTAGTCCTAATTATTTTCTCACACACGTGTGAGCAAATTTCTAAAAAATTTCTTTTCAAAAAATTGCTAAAATTTGCATAAATAAGGCTTCTTACAATTTTGATGACACTTCTTACACCTTCAAAAATTGTGAAAATGGACTTTTCCTCTTGCACACTTACACATGTACTTGGAGTACACATTGACCTCTCACATCCCAAGTTGCTCACACATGTGTGAGCAATTCTTGGACTTTGCATGGCTTATGTGTCTCCTTGGTGGCACCTATGTGGATTCCACATAGATGCCACCTCACCCCAGCCCTCCAAAATCCTATAAATAGGACCCTTGCCTCAAGAAAATCATCCATCATTTGCATGTAGAATTATAATGTTAGTTTTTTTCCTTGCATTTAGAGTTTCTTACTAACCATTTGGTAGTTGATAAATTTCTTTCAAGATTATAGAC
Source organism: Chamaecyparis obtusa (assembly GCA_027943335.1). Classification (NCBI taxonomy): domain Eukaryota; kingdom Viridiplantae; phylum Streptophyta; class Pinopsida; order Cupressales; family Cupressaceae; genus Chamaecyparis; species Chamaecyparis obtusa. The sequence continues at coordinate 223,448 of BSBK01007394.1, forward strand.
ATAGTTTGCTTCATTCATTTCTATTTATTAGTTGCATGTCATTGAGTTTAAGGGATTCTTTCATAGCTCCTCCTTAAACTTCTTTGGCTTCTTGTATTGAATGCTTGAAGGTTGCTTCCATAGCTCCACCTTGAGTATTTCAATTCATCTTTGCATTCATAGTGGGATCTATACTTGTGTTGGGAGAGCACACCCACAACACTCTCTAAGAGCTTAAATCAAGCAAGGCTTGGGTGCACTTGCTTCTTGCTCATTGGAGGTTGTGGTGGAAGCCTTTTGTTTGGTTCTTGCAAGTTTATAAAATGTCAGATTAATGTTTGAATATCTTTTTTATTGCTAACTTTTGCATGTTTGAACTTGCTCCCAACAAGATTAATTTTCATCATATACACTATGCATAGCATCTTTCTTTGCAACTTCCCTTCTAAGAGGTTTAAGTTCATTAAATAATTCATCAGGATCATGCATAGTTGCATTTGATTTTTATGTATCTCTTAAATATATATGATTTATTTCATAGTAAGGATTTTGAGTTTGTAAATATACACTTTGTTGTATATTTGATGGGTTTATACACTGGTCTATATTTTTTGAATGACTCATACTACCTTGTCCAAAGATAACATGTCCAACTGATGAAATACCTTTGTTTTGATATAGACCATCTCCTTGGAGAGGAGTATCAAAGGATCCATGGAAGTATCTAGTATTTTCAGACTCAGAAATCTTGGAAGAGGAGGATTCCTTTTATTCATTAACTAAGTGTAATGGCCTATTCACCATGTCACCCTGATATTTCCCTGTAGAAGTACTACTTACTTCTCCACCTTTCTTGAGCCAAATTTTCTTATTTCCTCAAGGTACCTCAGTACATAAGTTAACCTTGGGATGTGCCTTAGTGTAGAACCTTGAATTTTTTCTATTGTCAACCATTTTTAGAATATATAATCACTGGTTCATAAACCTCTTTTGAGTCACCACCCACTAGGGGAAAAAAGAGTTTATCAATAGACAAACCTTAAGAAAAAATGATGAGGCTGGACAGAAGGATGCAACTTTTACACAACACTCCCCAATAGAGTCGCCATTTTGTTGGTTTATGATTTGACAAAATTTCAACTACCTTGTAGAAGAGGAAATGCACCTATGGGTTAGCTAAATCCCACAATCAGTACACTCGAATAGGAAAAAAGGACCAACTAACAAAGCTATTAAGCTTTCTACACTTTGAACTCTACAAAATTCAGGCGGGTAAACCTAGGATTAGGCTCATTCACTTTTTAACATCATCTTTCACTAATCCCTAACAAAGTAGATAGATGCCCATAAATATTCTCTTACTTATGAAAATAAAGAGATACTGTGAAAGCTAATCACACTATCAATTTACCCACAAGCTAAGAAGGGGCTAACATTTCATACACTCAACAACTTGAAAAAGATTTGATTTAATTTTTAGATTTGAACTGTGAAGAGAAATGAATATCGGCTTGACTGCATTTTCTTTGATCAGTGCCTTATTCATTGGGTATAATTTAAACCGTTCCACGCAATGGTTTATGATCTATTCATTCACCTTGCAAATTAAAATCAATTGATACTTTAAATCTTATACTTAAGACAAATCCTTCTCTAATACTTTATAACTATGTCAAGTTATGTTAAGTATTTACTTAATTCCTTGAATCAAAAGCAAAGCATAATATGACATAAAATTTTAAACAAATTGCAAATGTGATCTTGAGCTCTTTGTTCACAAGACACAGAAAATTACAAAATATCATAAGAGGAGATAAGATTTAGAGCAAAAAAATTTTGCTAAATCCTTGTATTAACTTCCTTGAAATTTATACATCATAGTATTGGACCAAAATCAAAAGCAACACACAATAACCAAAAGACCATATATTTTATTAAGCTTCAATGCAAGCCCAACATACAAAATGACTCTTGCACAATCTTGACCGACTATAGAGATTTATGTTCCTAGAAAGACAAACTGATTTACAATTTTGAGTTTCATTTTCACAAATGAAAATGCCATTTATAAGAAGATATGCCACTAACTACATTAAATCTTCATTAAGAATACCATCAAGAATTTCCATTTTTTTCAGAGAAGCGCTCCTACCAATCTTAGATTTAAGTAGTGAAAAGAGAGCAAATCGGATTTGATCAGTCGACATATCATTCATTCAATTCTTACCCACACCTACATGTCCTCATCACCTTCTGAAGTTACACACATCGCCTTGGCAGAACCTCAGAACCCATTACTATCCTTGAGCCAATGACCAAAAGAAACATTGTCCTTCGCTAAATTGCCAACCTTCAATGTTATATTTTCTTTATAATTGTGAGTTAGCGATAACTTCTTCCAGACCGCTACTCGCTAAGTCACCAACATTTATCATCAAGTCCTACTAACTGCGGTGAGTTAGTAATGAAACTTGGCTATACACTTGCTAAATCACCAACCGCTTTCATTTAACTGTTACTTCATTCATAACTCAGTAATTAACTTTTTTCACTTATCCTTTCCCTTCATCACAAGCTTGCCAACCATTTCCATTAACTGCTCAAGAACCCTGCGAGTTAGCGATTAACTTCAAACTTTCCCAATTTAATGAGTGGTAAATTTATGAAATGAAGACTTAAAAATTAGCTACATAACATCGTTCATGTCATATTAAATCTGTACAAATAGGATTTAAGGGGCCCTATAGAAACACCAAAAATTATCGAAGGTCAAAATACTCGCTTTTATATATGTCAAGAATCACGTGTTGATCATTTTAAATGCAACCCTAAGCTTTTTGTTTCCCCTAGGAGTGCCTAGTAAAATTTGATCTTTGAAACCACTCAAAAGGATGTTGAAATCATAAAAGACCAAGTTAACCAAAGGTCACAAAGAAACTCAAAACACACAAACAAAGTTAGATAAGGGATGAACTTTCTAGCAAAGTCACTAAAATGTAAGAAAGAATTATACTAGGAAACAAAAATAGAGCACAAGAATCCTATTCTAAACTATTAGAATCCTTAGATAGATCTCAAATTGAAGTTTAGAACAATGCAATAAAACAAGCATTCAAATAAATGCTATCATAAAACTCGAATGTGATTTGATTTTCTCCAATGTAGTTGAAATGTGGGTGATCTTTACTTGAAGATTGTCTCTTTTAATAGCATATATTTAGCTAAATAATATAATAATAAAATGGATGAAAAAGTGACTCAATTCATAGATTTTTGAGAGAGACTATAGATAGTGGAGATGTGATGGAGAAATCAATGGTGGAGAAAGAATGAGATAATTTTCCTTGGATTGATGAGAGAATTGAGGGCTATGATGAAGATTGTTGGAATGTGCATAGGACTCCTTTATTCTTGGAAGTTGGTGGAGAGAATATTGGAACTATGATGGATGTGGGGGACAAGTTTTTAGATATCCTTTATTCTTGGGATTGGTTGAGAGAATATGCTTAAAATTTTATAATAATAATTAATTTATTGTGGTAGTCCTATGTGAGGTGGAAAATAGATGTAAATAATAATAAATTTATTTATTTATGTGAGATGGGAAAGGGACTTATTAAATAATAAGGTTATTTATTAAAACTGGGTCATGTATTTGATGAACTAAAATAAAAGTATAGTAAGAAAATTTAGGGATGTGAGAGAATGGAGGGTTGGGATGGAGATTGTTCGAATGTGTAAGGAGATAAGGGAAAAGTGTACTTAAGACTCTTTTATTCATGGAAGTTGGTGAAGAGAATTTGAAACTATGAGGGATGTGGGGGACAAGTGTTCTTAGGTGCCCTTTATTCTTGGGATTAGTTAAGAGAATATAGCTATAATTAAATAATAATAATAAATAATTAGTGTGGCCATGTGGGAGGTAGAAAATAGAAGTAAAATGTAATAAATTAATGTGAGATAGAAAAGTGATTTATTATATAATAAGGTTATTTAATTAAATGTGAGTCATATAGTGAAATAGACTTCACTAGGTGATGTATAAGGTCCACTAAGGTAAGAGTATATTAGGAAAATATTTAGGTGTCTACAGTCCATTAAAACAAATAATGAATAGGTCAAATTTTATTAAATAATAATTAAAGTACACATCAATAAAATTTTAAGTGGAATACCTTCAATAAAAAACAAGACTCAATAAACACTATATAACAAAATAAGGAAACATCCTCCTACTTTATGAGAAACGATCAACATAAGATATCAAATTTATTTGCAACCCCTAATAAAAAATATAACCTATTTTTTTAAAGATTGTATATTGAGTGCAAGGTTCCTACAACATAACAATTATTGACTCTTAATCGGAGAGGTTTCAACCTTCATATGCAACACAAGACATCATCTAGGTGGTCCACTACCACTCCCAAACAACCTCCCTAATACAAAAAAATTTCAATTACAACATCAGATCGAATATGAGTGCAAACTCCAACATATGAAGAATGAAGTCCATATCGTATCCCAAGATAATATTGAAAGAATAGATAATCCTTAATTAATAACTCTTAACCGAAGAAATATCAACCTAAAACTCATACTCTATATCAAATAGCTTATATAACTTTATAGCCTATATAAAAAATCTTCCATTAAAAAAAACACACAAAAAACAAACCTATATACTTTAAACCAGATACTCTTCTAGATGGACAACCACCCTCTCTAATGAAGTCATAGATACAAGAAACAATTCAAAATGAAAAGGTGAAGGAACTAAAAAGTATGTTGGCACGTGACTTGGAGAGCCCCAATGTCAATTGGTGAACAACAGTGGGAACCTCATAAATATCATTGTGCCCCTTCAAAGCATAAAGTAATAGGCAGCAGGGCCCACCCCACAGACAAAACAAATCCCTAACTTCATCCGCCGGCGAGGATTATAATAACTTATTTATTTAGACATTTCTCCTCCCACAACTACAATTCGCTTGTCAAGATGAAAATCTCTTGGGCGGCTGGATCTCTACGAACTGCTCCGCCTTTGAAGGTTGGAGGTCCCGGGTTCAAATCTCCCCGCAGTCTCACACCCCTCAATAGCCCTTCTTCTGCCCTGCTTTCGTCAAATCATAACAGGGCAGTGAGAGCTTCAGCCACCTTTAATGGCAGCAGCACACAGCAGGAAAGGGGGAACAGAGAGAAGACGGATCATTATGCCCTTCTGGGCGTCCCCTGTGATGCCTCCCACGAGGATATCAGAATGGCATACAGAAGATTAGCTCTGCAATTTCATCCTGATGTGGTGCCGCTGCAGCAGATGGAGTGTGCAACATCGAATTTCTCTCAGATAAATGGAGCTTATGATACGCTTTCTGACCCCTACAAGAGAAGAGCATATGATGAGGCTCTTCAACTTGTTCCGCCCAGAGGTTTTACTGCCAGAACTTCAAAGGGGTTTTCGTCCCCTGCTGGAAATTCGAGGGGGAGGAATTGGGAAACAGATCAGTGTTGGTGCTGATTGCGGACAGGGAGGATACAGAGGGTTTTTTACCAAATTGGGCATACGGATAATACAGAGGGTTATCTATCAAATTGGACATGGCAAACCTGGGATTTCGATTCAAGAAATCAGATTTGTCCAGAGATTTGTGTCATTTAAGGGCTTTCGTTTGAGTAAAAGTTGAATAGAATTCATACTCGTGGAATCCTGCTCTGAAACCCCCGTCATGGTGAATTATGAATGTAGAAAATTAAGGGGGATAATGTCTGGCTTCGTAAATATATATTTTACATGTCAGGAGGTCTCTCATTTTTCGGAATTGGATCACAGTTTTTAATTGTTTTGTTTTGTTCTTCATTTTAGTACATTTACAGTTCCATTCTCTCCTCCTGTGGTATGGATAAATTTACTTTAGACCTAATCTTTCTATCTCGCAGCACTGTTTTTTAAAATAGAATATAATAGAATGGAAGGATTTTAGTATGCGGGAGATAAAAGATAGATTATAGGACTGCAGATCTTGTCATTTTAATAAAACAGAATAAAAACAATTTAACATTGTAAGGTTCGGAATAATTTATGAGACAGCAAATCCTGTTATTTTAATAAAATAGAAGAATTTTGACATGAACATATCGAAGTTAGTTTACAGGACAGCAGATTAATGGTGTCAAAACTAGTTTTTGGGACAGCAGATCCTGTTATGCTAATGGAATAGAAGAATTTTAACATTCACAGAACCAAAGGTGATTTATAGGACAACAGATCCTGTCAATAAAAGAATTTAAACATTTATATAGCATAACAGATCCTATCCATCTACTGACACAGAATAGAAAAATTTTAACATTTTCAATGTAATTGATGGTTTATGGAACAACAGATTTTGTCAGTCTAACAGAATAAAAGAGTATTAACATTCACAAATTGAAGATAATTTATGGGATAACAGATACTGTCATTCTAATAAAATAGAATAGAATAAAAGAATTTTAACATTCACAGATCCATGATCATTTATGGAATAGATCCTGTCATTCTAATAGAATAGTATAAAAGAATGTTAATATTATGAGACACCAGATCTTGTTATTGTAGCTTTCAAATTCATTGAAAGATTATGTGAAAAATCTGATGATGAACCCCTAGTTTTCCCAATCTTCTTTTTAAGAAATAATATAATTATTTAACACAAAAAAATTCTGCATACTTCAATGAACAGAAATTACTTAGAAAAACAGACCTGATCTGCAACTCTTGATTTTTATTTTTATTTTTTTTAAGGTCAAGGGTACAGAAATCAAGGCAATTTTTCATATGAGATGGCCTGTGGATTTCAGGGGATTATTATACCCCAATCAGTTTTCTGTTTAGAGCAGTGTATTTAGTAAAATCAGGGAAACAGAGGGAGCCTTCAACAGCGGCTCATCAATAATTACTCTTCAGGATATGTGCTCATTTGACCTGGAATAAGCTCCATCCCTCTTTTCTTATGGTTTTTAGATATTGAAATAAGCAATAAAAAGTAGGTAACTTCTAATGGTTTTTAGATATTGAAATAAAGCTTAAGATGTAATGTAATAGATGATTAGTTATGGTATTTTATAAGGTTAATTGTGTGATATTAAATAAATTGATTTTAAGATCATATACATAATAGAAAATATATGATTCTAAAATGTTAAAACATTTTGTTTTTCTTATTTGGACTTTTCAAAACTTGGATTGTAAGGGATTTTATTATACCATTTCATAAGCACAAAATTTGGTTGTAGTTTCTAGAGTTGCTTAAAGAATGCCGATCTAAAAAAAATGATAAATAAAAATCAAACTATCTCCAACAATGAGATATTGCATACATGTGCTTGATAATAACTTTAGGAATAGCGGCTTGTTTCCCAATATCAATGGGTCGGACTCTTTCCCAAAATTGATTTATGCTTTGTGTGGTAGCTTCATGAAAGTATAGAAGTAAAAAGTCCTTTACTTCTTCAAATATGTTTATCCCATGGCCATCCTTGTCAAGAACAAGCTCTTGGTCACTCATTATAATGCCTAAAAATGAAGAACAAGAAATGTTGCAAATAAAAATAGAATAAAATGCATCAAAATGTATTATCTCCATTTCTTTTGAAACTAGAAACTCTAAAATAAACAAGCATTACATTGCAAAGTAAATGGGTAAACAACACTAGAAGTCTAAACAAAATTCTTGGTTAAATCCTTATTTACCTCAAATATTCATAAACATTTAGGTCCTCCAAATTTTCTACTAAATAAAACTAGAAATCTGAATACAACACTTAAACTTCCACAAAAAGTGAAGGGCGTTGTTGAACATTTACAGTTAGATGATAAATACAAACAAAATTTGTCTAAAAAAAGTGATCAAAAGATCAAATCATGTTTTAAGTTTTCGTAGAACAACACCTAGTGCAAAATTGGAAGCATGTTTTCCCTTGTGAAGCTATGTGCAGATTCAACGACAATACATATTACTCTATATTTGGTTAACAAGGAGCATGCCAAGCTTCAACAAATAGCCAAATACATAGGCATGCCCACAGATGAAATAAGATAATGTTGCATCAAACCAAAAGTATGCAAAATCCTATTTGCGTGTCATTTTGTTTGTGTTACATACGCATAGACACTCTTTTCTATGTCTACGCGTGTGAATTTAATGTCATTGTGTTGGAATGACAACTGGCGAGGTGTTAAGCATAGAAAAAGACAAGAAAATGATACCATTGTATTGTCTACAAACAAGCTCCATAAAGTGTTGTTCTAGGGTCTTCAAATTTATTTCACTTTGTTTGATGTAATCCCACCATACTAGAAAGTTGACAATTTATTTTAGCAAGGGCAAGTGCCTTTTCTTCTTTGTGGTACTCAAATTTGCTATAATCACTTGTATATCAATTTGAAATGGGATAATTCTATTAACATGTAGAGGATTCAACATACACCCTCCCACATCATCAACAAAGTGCTTAGACATACATACCCCTCTCCTCTTTACATATTTATTAAAAAATGATCTTCAATATATCTTTGACCTACCCATTGCACACCAAGGTGTGATTGCTAGTAAATAATATTTTTGGGAGAATGGTCAATTGATGCTTAGCGTCTCCCAAGAAACACTTCCTTGCCTAGCTTATTTTGATTAGTTCTCGGTTCCTAAATATTTAATTTTTCCTTTCCTTTTCAAAATTTATATTTGTATAAATGGAAAGCATTAACGATTTGTGTAATGAAAATATATAAAATATTAAAAATGAGTGAAAGAAAATTGTAGAATAATCTTACATTTTTTACAATATGTAGTTGAAAATATATTTTCAGTTCTTTTTTCTCATAAGGTTATTTTCATTTCTTAAATAGTAGCTAATTCATTAAAATATGGAAGGATTATAAATTATCTTTCTCTCATAATTAAAAAAAAAATTACATGGGAATATGAAATAGGTTAAAATACATTTATATTTTTCTTTAAAAATTTAATTAAAAAGAGATTAAATATTATTTATAAAATGTAAAGCAAAATTTAAGTTTTGAAAATAAGAGAATGGTAGGATGTAAACATGGCCTTATATCACTAAAAAAATAAATTGTATTTTGTTTGTTTATTTGTAGTTTCTAATAAGTTTCCAATCATTATGTTTCGTGGCAATTGTATATTTCACCTTACACTTAGGAATACATGTTTTGTGTTACCTTCGATGATGTGTCTAATTTCTAGGAGATATGGTCACTACAAAGTTATACTTAAGTTTTCGATTTATTTTTAAGTATATAATAATCACACTATTTGAATCTTGCAATCATTTTTAAATTTATTGGACCTAAGAAAGTTTATGGTATAGACTACGTTAAAGTCCATTAGTCTACTATCATTGCATTCATTCCAAAGGATTCATTTACACATTTGCATGACTAGATAACACTTAGTATTAAGTTTTGAATCTCCTTATGCTCAATTGCAATCACTCTTAAGGCTAGAAGACACTATATACACATTTCTCATAATAATTTGAAAGCAACAAATATAGTTGAAAAAATCTTAGCTATTGACATTGTATTGTAATATCATTCAAATTTTGTGCAAAAATTTGCACAGTGTGTCCATTTTTAATCAAATGATTGAGGTTTAACATGTTGGTACCTCATTAGAACAAATTGTAATTCAATTGTAATTGTGATATTTATTCATGTTAGTGTCTTGTTGTTTCATTGAATTATGTTGTGTAATTGTTCATTAGACTACATAGTTAGACAATCTTTTATTGGATTTTTGTTCATGACTACATTAAGTGGTATTATAACAAGTCATGAAGTTAAGACATATCAAGAAACTACAACATGGTAAGGCTTCTAATAGAGAGTGTTGGGCTAAAGATTTGTGAGACTTGAATTGGTTGTAAAAAAATCATTGAACTTGAGATAATCAACAAGTAAACAAAGTGTCAACTATGAAGCACTTTCCAAGAGTGATTCTGGGGAGACCACTCACTTCGAGGTAATTTGCATAAGATCCAAGATGTCTCCTCAAAGAGGCAAGGTATTATTGTCATTGGAAATATCTAGGTATTGAGAAAAAACAAAGATGGAAAAGAAGACAAGAAAGGACATTGATGAATTGAACATGAATTTTCTATTTATTGTATTACAATTGAAAATTGATATATCTTTAATTAAGTTAAAGAAAGTTGAGTCTAGAATAAAAGTTAAAAGTAGTATAGATACCTTGAATACATCTATCTATATCAATTTGAAGTTATTTTATTTCAATTTAGAATTATTTAATTTAATTTAATTCATAAAAACATAAATATTATAGGTTGATTATTTTGTAAATATTAAATATTAATATATATTAAATACTAATTCGATATATTTAAAAATGGAATGTACGGAAAATACATGTAAAATAAATATAAAAAAAAATTGTATCAACAATGTCCCTATGTGTATGCCAATTATTATTGTTTTTTATTGTTTTAAAAAACCTAGAGAAGTAGAATATCACTACCATTTTATTAAATTTAAGGGTAATATAGTTTGAGTAATTATGATCCTCACCGTACACTAATAATCTGAAAACGATGTGGACTATTTCAGAGGTACATGATTTGGCTTCTACAAGGATTCCTTGGCCGACTCTTTTAAGACATTAAACGACAAGAATGAACAAACTACTCATTATTCAACGATTCCACTTGATAGGCAATTAGGCTTCCAATTCCCTAATTAAAATGCTTTATGTTCTCCTTTTTAAGGAAACGTGGCTCCCTCCACACGCAACATTTCAAAAGCCAAATTAAGCCCTAAGAATGTCGTGGTGAATTAAAATTCCCATAGAGAGACAAAACAGTGACATACGGCATGATGTGTATGCACTCCAATCACTTTGGAATGAAGCAACGTGGGTGCTTGGTTATTTTAGCCCTTTATGAAAACATGATAATTTATTTATTTTTTAAAATAGGTACTATATTAATGAAAGTTTTTAATATGTTATGATATAAAAAGCATGGTGGAGATAATTACATTTCATACTTTAGCAAGGTGGACTCTTAAACATCATATTATTAAGAAATAAATAAAACTTCTAAGTAGCAAGAGCATGGTGTCATAATTATTTGGTTCATATATCCTAATCATAAAATTCCCAAGTAGCAAGAGCATGGTGTCATAATTATTTGGTTCATATATCCTAATCATCATGCTCATCAAGAATGGGCTTTCAATAGCAAGAGTACCATTAAGTTTATTCTTATTAGCTTGTATTTCCTTAAGGAGTTGGCAATTTTGGGAGAGAGATATAGCTATAATATCACAATGTAATATGTCACTATTGAGCCAATGAGGAACTCCTCTACATTGATGTGAAAGAGAGGCTAAACTCATTGGCAAGAGGATTGAGACCATCCATGAGCACTATGAACATGATCTCTACACTAGGAAGCATGGGAAGCGTCATATCAATGAGATGGCTAATTATGACTGTGTCAATGCCTTATAGAGGAGATCGACCCATGTTAGAAGGGGAAATTAATGGCACTCTAGCAACCATAAGGAGTATTGCCTCAATGATCAAGAAGAACTTGTAGGCATGTCATTTCAAGTGCAACTTTATTAGTTCACTTTTGTATCTACATCAACATGTATTAGAACATGTCATACATGTAGAATACAAAGAGATATTTCTATCAACAATAAAGTTACAAAAATGTGTGAAATTCTCATCTTTGTTTCAATTTCGAAGGATTTTAGATCAATATGTTAGGAGAGTCATGTGCAAATAAAAATGCTTAGTCTAAAAAGTTTGTTAGATGTTATGATTTATTTTGTCATTGATGTTTTCCTTTGGTTTGGCACTAATGTTAGTTTGTGAAGGATGGATGGTTGTTGAGGCTATAACTTTGATTAATGAAGAATATTTGAATAGTGGTTGAAGATTTGAATGACATATTGTTGAGACTATGAGTTTGATTGATGGAGAAGATTTGATTAATGACTAAGGAAGTTACTAAGGCTATGACATTGATTGATAAAAAAATATTTGAATAATGATTGAGGAATTTTATAGCTTACCTGGAAGATGGGACTATGTAGGAAAGAGTATTTAAAGTTTGTAACTTATCTGAAAGATAGGAATATGCAGGAAAGAGTATTTGAAGATCTTATTGAATAATGTTTTGAGATGATAACTACTTATGGCTCTAGACTTAATGACTGACTACTATGAATATTGCACTATCGTGTGTACAGGTTCCCAAACTAATTATTTGACAAAGATATAATGTGGTGTTTGGTTGCCAGAAATGTTGGTAGTCACGATGATTTTCAAAGGCTTGGAGAATGGCATGCATTGCTCCACGATGGGGTTTTAGGGTATGCAATTTGGTGGACTTTTTTAGATGGTTTGTGTGGTGTTTTAGTTTAGATATTTCTTGATGGTTTTCTCTGTATGTGTAGATTTGTTGTCATATGCGTTATTTTGCTATCTATGTTGACTTTTGACCAACTTAACTATTTGTGGTGACTTGATTTAAGTAGTTTGGGTTTGGATATGGATCAAAGGAAGTGCGAAGAAACATAAGATGCTTTTGCAATGGTGTGTCATGCTTTAAATTGTGCTACATGCATTGGATAGTATTTTGGGCTAACTAACAACCTATCTTTTAATGCATTTTCACATGTTACCTTTGGACCCAACTTTGGAAGGAGTTGTGAGACATATGGATAAATTATATTTGTTAGAATTTTATGATGTATTTGGGTCCTCTAAGTTATTTCCTACAATGGAATGCATTAAGTATTTTTTTCAAGGTGGTTAACCTTATATTGATAATGCCTACTTTCTTACAGATGGTCGTGTTGATGTTTCAGATGGAAAAATCTCTATATATTTTTATGGAAATGACTTTAAGATGGATATGAGTGATTGGGAAAGCTACAAAGTTTGTATGATTCAAGTGTGAAGGTGAGTCTATCTAAAAAAGGTAGAACATATTGGATACAAATGAGAAGGGGGGGGGGGGGGGGGAGGGGGGGGGCGTGGGGGTGAATCAGTTATAATTTATTAATATAAAACTTTATCTTTTCATATCAAAATATTAAATGCAAAATTGAAACCTCAAATGCAAAATAGATCAGAACGCCTAGAATTATTTTCGAAGAAAACATGTTAAGGGAAAAACCGCGGTGGGGATGGAACCCACAAATAATGCACTAGTAATAAAGTATCTCAGTTACAATATCTTGCCATGTTAGGAGCAAATAAATATAACCAATACAAAGTCCCTGTTAAAGGACATACTCCTTTCTTCGAGTCAACAACCTTGTTAGGAGTTGATAGGATGAGTCTTTCTTTTCTCGGAGCAACTTGCCTAATGTGAAGGTTAAATCCACCTTTTGAAGGTTAAACCCACCTTCTAGAACCACTATCCAAATGAAAGTATATAAATATACTGATTACAAATAATGAAATGACTAACAACAACTCCTTTGCTAAAATAGTTCCAATGAAGTACAATTGTCACACAACCTGCTCTACATCAGCAATCCTCACATCCACCACAATCACATTCACACCCACACTCTTCTCATCACTTGATTCACTCCTTTATACAAGATACAAATTACTTATTAGGTCGGCACCAATTAGGACTTTCCTAATAAAAATTATTTACATAAACTCTTGTCAAGATACACACGAGATCTTGGACAAGAAAATAAAAAACATCAGTCATCTTGCATACTCCATAATATATAACGTATCTTCACACAAGGTAGAACACCCCACATCCCATAGGTTGGCTCAAAGTAGGACTTTGCAAGGTCACACACTACAACTGACATCACCGTGATCCCTGCGACATCATTTCCACATAAGATGAAGCTCCACGTGTCTTCTACCACTTCCTAACCTTGCCAGACATAACTCCATCTCGCATACATTCTATACTCAAAATTACATTAACCATTTCACTATTTTCCTATGCAATGTCCTGTGACCATGAGTCCACATTGTTTCCACTATAACTTACTATAACCAACTAATTAGATTCTGCGATCACAAACAATTATTCTAAATATTGTCCAGTACCAAAATACAAGCTCTCATAGTCAAAGACGCAACACAGATTATCGCATGCCTTCTGCACTTAGTGTGATCCGATTTAAAGATTTGGAGTACAATTAACACCTAGTGTGAGATGTTACCTATGGCATTGTTAATTGCAAACAAAACAATTTCTAGATCACAAATTACGTAAGCCAAAAACCAATTTTCATTTCAGTCAAAACCTCAAGTTTATACAATGTATGAAGGATATGAAGGGTCACCAAAATCCCTTTGAAATGAAATGGGCATTCCACATAATATTTATTACAAAATATTAATAAAAACCAAAACTTCAAAAAGTAATTTGAAATTTATGCCTACTTGTAGAAGGCATAACTTTCTACACAGCTTGAAAAATCACACTGCTTACACCATAGAAAAGATAATCAAATTATCTAGAGGTAAATTTGAGGAGTACACGACTCCTCAGAGGAAGATGGGCCCATAAATGCTCTAAAGACCTCTGAAACTGCAAATTACTAAAACCTATCAAAATACTGAAAAATCAGATTTCAATATACACATCAACTAGCCTCCTCCGAATCATCAAGAATCATGTTCTGATCATTCCTCCCCCCTTGAGAGTCAATGGGCCCCATTGCATCAACACTTTGTAGTAGGTGCGAAAAGTGAGTCTGAATTTGTTCACGCGTAAGCCACTTCCCTTTGATGAGCACACTGACTAGCTTGCACCACACGATATAGGTAAATAGTCTGGTTCTTCAAGTTCTTCACAGAATTATCCACAACTTGATTAGTTTGGAGTGGATTAATTAACCACTTTTGGATTTAATTATGTATGAATGATCTCCTCAGCAACATTTGCAATGTCTAGTAATGGAGGAAAATAAGGTTTCAACAATTCAACATTAAATACTAGACGAATACCCAAGAATGGTGGAAAATTAAGTTCAAATGCATTTTCACCAATTTGTTTGATAATCTTGTATGAACCATAACGAAGGGGATGAAGCTTTCTATGAGAATCTTGCAATCACTCCTTCTGAAAATACAACCATACCTTATCCCCAACCTGAAAATTATGAGGATTTTGATGCTCATCATGCCTGTGTTTATACTTCTTAGTGGTCTGCTCCAAAATCTCATGAACTTGTTGTTGTAAATGGTGAATTTTGTCAATAAACTTTATTGCTTTGTCCTTCTCCTTGTATAAGCATGGTGTCAAATCAGGTTGTATAACTAGGATAGAAATATTTATTGGTGCCAATGGTTAATATCCAAGGAAAATTTCAAAGGGGATATGACCAATTGAACTATGAATTTCCTTGTTGTAGCTATGTTGTACATAGGGAAGGCTTTCATCCCATGTGCGAGGATGTTTTGAGTGATACATGCATAATATTTGAATAATCATGCAATTGACCACCTCAATTTGACCATCTGTCTGAGGATGGAATGCAATGGACTTTGTGATTTTTGTGTCCATCATTGCCCATAATGAAGACCAAAATTTACCCAGAAATTGACTATCCCTGTCTAAAATAATACTGCTTGGTAGCCCAAAATGAACTCAAACATTCTGAAAGAAGAGATTTGCAGTGTCTTCTACAGAAATTGTGTTTCTACAGGATACCAAGATTGCCATTTTTGAAAATCTATCTACTACCACATATACACAATCATGACCTTGTCTAGTGGTAGGAAGGCCAGACATAAAATCCATAGAAATTGAATGCCAAGGTTTTTCTGGAATAGGAAGTGGAAGATATAAACCATACTTATGATTTGCAGGCTTTACAATGGCACATGTTGTGCAGGCTTGAATATATGCAATCATATCATTTTTTAATTTTGGCCAATAAAAATACCTTTAAAGTATAGCAGTAGTTTTACCTATTCCAAAATGTCCTACAACCTTGTTGTAGAGGGCTTGCCATATTATTTTCATGTGTTCTGCCTCAGGTACACATATTTGGCCAATGTGATAGAGCATTCCATCTTTTAAAGAAAAATTGTTCACATTTTTACCTTCTACAAGATGAGTATATACATCAGAAAATTCCTTATCATGTTCATATAAGTGAGTGCAATTTTTTGTTTGGTGCCCACATGATTCTAACATCATACGTATACTTGCAATAGGGGGTCTTCTCAAGCAATCTGCTACCTTATTGGTGCTTCCCTTATTATGGCGAATGATAAGATGAAATTGTTAAAGATAAGTTGACCACCTTTGATGTCTATAATTCTGCAATTTCCCCAGTGTTTGCAAAAATTGAAGAGGTTTGTGATTTGTATGGATGACAATTTCCTTTCCTAGAATATAATGCTTCCATTGCTTGCAAGCTTGAATGATGGAATATAATTCCTTATCATAGGTTGGATACCTACACACTGTATCAGAGAATCTTTCACTATGGTAGGGAACTAGATGTCCATGTTGCATGAGGACTACTCCGAGGGAATATTTCGATGCATCAGTTTGTATTTCAAAAGAATGTTGTAAATAAGGAAGAGATAAAATAGGTGCAGAACATAACCTTTGTTTTAACTCCATGAATGCTTGTTGATGAGCACATGTCCATTTGATTTTTTCTTACATTCCTCCACGTAGTGACTGATTTAGAGGCCAAGACAAATGTGAAAACCCAAGCACAAATCTACGATATAAATTAGCCAACCCCAAGAAGCTATGCAGCTCTATGAGGTTCCTTGGAGAAGATCGGTCCTTAATTACTTGTATCTTTCCAGGATCAACATGAACACCCTCACTGTCAATAACATAGCCCAAATATTTAATACTCTGCATACCAAAAGAGCATTTTTCCTTGTTATCATAGAGTCCATGGTCTTGTAAGGCATAAAACACTTTTTCCACATGCTACATATGCTCTTCCCAAGTTTTTCTAAAAATGAGAATATCATCTAGATATACCACTACAAAAGAATTGGTGAATAGCTTGAGTACACCATTCATCATCCTCATGAATGTAGTTGGAGCATTTGTGAGGCCAAAAGGTATTAGCAACCATTCAAACAAGCCCTCCTTAGATTTAAAAGCAATTTTCCATACATCTGTTAGATCAATTGGCACTTGATGTTACCCAGATTTTAAATCAATTTTGGTGAAAAAAATTTCCCCTCTAAGTTGGTCCAATAAATCATCTATCTGAGGAATTGGATATCTATTTTTCACAGTGATCTTATTTAATTCTCTATAATCAATACAAAGTCTCCATGTTCCATCCTTCTTCTTTGCAAGAACAATTGGGTTGCCACAAGGAGATGCACTTGGACGAATATGACCCTTTGGCATTAGTTCTTGTATCTTCTTTTTGATCTCATCATTTTCTAGCACATATCTCCTATATATTGGCTCATTAGGCAATGGAATCCTTGGTATCAAAGCGATAGAATGTCTAACTTGGTAGTGTGAGGGTACTCATGTTGGTAACTCAAACACATTTTGATATTTTGTTAAAATTTGATCCATTGACCTTTGTTGTTTTGTTGTGATGGACATGCTAGTATGGGAGTTACACACCATTTTTTTTCTTCCTCGGGACAAATCATCAATAACACAAATGTACAAGTTTGGGCAATCAATCTTCTACATTATTTTGCACAAATCAAAGATGTAGGGTGTGCAGGACTTACCTCTGGTATTTGATACTTTTTTTCACCCAATTTGATATTCACACTTCGTGGCCTAGACTCGTACACCCCATGATGTTGATACATGTATGGATGCCCTAACAAAATATCACACACATCAGGAGGAGCTACATCACTGATTACCTCATCTTTGAAGGGTTTTATGGAATATGAAAGATGAAATTGCTTGTTCACTTGAATATCTCACCCTTGGCTCACCCATCCCATAGAAAATGGTTGTGGGTATGATGTTGTCTTCAGATTCAATCTTTTTACAATCTCAGTAGATATCAGATTCTTTTGACTACCAATATCAACAATAAAATGCAAAGCCTTTCCTCCTACCCACATTTTTGAATGGAACAATCTCTCTTCATCATCTCATACAAACACCTTTGCAGTGACTACTGTAGCATATGGGTCAACCTCAATGATTTGATCATCTTCCTTTTTTTTCCAGAATCTATCACCTTAGGTTCATTAGCTTCTTCATGAGTTTCCATCATTAATTTTTTTATAGTTCTGCAATCCTTAGTGTTATGAGAGGGACTTTTATGTACTTCGCACCACATACCTGATTCTTACCCTATTTTCTTTGCACCCCATGTCTTCGTCGTTGGTAAATTTGTAGACAACTCCTTGGCTATTTGTTTTTGGAGAATCTTACTACCTTCACCTTTCCATTTTTTGTTCATGAAATTATCCCTCCTCCCTCTTTGTTTGAACTTCTACTCAATTCTTGATGCATACTTGAAAGCACTAGACAAGATCTCTATATTCAAAAAAATCCATTTCGGTCTGAATGTATCTATGAAGATCACTCTTATACTTCAAAACTTGATGTTTTTTCAAGTCTTTGATACCAATATTTGAAGAGAGAGAATGGAACACATTAGTGTACTCTAGAACTAATTGGCCCTTCTTTTGTCAGAGTAATTATCATTGTATATATTTATAATCATAGGTATCTTCAAGGTAATATTCTCATTTTATGTGCTCTACAAAGTCTTCCCACTTGGGTGTACTATCCAATAACATAGAAAACTCATGTTCATCTTGGTCTATTTGGGCTTCTTTATCTTCTGCATAACCTTCCCATGCCAACTTCACATGATTATCAGCTTTGAGGAGGGAATAGGTGATTTTTTCA
Source organism: Chamaecyparis obtusa (assembly GCA_027943335.1). Taxonomy (NCBI): domain Eukaryota; kingdom Viridiplantae; phylum Streptophyta; class Pinopsida; order Cupressales; family Cupressaceae; genus Chamaecyparis; species Chamaecyparis obtusa. Next base: position 242,327 of record BSBK01007394.1, read on the forward strand.
ATATCAGATAAATTATTAACACAAAAGTACCTCTCCAATTTGGACAACCAATCATCAACAACATCTGCATCAATTTTCCCTTGAAAACTTTGTATATCAAAATTTACCTTCACTTTAAATGGAGTTTTCCCACCAAATATTGAATTCTTTAGATTGGCCTATGACTTTTGTTTTCCCATTATGTGTGAAAATTGCTTCATCATCTCTTCTCGTTGTTTATTTAATGCATCTTCCACTAGTGTTTTGAAGGATTCCTCCATCTTGTCAGTCTGTTGTTTTCCATCTGTGATCGTGTGCATCTCAAAGGAAGATAATCTGAAGGATCTCTTGTACCCAATCCCAACGTTTGGTAAGCTGACCACGTACAATGGGACATATAGGAGTGAACAAGCTCTAATATCATTGATCCAAATTAAAGATTCAGAGTACAATACCTGGTGTGAGATGTTACTTGTGGTATTGTTAATTACAAACAAAACAACTTCTAGGTCACAAATTACGCAAGCCAAAAACCCATTTTCATTTCAGTCAAAACCTCAAGTTTATACAATGTATGAAGGATATGAAGGGTCACAAAAATCCCTTCAAAATGAAATGAACAATCCACATAATTTTAATTACAAAATAATAATAATAACCAAAACTTTAAAAACTAATTAAAAAAAAACTATTTTGAAATTTGTGCCTACTTGTAGAAGGCATAACTTTCTACACATAGCTTGAAAAAGCACACCGCTTACACCTTTGGAAAGATAATCAAATTATCTAGAGGAAAATTTGAGGAGTACGAGACACCTCGAGAAGATGGGCCCAAAAATGCTCCGAAGACCTTCAAAACTGCAAATTAGGAAAACCTATCAAAATACTAAAAAATCAGATTTCGATATAAACATCAACAACCTCCTTTGAATCATCAACAATCATGTTCTGATCACTTGGACCATGATAGAATGTTATTCAATCAATGTGTATGGATTCCCAGCCAAATTGTTTAGTGTACCTAGTTAGGACATAGTTGGCCAACTATGGTCAAAGGCTCAAAAAATGTGGAAATGAAGTACAATTTTTGTTTTTCATATTTGTAAGCCACATTTGGCATAATGACAAGGTTATATATTTCTATGAGGTCATTAGGTTAGCAAATGATAAAATTATCAATGTTGAAACAAGTTGCTTTTACAAAAAGTGGCAAAAGGATGGTCCAATGGCTAATTGATTCAAATTTTCATTGGAATCAGTTTTAATGGTTGTAATAAGGATATATATGCCTTTTTTAGTTGAGGCATCAAGGTTTTTGATGTTTTTCTTTGAATTAATAATAATTTTCTCTATTTTATAGTGTTCCCTCATGGTTTTTATGCAATCAAAAATTTTGTACAGCCCTGTATGAATTGGAAGATGATCTAAACCTATGTGGATGTAAATAGACCTGAAACCCTAACTGCCTAGGGTTTTCACACAAAAATGACCCTATCTCATCATTCCACTGGTAGAAAAATATAATTCTTGGTGAAATAGTAGATTTTAGGGTCAGAATTAGTATTTTTCAAGTTTTAGAGAAAACTCTTGAGGATTCCATGGCCAAATATGCGAATTAGGGTCTGACATCTCTATGTGGAGGACTAGGAAATAAGGGTTTGGAGGTAGTTTGAGTTGCAAACCTAAATTTGAGAGGTTTAGGCACCAAGAATTGGTGTATTTGGTAGTTTGGAGAATTTTGTGAAGAATTCCAAGTGGATATTTTTTGGTGTGAGAGTTTTGAAGAGTAGTTTCTTCAAAAAATAGGCATAATTGCCCTCTTAGGTGTTGGTGATCAAACATAGTTGAATAATCATATGGTGAGGCCCAAACTTGGTTATGGAATATGTTTTAAAGTCCCCAAAAGGATGTTTGTAAATGACCTTATTTTATCTCTATGATAGAGGAGTGGCGATTTATGCCCCAAAAACTCACTATTTAGGCCTAATAGACCTAATAGGGCTAATAGGGTGCTCTAACCAAATTGGTGAAAATGGTTTATTTGTGTGGTCAATTCATGTTTTATCCAAGTAGTTAAAGTGGTATAACATCATTTTAATGATCTCCATAACCACTGATGAAGAATTGTAGTCTAATCATATGTTGAGGTCTTTGTGTGTTAAGGGTTTTGTGAACAAATATTGTCATTGTTACAAAATGGATTTGGGGAGAGTTTTGTGAAGTCTATTTGAGCCTTGGAAGGGTGTAAATGTGTCAAGTATCCATTTTTTTCCCCTACAAGAGGGCTTGTGTCTCAGTTGCACAAAAGGCCTAGTAGAGGTCCTAAGGTTGGTTGGATCTTTAAAGAGTGAATTCCTCCATTGGTATTTGGGTCATTGGACTAGTGAACAAGTAAAACTTGTGGGTTTATTGTGGAACTATCAGGAACCTCTACATCACTTTAGTGTGTGATTATGATGCAGGATAATCTTGGGATCTAAGCAATTTTGCATCAACCAAAATGATGTTTGAGTTCTTGTTGATCAATCATGGGTTATGGTTGTGGTCAATCTATACTTGTTATTATGAGTTGTGTTTTCTACTATGTGTTTGTGGCTTCATTCCAAGCCTTATCCTATCATCACACCTCATTTGGATTCATCGCACGTGAGTTCTTGAAGATTCTTGCCTAATTGTACTATTCTTCATTTCTTGGTCAGTCAGGGTGTTCATCGATCAAATTTCCAATCTACCAGTTGGAATTCCCATTTATGATTATGCTAGCGAGTTGTTACATTTGAGGCCAACTTACTTATATGATCGCATCTCTTAGTTTATTCATTGGGGGTTATTCCTAGGGTTTTGGGAGCCGACCTAATTGTTGTATTATGTATTTTTTATTCTTGGAAAATGTGATATGTTATGTGCCTACCAATTATTATATTGGCTATATAAGCTTATGGCCTTGTTCCTAAGGGATAAGTTAGTCTTCATAAGATTATTTGGCCATAGTTTGGCTAGGGTTAGAAGGGGATTTTTTTATCATAATCAGGCATGTATGCTTGGCAAGTAAGACTACATGTTGGAGATCGATTGTAATTAATTTTATGATAATAATTGAAGGTTGATCTTTCATTTCTTGGTTGTCATTGGCTATTGTTTCTATTGTGTTTTTTAGGCTGCAAGGTTGGACTGATCTTTTGTAGTTATCTCCATCCTTGACTGCACCAAGTGGTATCAGAGAAAGGTTACAACCTAGGGTTTGCTAGTAGGGTGGAAGTGGAAGAAAATCTAACCTACATGAGCTTCAAGGGTTTGTAGAAATGGCTAGGAGAAATGCTAGAGGTGGTGCAAGGAATGTAGATCTAGCGGTCTTAGACCTATTAAGATAACTTTCTACTAGATTGGAGGTGGAGGAGACTGCTCAGAGAAGATGAAATCATATTAAAGATGCAAGTGATGAAGAAGAAGATGAGCAAAACCAGGAGCAAGTGGTGGAAGGGGAGAATAACAAGGCATAGCCATAATTGAATCATGAAGAGGAGAGGTTCATTAGAGCCTTGACAAATGTCAATAAGAAACCCCATTTCAATCCACAAGATTATCATGAAAACTTTGATGCTGATGATTTGATAGATTGGATCATAGAGATAGACAAGTATTTTAAGCTTGAAGGAACTAGTGAGGAGAACAAAGTGAAGTATGCCTACACCAAGTTAAAAGAACATGCATCCTTATGGTGGGAACATCTATAGAAAGATTGTAAAAGAAGAGGTAAAGACAAAATCAAATCTTTGGATAGGATGGTGAACAATTTGAAATCTAAGTTCTTGACTAAGGATTACTAAATTAATTTGTTTAGGAGATAACAAAACTTGAAGAAAAGAGACCTAAGTGTTAAGGGTTATACTGAGGATTTCTAAAAGTTGAACATCAGATCTAGTCATATAGATGATGAGGTTGAACAAGTTTCTCTCTATATTAATGGGTTGAAGATGTTCATATAAGATGAAATCAGTCTACTGTAGATTAGGAGTGTAGAAGAGGCTTATAAATGGGCCATAAAGGCATAAAAAAAGTTTAATAGGAAGCATGAGAAAAGACAAAGAGATAGAGGTGGAATATTTTAAAGAGGAAGAGGTATATCATCCACAAATCAGAGAAAAAATGAGTCATAAGTTAAGGAAAATGACTGGTATAAGAGAAATGACTAGATTTTCTACCGAAGGGAAGGACAAGGTAGCGGTGAAAGGAGAAAGTTTAGTGGTACCTATTTTAATTATGGTGAATTAGGACATAGATCCTTTGAATTCAAGCAAGGTAATTCAAAGAAGGAAGAAAGTAGTGAGAGGACAACATTTTTTGATGAAGAGTCCACCAGTTCGGTGAAAAATAATCCAATAAAGGAAGGTACAACCTTGATGACTAGGAGAGTCCTATATCAGGAAGAACAAGAGAAGGAAACAGTACAGAGGAAGAATCTATTTAGAACCAAATGTAAGGTGCAAGATAGGGTGTGTAATGTTGTCATAGACAATGGAAGTTCTGATAATATTTATTTAGAGGTGCTTGTTGAAAAGTTAAAGTTGTTGAGGTTGAAGCACCCTAAACACTATTAGATTGCATGGATACAAGATGAGCACAAGGTACTTGTAAGTGAACAATACCTAGTTAAAGTCGAGATTGGTCAGTATTATGACGAGGTTTTGTGTGATATTATGCCTATGGATGTGTGTCAACTTTTGCTGGGTAGGCCATAGCAATATGATAAGCAAGATATGGATGATGGTAGAAGAAATGTTTACACTATTTTTGCTAATGGGGTGAAACAAAATTTGTTTCCCTTGGAGAAACCTCTTAGAGGGGGAGTGTGTACTAGTGAAAGAATTTGATTATTGGATGCCAGGAAGTTTTTGGATGACATGAAGCATCATAATGTGTGTTTTGCATTGATACCTAAGGAGTCTAAGGAAAAGGTATTGGAAGAAAAACATCCTGAAGGAATCACTGAATTATTGAATGAATACACCGATATCATGTCGGATAATGTTCTTGATGGATTACCACCGATGAGAAGTATTTTTCAATGCAGGGACCTAATATCAGGGGCTAGTCTACCTAATAATGCAGCTTATAGAATGACACTGATAGAGAATGAGGAACTCAATAGGAAAGTGCAATATTTTTTGTAGAGAGGATTGATTAGAGAAATTTTGAGCCCATGTGCAGTACCTATTGTATTATCATCAAAGAAGGATGGTCAATGGAGGATGTGTACTGACTCTAGAGCTATCAACTAGATTACCATAAAATACTAGTTTCCTTTGCCTAGGATGGATGACTTGATGGATTGCTTGAGTTGAGCCAAGTACTTCACCAAGATATATTTGAAAATTGGCTATCATCATATTAGGATCAGAGAGGGTGATGAGTGGAAAATTGTGTTTAAAAAAATGAGGGCTTGTATGAGTGGTTGGTGATGCCTTTTGGATTGTCTAATGCACCAAGTAATTTCATGTGGTTAATGAATGAAGTCTTGAAGAAATTCTTGGGTAAGTATGTCATTGTTTACTTGGATGATATCTTAATTTTTAGTAAAAGAAAAGAGGAGCACTTGTTTCATGTTAGGCAAGTATTGTAGAGGTTGAGGGAAGAAAAGTTGTTGATAAATATCAAGAAGTGTACTTTCATGAAGGAAGAGTTGGTATACTTGGGATTTGTAATTTATGCTGAAGGATTGAAGATGGACCCTAAAAAGGTGAAAGCCATTGTTGAGTGGCCTAAACCAGTGATAGTGAGTCAGGTAAGATCATTCCATGGGTTAGCCAATTTGTATTAGAAGTTCATAAGGAACTTTAGTTCAATTTGTGGATTGATGACTGAAACCATGAGATGTGATAAGAAGTTCAAGTGGACACATGGATCACAAAGGAGCTTTGAATTGTTGAAGAAGAAGGTGACAGAACAATCAGTGTTAGCTTTACCCAATTTCGGTAAGGTATTCCAAGTGGATTGTGATGGTAGTGGAAATGCAACTGGAGTGGTCTTGACTCAAGAAGGAAAACTTGTTGCTTACTTTGGTGAGAAGCTAAATGATGCTAAGAAAATGTATTCAGTATATGATCAATATTTTTATGATATAACTCAACCTTTGAAGAAGTGGAGGCATTATGTTTTACCTAGGGATTTTATCCTATAAAAAAATCATCAAGCATTGAAGTATTTGAGGCGCTAGTGTAAGTTGAATCAAAGGCATCTGAGATGTGTTGAATTTATGCGAAGGTATACATTTGTGTTGAAACACAAGAGTGGTGTGGAAAATAAATTTGTTGATGCCTTTAGTAGGAGGACTTTGTTGACTGAAATGAAGATTGTAGTCTTGGGGTTTGATGAATTGAAGAAATTGTATGAGGCTGATGTAGATTTCAGTGAACTATGGAAGGATTGTAAAGATCATATTGCTGCTGACAGGAGTATGTGGTTGGATTATTTCATTCAGAATGGGATTCTATTCAAGGGAAATATTTGTGTATACCTAGAATCTCCATGAGGGTCAATATGATTAAGGAGAAACATAGTGGCGATTTAGCAAGACATTTTGGCATTAATAAGACAATAGCCTTGGTAGGTGAGAATTAATTTTGGCCAAAAATTCAAAAGGATGTGAGGATTTATGTTCATATTTGTAAGGTATGTCAAGTTGCCAAAGGAAGTAGTCAAAATGTGGAGTTGTATACACCTTTAACATTACCAATTAGACCTTGGGAGGAGATTAGCATGGATTTTGTGTTAGGTTCACCTAGAACACAGAGAGGTTATGATTCTATCTATTGTGATTGTGGACATATTTTCTAATATGGCACATTGTATTCCTTGTAGGAAAATAATTGAGGAGGTGCATGTGGTTGGCTTATTTTTCAAGGAAATTGTGATATTGCATGGGTTACCTAAGAGCATTTTTTCAAACAGGATAGAAAGTTTGTTGGATATTTTTGTAGGAGACTCTAGAAGAAGATGAAGACTGATTTGAAGTTTTGTTCTACTTTTCATCCACAAGCAGGTGGACAAATAGAGGCTGTGAACATGAGTTTGGGAAATTTGTTAAGATTTTTAGGTGGAGATAAGCCTAGAAATTGGGATTTAGTTTTACCTTGGCAAGAGTTTTCTTATAATAATTCAATGAATATGAGTACAAGGAAGACACCATTTGAGATGGTTACTAGATTTAATCCTAAAGGGATAAAAAAATTGAGGGATATCAGTCCTAATGTTAGGAGGAGTGATGAGGGAGAAGATTTTGCTAAGGTTATAAAATCATTACATGAGGAGGTGAGACATCCCTTAGAGGAAATGAATTAGGGGTATAAGAGAAGAGCTAGTATGAAGAAGAGACAAGGAATTTCAAGTGGGAGATTAAGTTATGGTGTAGTTGTAGAAGGTTAGATTTCCTATTGGTACTTATAATAAGTTAAAGATGAATAAATTTGGTCCTTGTAGGATCTTGAGGAGGTTTGATTCGGTGAATGCATATGAAGTGGAGTTACCTGTTGACATGGATATATCACTAATATTCAATGTTGCAAACTTATATGAGGATCATGAATCAGAAGGTGGTAGTGTTGAGGAGTTAGATGTACAAGAGTATCCTAAGAAACAAAGGGATTAGATAGAATATATTTTGGATAGTAGAGTTGGGAGTACAAGAGGTAACTAGTATATGGAGTTTCTTGTCAAGTGGAAGGATAGACCAGTTGAAGATTCATCATGGATTTCTTAGGCTGAGGTTGACCACTTTTGTTTTTCTTTAGCCTAATAAAAGTGAGGGACTCACTTTTCAAGTACCCCAGGTGTCTAATACAAGAGCATCTTGGGATCTAAGAAATAGTGCATCAACCAAAAACATGTTTGATTCTTGTTGATCAATCATGGGTTCTAGTTGCAATCAATCTATACTTGGTATTATGAGTTGTGGTTTCTAATGTGTGTTTTTGGCTTCATTCAAAGCCTTATCCTATGATTGCACCTCATTTGGAGGCATCACATGAGAGTTCTTGAAGATTCTTTCATAATTGTATTGTTCTTCATTTTCCTGGTCAGTTAGGGTGCTCATCGATCAAATTTCCAATCTACCAATTGGAATTCCTAGTTGCGATTGTGCCAGCAGGTTGTTACATTTTAGGTCAACTTACTTATATGATCACAACTCTTAGTTTATTCATTAGGGGTTGATCCTAGGTTTTTAGGAGTCAACCCAATTGTTGTATTACATTTTCTCTATTCTTGGAAAATGTGATATTTTTTGGGCTGACCGAAGATTACATTGGTTATATAATCTTATGGACTTTTTCCTAAGGGATAAGTTAGTCTTCATAAGTTTATTTGGTCATAGTTTGGCTAGGGTTAGAAAGGATTTTCTGATCATAATCAGGCGTGTATGCTTGGTAAGTAAGACTGCATGTTGCAAATCGATTGTAATTGATTTTCTAATAATATTTGAAGGTTGATCTTTCATTTCTTGGTTGTCCTTAGCTATTGTTTCTATTATGTTTTTTAGGCTACAAGGTTGGACTGATAGTTTTTGGGTTTCTCCATCCTTGACTGCACCTGATCATGATGGTAGATACAATTTGACTCAAGCACCAAGTGGATGTGGTTGCAAGAATGAGGCAATACATAAGACTTGATAGAGAGGTATGAATAAAAAACTTAGAACTTACACTTTCCATTTTTCTTTTAATACATTTTATGGGGGCTTAAAATACATCTCACATAATGTGTGTTACGCGGGTTTGAAGCTCGATGCAACTGGAACGCATTCCCACCACTTGGTCCAAATAACACAATTGACAAGGGTAAATAGGGGTTTGGGGGTCAATCTCATGAGTTCAGGTATGCATTTCCATGATGCTGCAAGATTGTAAATGAAAGAAATGGCTCATTTTTAGATCACATTCCCACTAGGTAGGATTGAAAATGAGGTAAAAGGGGTGCAATGTGACCATAGTAAGAATGTATTGTGGTATATAGAGATTGACATCTTGCGAGGGATAAATGATGGGATTGAGGTCCTACTAGAAAATGGGAAGAAAAGGGGATATAGGGTGATTGGGGGAGGAGGGGGAGTTTCATCCTTGAGGCGGAAAGGGGTATAGGAAATGATGTTAGTGGGGATATATTATTATTGGTCCTATGGGTTTGGGAGTAGTGGAGCATCGACATACTAACAAGTCAGGAGAGGAGGTATACAGTTTTGAGTGTGGCAAGGAAGTTTACACCTATGAATTGGGTGAGGATAGATGAAATAATATTGGGACACATGGTGAGGATGTCACACATTTAATCCCATATGGTTGTTTTGATAGTGCTAGCAAAGTAGTGGAGGTGTGAGACTTCAACTTTCATCTTCTCACGAGGGAGATTACAATCATTGGTGAGGATGTGTATTAGATCCTATGATTTCCGATAAGAGGAGTGTGATTTATTGCATTAAGGAGAGAATATGGAAACATATTGGGTTTAATTAATAGAGAAGACATTCTTCTATGACATTGACAACTCATTCTGACACAGGCACTAGCAGCAGTGCTGGTAGATTGGTGGTATATGTATACATCTATGCATTGGTTAGAATATTCATTATGCCCAACAAATGTGAACAAGATAAACTAATTAGGAGACTAAGCTAGAAATCCAAGCTACACTAATAAATGAAAACACTCAAGATTGGACGATAAAAGAAGACTAATTAAACAAGCAAGGAAATAAGAAAAATGTAAAATCCAAGCCTCCTTTGTTGAGGATATGTCCTTGATTTTTGTAGTTTGATATGTGTTCCCACTAATTGGTCTTCAAAAGTGCCCAATGAATCTCCATGATTATGAAAATTATGATGATAATGGATGCAAATGAAGATGAAACTATGGATTTGATGTTCTAAGAGATAATGAGATTATGCTAAAAATGAGTGAAATAGATGCTAAAATGACTAAATTGGATTGTGAATTCTAAAAGAAAATTGGCATTATGATGTTACTTGCAATGATATGCATGAATTGTGAAATAAATGGGAGGGATTAAATAGGAAATGGGTGCAAGGTGGAGGGTCTCTTAAATACAAAAATTGTCACCACAAATAACAAGTGGCATTCCAAATGATGACAAGTGGAGCAGAGGTTAGGTGTCCAATTTGGAGGGAGGCCACAAAAAATGGAGGTTATTTTCCTATTTAATTAAACTAGGAATGTGCAAACATATGGTGCAGGTTAGGATAAGGTTGGTTAGATGGAGGTTAATAGCATAAGGTTGGTCAGAATCAAGGGTTAGTTAGTGGGTTAGGTTAAGGATGTGGTTAAATGGGGTTAAAGTGAGACGTGTGACATAAAATGAATTAATTGTTTAAATTAATTCATTTTTGGAGCAAAGAGGAAAATGACAAAATGAATTAAATAATAAAAATTATATAAATATATTTTATGTAATAAAAGAATTAGGGAAATCAATTAATTTAATGGGTTATGGTTTGTCATTAATTAATAAGAACAAAATGATTAATTAGATTAATTTATCTAAGAGATGACATTAATTAATTAAATAACATGTAAGTATTTAATTAATAAACGTAATTAGGCTAACTTAATTCAATTAATGTAATTAATCAAATTTAGGTGTCTATAAGTTGTAACCTTCATTGTTTGTAAAATATGTGTACATGATCTTTATCTAAATGGTGAATCTTCATATGCGGATTCATTTGTGCATGAATTGATATAAATGAACAAATCCTCATTTCACATAAATGGATGATAAAAGTGGCTCTAATAGAGAACAATGCTTCTTATGGAACTCAAGGGAAGCATAAAATCTTTGGAATGAGATATTTTTGTGTATGTGCTTTGAGATGTTTAACATCCTTAAATTATGGTTATCTAATATTCCCTCTTTGACTGCATCCAATTGATGAGTTCATACATTAGGCTATAATAAATTGTGACTTGTCAAAAGTGTGAGAGACCTTTCATAAGCTTTACTTCACAACCATAATTTAGGATTTCATGAATAGTGTTATGATTGAAAATGACATTGTGTCTAACATTTTTATGTAGTTATAATGTTAGATTATAATATAATTTGTGTTTAACATTATTTAAAATTACACTTACTATAAATTATTTGTTCTCATTGAGTCTTTGGAAGGATTCATCCACAAATTTTCCCATGTAGTATACATGATTGGTTCTACTACCTACAATCACAATTTCCCTTTTGAGACTTGGTTATCTTGTGGAAGTGGGTGGGATTTCTTTATTGGATTTGTTTATAATTTTTAGTACCTAAATTTTCTTATGTCTAATCTTGTCAATCTAAAGACATCACAAATATTCCAATGTATTAAACATCCACTTTTATTCTTTTGTAAACTCTTATTACTTGAAAATGGTGCACAAATCTTAGGTTCTTAACATCTAAACAAAATACAATAATCACTTTCCCCACTCTCACCACTCATCATCCTTAGTAACAAATACTTAAACGAGGTATGTGCAAATGATATTTTGATCCCTTTATCTTCTAGTTCTAACAAATTTATTACCATACATAAAGTATCATATATTTAGTGTAATTACTACTCATAGTCCATCTTCAAATGACTTGAAATGCATATTGATCAAATCCCTCAAAATATTTTAATTAAGGAGGTCTTTTCAAGCTCATTTCTAAATGTCATATTGTACTTTAAAGCTTCACCCTTAATGGAAATATACATATTATAATTAGGAGAATAGTGTAAGTTGTATTGTATCGACTTTTGAATTGACAATATATTGTTTTATTTCTATTATTAAATTTTGTTCCATGTCTCTCAAGATATGCCTCCACTTTGATTTTAATTAATATTATATCATCTTAAATTGTACACTGTTAATTAGGGTGTCCAATTTCACACTCTCTTAGCATTCATTTTAGTATTTCTCATTCCTCTATGCAATATTATAGGATGTTTACTTATTTAAATTAATATTATGAATAGTATTCCACTTTAATACGTCAACCCAAGTTATTATTTGAGTCCTTATTTTAAGTGTGTCATTTACCTTATTTTGTTTTAACCTTATATGGGTCTTATGTCATTTCAAAATTCAATGCACTTTTTCCCCATCTAAACATTATAACTTAAACATAAATTATATTAATGGTATCAAGATTGCATTATCTTATGAACCTAAAAATTTGGGCCTATTTTGTCAAGACAATGACAATTTTTTACCATCAACGAATGATGCTTTTTGGCTAACTTTTTTGGTGGATAATATGTTAGTCTTGCCATTTTTAGAACTATTGTCGATGAGAAAATATGATAACTCTAAGTTGGCCAAAATTTGATTTTACTTTGAAATCCCTATATAAGGCATCCTTTCTAATCCATTTTAACATCACATTCTCATTTCATGTTATCCTTTCAAGAAGATATGAGTTCAAGGAGTAACAAGATACATCGAGACATTTTCACTTATGTGTCAATATTAATTTCATGATGGATTTTTTGATGATTTATCATCTTATTGCATCAAGACATGAAAGACTTATCTTAAGAGCAATGCATCATCAATTGGAGGTATAATCATTTTGATTAAGCACTTCCATTCAATCATTTCATTTTAGATTACAATTTGAATTCATTTTTGTTGTAGAGTTCAGTATCAACTCAATTTTTTAATAATGTGAATCCCTACATAGGCCCCAAAAATATTTTTCTTCTCTTGTATGCAAATTTAGGTTCAACTATAGGCTTTCAACAGAGACCTAAAATGAAAAGAGCTTAGGGCTTAGAGGCAGAGTACCAGTCCAAAGCTCATTAGAAAACACTTGGAAAAGAGAGTTTTAGTGGGACATCATCTTTGACAAGGGTGTTTTGGTGCACCATTTTCATCCCATTTCAGGCTTAGGTTTGGCAAGAGGCAAGTATAGGATCTTAGGGTTCCAAATATAGTTTGGTGCTCAATTTTTTGTTTATGGGACAAGGGCACCTAGATTCACCATTGCTTACCTAGTTTTAGCTCAAATTATGTTACAAGTTCCTCTCTAAATCCTCTTTGTATATTTTTGTTGGTTATGTTATTATATGTTTTGCAATTATCTATTTTTGCTATCCATTGTCAATTTTGCACATTATAGTCATAACCCCCACATTCAACTCGCATCTTTCCCATATCTCATTTTCAACTTAATCAAGGAGTGTTAGATTCACCTTTTACCTAATCCTTTACAATTATATTTGATATTGAACCAAGTGGATCCACTCTCATTCTAATGTAATCATTGTGAAATAGATTTAGTTCCTAGTTTGCATGCATAAACTTGTGAACACCCATTCTCATTCACTACAACTACTTAAATATAGCAAGAATTATTTTTATCACATATATAATTATAATTTCATTATAGTCATTCTCTAGTCCATCAAAATTTTCCAACATAAACAGATTCATTTTCTAGTAGTAGTAATCAACTTCAATTTAAGGTTTAAGTCCAAATCTTAGGCAGTAAACATGTTAAGAGAATGGTTTTTCATTTGATTTCAAAGTGTGTTAATTCATTAGTATTTCCATCTTGATTATTAATATAGTTTTTTTTATTTAGTTCTTAGACCTAATTTATTATGTAGGATTGGAAGGGGTTGATAGCTCACCTACTAGAATGTTGACAATAAGTTAAGAGCTCTATTCATGTCTTAATTAATCCATGAACAAGAGAAAAAATGCAAAACTAATAGCTCGAGAAAGGATATGGAACTCGAGAGGAGAGGGAATAAAATTGTTAGGAAGAACAATCCATGCTAAAAGGGGTGATAATACACTAGTAGAGAACCCCAACATGCTAAATGAAGGTTCTATGTGTAATTCATAATTGAATTTTATAAGTGCATAGTAAATGTACTCAAAAAAAATTTAACATGCAAGATGATTAACTTGTAAGATAATACATCATGTGATCTCTATTTTTTGAACAATTTGAGAGTTACATGAATTTGATATTAAATTTTTTAATTAATTAGAATACTTATCCACAAGAGCATGTTACCCTTGATAAATCAAAAAGAATGCTCATAGTGTTGCTATGGATAAGGGTCACTTGCATGACATCAAAATGTAGATAGGATGTGTCACCCTATTTTCATACGTTAAGGCACCTTAAAATACGATGTAATTTATGGATGGAAAGAATTATTCCAAATATTTATATTTTTGTCATATTTTTCTTATATTGTTGTTTCCTTCCATTACAAGGACATTCTCGATGATATTAATTATTAGGATTTGAATGTGGTGCAGGAGAACCTTAATAAATGAATGTAAGCCCAAGGGCATGATAGGTGTAAGTAGGCTAGGAATTATATAATAAAGCCCCAAGAGTCATTTGGGTGCAAGATGTATTGGTTTGATTTAGTTTTAAGCCAAAGTTGGCATTTAAAGTACACTTAGGACCTTATAGGGTCATAAGTCTAAAAGCTATAAAATGACCTCAAATGGAGGTATTGGTGATGTAACATCATTTTTGGGCCCTTTTAACCATATAAAACTCCAAAATGACACCTTGGAGGTATTAGGCTTGGTAGGAGGTCATATGGCAAAAAGTTGCACAAAAGTTGTCAAGCAACTTTTGCAACTTTTGGTGAAAAGTTTCTCAATTGTGCACCAATGGTCAGTTGGTTTAAAAATTAGTTGGAGATGGTTGAAATTGGTGGTAATGATCCTTTTCAGGATTCAATGGTCCTCTGATGTACGGTTGGAGTGATTAGAAGAAGTTTTGGAGAAATAAACTATTGGAACATTCTGAATTACCATGGTTTTTCTATGTAAATGCATGTGTACATATTGGTAGATGAGATCAGTTTTGTGTTCCTAACTATATCTTGAATTAACTTCATAATGTAAGTGGTTTGAGGTCTACAATTCATCTATGTTGAATTTGGAAAGTAAATCTCTCTTGGCAAGTTTGAAACCCTCACTTTCCAATGGTTTGGCAGAAAGAATATCTTTTGACCTATCATCCTCTAGTAAAAACTCATGAAACCATGGAGTTTGATAGTTCCATGTATGTACTCTATAATTATGCAGATTTTGGGGTGGGTCAAAAAAGTGTTGAATTTTGGCATGCAACCCTAAGCTTGGCATTTCTATGTGACGGGCAGAGTCATGTGTGACCAAAGTTGGATGACAATGTAAAAGGATCAGGCAAGGGGTTTCGATGAATGAGAAGTATTTTTTGAAGGATGTCAAGGTGTGTAGAATACCACTAAATTTTGGTTGTGGTTAGAGATAACAAGGACTGGTAAGTGACCCTATGATCTAGGCCTAATTAGCCCTATTAGCCCTCTGGTGTGGTATTGGTTTAGTAGTCATAAAATTGGTTGGGAACCCAATTTTGGATTATTGTTTGTGTCTTCCAAAAGGGTATTTGGAAAGACCTTGTGTTTGTCTAGGTCATCACAGAAGCAAAATTTATCCCTTGTTTACCCGATTAGGAGACCTAATTCAAATTAGGCCTATTCAAAGGGTGTATGAGTGAAATTTGATGAAGGAGTGAATTTGGATTTTTCAAACCTATTTAACCTGAGTTTTTTGGCTATAAAAACATCCTTCCATGAGTTTGTGTGATGATTTGGTTTTGTGGGCCATTTAAACCTTTAAAAACACAAGTTAAGCCCACAAAATGATACAAAGGTGTGCAAGCCTTGAGTTGTTTATTTTCAAGTTGTCCTATTAAGAACATATAGGAGTCTTTAAGTCTATCAAAGTGCTCAAGTGAATAATTACATTAGATCAAGGATCTCTTGAGGTAAATTTTTAGTAAGGTGGGAACCTTGGGTCATTTCACTTTAGACCTAGTCGAGTCTAGGGATTCAAACCATCCTATTGCCTCCTCATCAAAATGCCATCAACCTTGCAAATCCTTTTAATTTAATTATTTTTTAATGTCTTTTATAATTTAACTATAAGAGGTTAAACTATTTAACCAACAATGGTGAAATAAACCATATAAAGGCAACATTACTTTTGATGTTTTCCTCTAGGAAAAGGGCAAACAACTAGGCATCCCCTTATGATATCTCTTATTTTGAGGTTCTTGGACTCTTGTCAAGGGTTTTAATTTCATGTATGATGGTTATCAAAATCATTATGGGTCCTTATGAAAAATATTTATGACAAACTCCTATATTAGTCCAAGGGTGCCCAAATTAGCTAGATGCCATATGAGAGTTGTAAGAAGCATTCGTAAGAGGCTATTTTGGGAGGTGTACATGAGGTTTTTCCATGTGATTTTATTGTTTTTTTTTTTATATACCACTACGCTATTCATCCTCGTCTTGAACTAGAGTGCTTCATTCAGTTTAGTGTACAGGATAACAAAATGTTGCATAATTTCACAAAAGTTTATAGAGAGGCTTATCGTTGTTGTAATCCTCATTGGTTAGTAATATACTTTCCTCTCTTTCTATGATGAATCTTTTCCCAAAAGGTTTTCTCCGCATAAATCTAGTTGTTAACGTGTAATGTTTTTCAACTTCTTTCTTTGATTCTAAGGTCATTTTATTAAGGGTTAACCTTTGGTTTCACATTTGCAATAATACTCAATTTAACTTTGCATTGTAAAATTTCTTCACCTTGTTTTAGTGTTAAAGAATATTTTTTGCATTGAGAGCTTTTATTTTGTGGGTTTTTTTAGTATTTGGGAAAGTTTGTTTACCGTGACCTCCACCTCTTGTCAGGATAATGAGAAGTATGATGGCAATTATTATTGTTGAGAAATGAGATGAAAAATATTGCAACTATTACCTTTCTTATGTGATTAAAAATTTAAAAATAAAAATATAATTACACCATTCAACATAAATATAAAATCAACCATGTCAAAAGAGACACCAAATTTACATGGAGAAATCCTTTCAAGAAAAAACTCCACCAAAGAACAAGGGTAAGTATATTATTATTCTTTAAAAGAGAGAACACCATAATAATACACTTCACTACACTTCTCCAAATGATCTTGGAACTATTGGGAAACAAATACCAACTGATGAAAACAACTATGTCTTGGCTCCAATTTATAGCCAAATGGGAGAGGAAAAACCACTATTATTTCTCTAAAATAAGGGGCCAAAATCACATGCAAAACCCTATGCCTTAGAGAATGAATAGCCAATAGACATAATAAAATAATAAATAACTCTTCAAGCGACTCCTCATGGGCACAAAACCCAAAGCCACTTAGACTTTGCACATTCTAAGTGCTCTTTATCTTGTAGTGATTATTCAAATCCCTAAATAAATACCTATTCTCCTCCCAAACTTGGTCCCCTCATGCATGACCCTTCATGTCTCATTATCTGTGATATCTCATTATGGACATGGGAAGGAGTGTATTTTTATCCATTTTTATTTATATTTATCTCCTCTTCATGTTCACCTCTTGAAAACGCAATTAAAAATAGTCATAAAGTACAAATAATTAATATTTGTCTCACATGTCCTAGAGAACACTTTCCAAAGAATGTGGAGACATATGAATGACTTAGTATTGAAAGGTTAATGTTGCCTTATCCTAACAATAAATAGATGATGAAGTTGAAATTTTAAGATCACCTTGAAGGGAGAGAGAGATCAGTGATTGTATGTTTCTAAAGAAAAGAAACTAGAAAACTCTCAATTGTTAAATGAAGAGTGGAAGAAAAATGACAAGATTGCATGGGGAACCATTTGGTTCTGTCTTATAGACTCTTTCTTCTTGAATTTATTTATAGAAGATACCACATGCAAGCTATGTAGGAAAATAGGTTAAATCTACCAAACTAAGATTTTGTCTAATAAGCTATATTTGAAAAGATGATTATATTCTTTGAAAATGAGATTAGGTGGTTAAGCTAGAAGATGATGACAAATGCATTCTTTTACTTTGTTTTTTGCCTGATTCTTTGGAAAATATAATTGTTTCCATAAGTAGTGGTGGTACAAAGCCTAAGATGGACAGTATGGTTCATTTACTTGTTTCATAAGAGATCAAGGGAAAAACCTTGAATGTTGGCTCCCAAGATGCCTTGCATGTTTGAGGAAGGCCTAAGGAGAAAGGGCCTAAATGGGACAAAAAGAAGGATAAGTATTGGAACTTTTGAAAAAGAGGACATGTGGAGTGGGAATAAGAAGAAGAGGATCCATGCTTCCATGGATAAGTCCTCCAATGATGGTGATTATGATGCTTTTCTTATTTTAGCTAACTCTATTAGTAATGATTCTTGGTTTATTGATTCAGGTGCTCCTACCAAATGACTCCTCATAATGGGCGGTTTTCTAAATATAAAGAATATCACGAAGGAGAAGTTTTTCTTGTTGATAACAACTGTATGAAGATTTTTGGCAAGGGAAAGGTAAAGTTGTGTTTCAATGATAGGGGATTATTTCCATTGATAATGCTTTACATATTATAGTATTTTGAGAAGTTTGCTTTCAATTTCCAAGTTAAATAATCCTAGAATACATTTTACATTTGCTAAGTCTAGTTGTAGGTTGGTGAAGGGAAGTTTGGCAATTGCCAAAGCATATCTGACAAGGTCTTTGTTTAAGATACATGCTTCTACTCCTTGTAATTTAGCTTCTGTAACTTGGACTAAAAATGCATGTGTGGCATGGCACAATAGATTGGGTCATATAGGTGAAAAAGGTCTTAAGACCATTCTAGATAATAAACTAATTGAGGGGATTTCTAATTATTCTATTAGTAATAATGATTTCTGTGAGAATTGTGTGTTTGGTAAACAATGTAGCTTTTCATTTTAAAGGAGTTAATAAGTTTAAGAGATCGTTGGAAATTATTCATTTGGATGTATGTAGTATAGTGGATGTTGACTCTTTGAATACATCTTTGTATTATGTTTTCTTCATTGATGATGACTCAAGATATACTTGAATTAAATTTATGCATTAAAATTTTGAATTTTTCATGAAGTTTAAGGAATTTAAGGCATTGGTTAAAAAGAAATTAGATTATGAGATAAAAGTATTGAGATCTGACAATGGGAGTGAATATTTCTCTAAGGAATTTGATGAGTTTTATAAACATGAAAGATTTGTTAGACAAAAATCTACACCTTATACTCAAACCAAAATGGGGAAGCGAAAATAATTAATCGTACATTAATGGAAAGAGCAAGGAGCGTGTTAAGTAGTGCTAAGTTAGATAAATGCTATTATGCAGAAGTTGTTGGTGCTTCTTGTTATTTGATCAATAGAGCTCCTTACAAAGCTCTTGGTTATGAAACACCTTATGAAGTGTGTTGGTAAGGGACTTTCAGTTCCACATTTAAGGGTCTTTGGTTGTGAAGATTTTGTTCATGTGTCTCAAGAGATGAAATCTAAATTGGATACAAAAAATCAAAAAATGCATCTTTATGAGAAATAATGGGAATGTAAAAAGATAAGATTTGAAATCCACTACCCCATAAAATGATCTTTCTAAAGATCTGATTTTCAAGGAGTTTAGAGCTAGCTCATGTGAAGAACAACCAAAGAAAAAGTCAACGACATTGCATGTTAAAACTAAGCAGAAAGATGCAAAAGTGGAAGAAAAATAGAGGTGGACAAGAAGATGGAGAAGAAGAAAAGAATTCAAGTAAAAATTCTAAAGATTCAGTTGTGATAGACGAAGTTGATCATAATTAAGATAATAAGGAAGAAATCCCTACTCTGCCTTTAAGAAGGTTGACAAGACAGTAGAATATAGCTAATAGGTACAATCCACCATATTTTTATTTTACTATGTACCAACGATGAACTTGGATGATTCAAGGAAGCACTATCTTCTAAGGAAAATGAGTCTTGGATGCAAGCCATCCAAGAGGAGACAATAGCCTTGGATAGTTGTGATACATGGGATCTTGTTAGTTTTCCCAAAGAGAGATCCCATTGGATGCAAGTGGGTATTTAAGAATAAGTTTGGTGGAAACGGTCGATTAGAGTAGTACAAAGCCAAACTAGTGGCCAAGGGCTACTCCCAGAGAGAGTTAATTTTAGTGAAGATTATCTCATGTTAGTTAGTTAACCTCTATTAGATGCCTATTATCTATTTCTATTGCTT
Organism: Chamaecyparis obtusa; assembly: GCA_027943335.1. Classification (NCBI taxonomy): domain Eukaryota; kingdom Viridiplantae; phylum Streptophyta; class Pinopsida; order Cupressales; family Cupressaceae; genus Chamaecyparis; species Chamaecyparis obtusa. The sequence goes on from BSBK01007394.1 coordinate 262,412, forward strand.
GTGATTTTGAGATTTAGCAAATGAATGGTAAAACTACTTTCTTACATGGGGATTTTGGAGAAGATATTTTTATGCGATAGTCTAACAATTTTGATGTGAAAGGAAAAGAAAACTTGGTTTACATGTTAACATAGTCCTTGTATGGTTTGATACATTCGCCCAAGATGTGGTACCAAAAATTTGATGCTTATGTATTAAAGGTTGCTTATGTTAGAAGCCAAGAGGATCATTGTGTTCATAATAAGGTTATTGATGATCAGATACTAATTATTGTCTTTTATGTTGATGAAATGTTTATTGGAAAAAAACAAGGTGATGATTAGAGAGCTCAAATCTCATCTTTCTGGCACATTTGATATGAAGGATTTGGGGGTTGCTAGATATATTCTTGGGATGGAAATCAACTTGTGATTTCATAGAAAGTGTGAGTTAAGTTGAAGATTCAAGTGATACCATTTTGTAGAGATCTAGAATGTAGGATTGTAAACCAGTAATTATTTTGTTTCTGGTTGGTACTAAGTTAAATTTAAATGTTTCCTATTTTTAATGATGATATTGAAGAAATGTCTCTTGTTCCTTATGCTAGTGTTATTGGTAGTTTAATGTATGAAATGGTTCGTACTAGACTAGATATGCTCGTGAAGTTGGAATTATAAGGTTTATGTCTAACCCAAGTAAAGAGCATTGGACTTTTGTTAAAAGGGTATTAAGGTACTTGTGAGGTATTTGTGAGGTACTTCAGATTTATCATTTAGCTTATCATGGTATTGATTATGTACATAAGCCATTAGACATAAAGGGCTTCATTGATGAAGATGGGTAGGTGACTTAGACAGGCAAAGGTCCACTAGTGGTTATGTGTTTACTTTGTTTGGAGGTGCAATGAGTTGGATGAGTAAAGGACAACGTACCATTGCATTGCCCATTATTGAAGTAGTGCATATGGTTGCTACACATGCCTCCAAGGAGATGGTTTGATAACACAGACTTGGTAGTGGTATTGGTTTTGATTGCAGGACAGTGAGGCTTGAATGTGATGATCAAAGGGTCATATGTTTGGCCAAAACCCTATGTATCATGTTTGTACTTAACATGTTGATGTGCAATATCACTTTGTGTGAGAGATGGTTGAATGTGGGCAAGTCTTTATTAAAAAGTTGACACTTCGGATAATGTTGGAGATTCTCTCACGAAGCTAGTAACCATGAATAAGCTCTCTTGGTGTAGGAAGGCCATGGGCTTTGATAATTGTACTTATTTGTATTTTGTATCTCTATGGGGTGATATGCAATGTATAATGTCAAGTGAGAAAATGTTAGAATTTGGTGCCATCAACATAGTAAATCCCCTTATTTAATCATTTATTAATGTTGTTTGCAATCTATTCATAAGGGGTAAAATTGTTTAACTAATGGTGGTGAAAGAAACCATGTAAAGACAAGGTTAATTTTATTGTTTGTGCTCTAGGAAAATGACAAAATACCTAGGTGCCCCCTTGTGGAATCTCCTATTTTAAGGTATTTGGATATTTTTCCAGGATTGTAAGTACATGTGTAATGGTTATGAGAGTCATTATGGATCATTATGACAAGCTTGACAAAGACTCCTATATTGGTCTAGGGGTGCCCAAATTAGCAAGATGGCATATGATAGTTTAAGAAGCATATGTAAGAGGTTATTTTGGGAGGTGGGCATGAGATTTTTCCAAGTGGTTTTATTGCATGTTGTTTTTAATAGTTTAGTGTTATTTATCCTCAAAAGGTTTTATAAATCAAGGACTTGAGCTAGACTTCTTCATTCAATCTTGTTCAATCTCCAAGGTAATAGAATGTTGCTGGATTTTACAAGGGTTTATAGAGAAGTGTATTGTTGTTGTAATCTTCATTAATTAATAATATACTTTCCTGTCTTTTTGTGGAGTTTTTTTCCGAAAGAGTTTCCCCGTGTAAATATAGTGTTCTATGAGCAATGATTTTCCTCTTCTTGCATTGATTGTACAATCACTTACTAAGGATTAATCTTTAGTTTTAGATTTGCAACAATATTCAATTTAAGTACATATTGTAAGCTTTTTTCACCTTGTTTTACAACATTTATAAGTAATTAGTTGTTTCTTAATGAGGAAAAAGAATATATAATCCCATGTAGACATCAATTAGATGTTGAAAGAAAAGGTTGCTTAGTTATAGGTCATAGTTATGTTCATATTTTGGTTCATATTGTGTTTTGTAATAATTGAGTTCTCACACAACTAATCTGTATCATTGTGTAGCTATGTGAGAGGCAATTGCATCTAATCCCCAGTTAGAAGGAAAAACATAGCAACACAATACCTTTATCCTAGTAGTAGCTTCTTGTTAGTAGTAGATGTTTCCACTTTTCACTATGAGCTAAGGAGCCCAAATAGAAGAAGGTAGATTTTGTCTTCTTGGACACAATGTACCCTTAGAGAATATATATTTAACCATCACAATTTGAATGCATTCATACTATAAATAGACAACATACAAAGTTTGGTGCAAGATCACATATTTTTATTGGAGCAAGTTTAGATGTTCCTAGAAAGCTACTTTTACAAGTTTTGTATATAAAAAAGAAAATATTTTTCTTTAGACATTTATGAGAAGCGTGTTTGTTTGTGATAGTGCACATTTTGTTAAATCATTATAATTACTTTTATCATGCTCCCATTGATTTTGTAAAACCTAAAATTATTATCAATATTCAATGATTAAGATCTCAAACACGACTTCTCATAACATTAATATTAGGTTATAATTCTACATATACTTATTTGCAAACTTTATGGAATAGATTCTACAGTTTGAGAGGGTCTATGGTATGAGTTTTGTTGTTGTGTATGTATATTTAAAGCATAATATTTGAATATTATGGCTCTACTAGTTATGAGAGGGGATTCTCATTTCAAAATTGAACACCAAACACTAATAATTAAATTTCAAATGTAATATAATTTCAAAAAAGCAACATCGTGTAATGTGATAGTAGAACATCAATAAAACATGACTTAATACACTCCTATTGATTCTTAACATACTACTATTGGTTTGTGTTGATCCCTAAGAGGCTCATGCCTAAATAAGGGCAGTCAAGAAGTTTCGCAGGAGTGGGACGGGGTGCACCCTGTGAAACAACCTTTGAGATTTTAGAAGTCGGCTCTTTATAGTGGTGTTTGGGGGAAAAGGTAGGGAACAACCTTCAACAGACATCCTAAGCTAAGGGAGGCATAACACTAGATCAAAGCTTTGTTAGACGGGCCAAGAATGTGTCATATGGTATCTGCAGGGGTTCAACCATTTCTAGTCAGAGACTTGTGCCTTCATTCACAATGGCATGATGCACCACATGCCCTTCATTGTTGGTCCAAAGAACAAAAAGCCAAAGTCGTCGAACATAGGGCAAACACATTCATACCCCAGTTGTGGGAAGCACCTACAAGGGTCCTAATAAAAACACAAAACTCTTAAAGAGAGTGCAAGTCTTTTCACCCACAAATACGGTGTACGACACTATCTCCTAGTAGACATAAATAGTTTGTATAAGGGCCAAAAAAAAAAGACCTCACTTCCTAAAACCAACCTTCCTAAAGAACAGACTGAAGACATAAATAGACTAGACTAGACCCGTAAAGATTCAACACATGACATTTTATTAACAAAAAGGAAAAGGCAACAAAGGCCCATGATTTATTAAGAGCAAATATGCCAAGGTGAGAGAGTATGCCTTAGAATAGAAATGAAAGAATATCCACCCCTGGCCAACAAGTCATAGGGTCTTATTCTTAGAAAATAAAACCTCTACAAATATTAAAAAGCATTTCTCAAACTCATTGAACAGAAGTCTAAATTTCCAACTTCTTTTCTTTTACAAGTCCTAGGGGTTTTATAGAACAACCCTCAACCGACACGATCAAAGAATAATTACATTAAGTTACAACTGAACAACCTGTCAATGAATCTAGCACGGATCTCTCGAACTCCTGTACTACAGACAAATGTGTCCTTATGATTGGTTAATCGCAACATGCTCGCTAGCCCTGAGGGTTTTATAAAACAACCCTCGACCGACACGATCAAAGAATAATTACATTAAGTTAGAACTGAACAACATGTCAATGAATCTAGCACGGATCTCTCATCCCCTATACTACATCCCCTATACTACAGACAAATGTGTCCTTATGATTGGTTAATCGCAACATGCTCCCTAGCCAGGCTAGGAGAATAAACTGTGGCAGCTCGATCGAGGATGATCATGATTGCATGAACCAACTGAAAAATGTGCTTGAGACAACTATCAAAAATGCTATTGATTGTGGGAATCCTCATGCGGGAGCATATTTGTTGAATATGAGTTGGCAGGTCCCTGCAAGCACGAGTGTCCGGGAGGGACATGTGGCGTGCTGGCGGAGCTTGGAGGAGAGGGGGCCTCCACGAAGTGCCTTGAAACCCCAACGGGTTGACACATGTCACCCCGTCAAGAGGCTTTGTCATTGCAAACACGCCCTACGCATGGATGTGGCCGAAACTTGAATAACGAAGGTGGTGAGGCCGACAGACGGTTCCCAATATACAACTACTGGTGAAACCTTTTTTGGAGTCTATTATGACCTCAACACAAAATACGCTGATGAGAGAAGTTTAATAGACTATTATGTGGCGAAGCAAAAGACTATTATGATGGTAAAACAAAAGATTTAAATTGTTCACATTGCAACTCATCAACAATGTAATTTTTAAATGCCAACATCGTACGTATGTTGCTCTATGAACTGGTCTAAGTTATGGTGCCCTCTCCGCAACTTGATGTGGAAAATATTACAAGGAACATCTCGTCTACTAAATATTCATAGTTCTAAACTTATGTGAGACTATGAACACTTAAAGACATCGTCTTCTATCAATACAAAATGCAATAGCCGAAGAAATTGAAACATTGTAAACTTTTAGTTCCAGGAAGAAATGATTTCAAAACTTAAGCGGACAGAAGCTACAAAAGGATCGTAGAACACTTCTGCTCGCAATCTTGAATGCCATATGACTAATTTTTTCTTCTCAACGAATATTTTCCTTAAATGAGGAAAGTTAAATAGAGCACGAAGAAAAACAAAAATGGGAATGGTGGAACCAGTTGAATAAAATACATATACTACCATTATTTTAAAAGAATTGGGATGATTTACATATTGCTACAAATGGCTTTCACTTTCTGTAGGCATACCAACTAGAATTTTACAGGCCCAAAAAAATGCGAACGCAAAACAAGAGTGAATGTTCTTTGGCATGTCCACCTGATTTCTTTCAGACATGCATAGTTTTCAGCTGTGTTAGAAAAATTTAGTCAACCATTTAATGAATCATTTTTTCTTCTTCTATTTTCCCTTTGTCTGTGATTTTAAATTACTCGTAGGCTTTGTTCCAGGCTGCAAGTAAGGGTCAATCCAGCATTTGTCTTGATTGATAGCTTGGGCCCACCTCCGTTTAAAAATATCCAACTCATTGTAAGACTGTAAGCGTATCTGGAGAACAGGAAAATAAACTAAAAAATCAGACCGTTGTCAATAATGTTGGATTGTATCTTCGAAAAAGAAATAATTATAATATTCATTTCAAGCTAACGAGAGATATATGTTACCTCTGCTCTCTCACTAAAGGGAGATTCAGAAGGTGCCTGCATACAAATCAAAATAACTAACTCACATTTTCAAAAAATAGTATAATTCTTTTGCCATCACTCACAAGCCTAGAAGTAATAATATATATATATATAAAGGCCTAGAAGTAATAATTGAAAGCCTTGAAGTGAAGCTTTCTTACGGGACTGGAGGTATTAACTGTACTACTAGAATTAAGGTGAGCAATATCATTGATCCTCAATATTGCCTGCAATAGAAATTTAAAGAAACTTATTACTCAACCAAACCTACAGAAGCAACATGGCCATATTTGAAATATATTTGTAACATTTCACTTGTATAGCAGAACGCATGCCTACCTTTTTATCCATTCCTCCCAGGGATGGTATTCCTTCATGCACTATATATTCACTATCTATGACTCCGACCTTCCTCGTTCGATCACCCTACGAAAACATATAATGATTGAAACTGTGTAAAAAATCAAAAGAATCTACATCCAAACAAGTTAAAAATGCTGAAACTTATGGTATCGTAAACAAAGTAAAATGATCTTCTGTTTATGTGGCAAAAAACACTCTCGTGAGTTATCCACGAGATATCACCAGCGAAACTTATTTCTTCTAAGGGATTAGCACTCCATCTCTTCTTCAAGAGTGCAGACATCATGAACTGTTTATGTGGTAATGGCATTAAGATCACAAACTATTGGAAACATCGTGAACTGTTTGTGTGCAATGCCATTAAGATCTCAGAATGCTGGGATCGAAATAGAATTCCAATTTCTGAATTACTGCAATTTAAAATACTATTCGTAATTTTTTTTGAAGATCAACAACTTTACCTGTGCACAGTAACCTAGCTTCATATCTACACCCCATGAATGGACCAAATCATTCTGCAACATCACAATAATTTTGATACAAAGTCAGTTGTAGGGAAGATACCATCATCAAGTCAGCCAATTTTATGTAACATCCAAGATTTGAAATTTGAAGATAACAATTGCAAGTCAACAGATTTTATGTAATATACAAGAAATGGTCCTGCATTAGTCTTTCAAACATTAAAGCTCGCATGAGTTTATACTAAAGCAGTGACATGAAAACTACATACCTTATAAAATAAAAGGAACCTGAAATAACAGAATTTTAAGCATCTCTAACTAGGAAATTGAACTCATTATGGGCATATGTTATCTCAACACCTCACAAAAAAACATTTATCAGATCATTCTTGACTAGATAATGCAAAAACGATTATTTCTTTATGATTGATAATGTTTGCAGTAACATTAATCCAAATTAATGAAAAGCTAGCACAGAAGACCTATGCTTTCAAGCTTAAACGAACTTCAGTTCAGCTGTCGTATTGATTTTCTCTTCTTGCTTGTGTGCTGAAAATCTGTTTTAGAAACTGCGGCCTCCTTGCTTCTTGAATCGGTCTATTATCAAATACTATCCTCAAATGGGAAGCCTCTTTGAATAAAAAATGCCCCTTAGTTGAGAGGAATCTCTTGGTTAAAAGGTGATATCCCATAATTAGGATGGCCTTTCATGTCAGAAAACACTCCTTTATTGAAAAGACCTTCGAATCAGAAATAGGTAAATAAAGACCTTCAAAACAGAAACTAAGTAAATAAAGACCTTCAATCAGAAACTAGGCAAATATATGGCTTTGGAAATGTTTAACATTTGTTTAATGTTGACCATACCAACCTGACGGTAATGAAAAGTTCTCTGCTACCTGAAATTTCAGTTCATTGTTATTTGTTCTTTTTCAGTGTTTCTGTACTGAAATATATTCAGAAATCACCACCCTTTCTTGCTTCTCAAATGAATATGTTATCAATTAATAACCCATAATTGAGAAGCACCTTTGGGTCATGTAATACCCCTTAATTGAGATGTAGAGGATTTTTAATAAATCAAAACACCTCTCCATTTCAATAATAAATCTTAATTGCAAAGCCTATCGAATAACTCAGGTGATCAGATCTTTAGGAAGATACATAACCTATAATGTATTATGTTCATAACCCTATAGTGTGCATATGGTTATGAGTAGTCGGCTTGTGAACTAGCTTAATCTCTAATTGAGTCATAGTATCATTATTACATTGTTATTTAGTTAGTTAGGTCAGCCTGAGGCCTATATAGTCATATTTAGGTCAGCCTTGGAATATGCTCCGCATAAATAGGGTATATATAAGAGGTAGTGAGTCTTATTTTAACATACCAGTATTGAATTCTTATTGAGGATTATTGGAGGTATCCCTCTTGAAGTGGATTAGGAGGTTGCCCCCTAAAGTGGCATATTATTAAGAATTTGCAGCATTTTTCATATTATATCTTCATTTGTGTAATTGATTTTCATTATAATTGGTGTTAGAGCATGATCTTGGCACTGAGGGCACCAAGTTTTCATCATTTTTGGAGGTCATTTTGGAAATCATGTACCTTTCAAATTGCAGTGAATTTCTTTACTGAAATCTAAAGGGTTTTTGAAAACCATATTGAACCACCGTATTGCCAATTTGTAAGTCAATTGGAGCAGAACTGAGTGATTTATTGCCGAATTAGGGTTTCTATCCTAAATCTTTGTAAACCACATATCTCACAGATCCGAGCATTTCTTACTAATTTTCTAAAGGATTTTTGGAGAGATAATTTTCCATAAATTTGCTTTCTAGAAAAAGAAGAATAAAAAGAAAAAATAATAAGTACAAGAAGTAGAATAAGAAAAACAAAGAAGAAAAAGGAAAAGAGCGAGCATTTGAGAGAGAAACATAAAGAACAATAGAAAGAGTAGGAGTAAGAGAAAAAGAGAGCAAGAGAAAGAGAGAGAAATAGAAATAGAAAAGTCGAGAAAAAGAACAAAAAAGAAAAAAGAAAAAGAAGAAACAAGAAAAGGAGATGAAGAAGAAAAAGAAAAAGTTAGCATTGAGGACAATGCTTTTTGTAAAGAGGAGGGCAGTTTTATGTCCATGACCCTATAGAGTGCATATGGTTGTGAGAAGTTGACTTGTGGCTACCTTAACCCCTAACTGAGTCATATTATCATTATTACATTGTTATTTAGTTAGTTGGGTCGGCCTTGGACCTATATAGTCATATTTAGGTCGGCCATGATGGTATATTTGACATAAAGAGGGTATATTAGGAGGTAGGGTGTCTTATTTAAAGATATTGAGTATTGAGTTCTTATTGAAGATTATTGGAGGTATCTCTCTAGAAGTTGATTAGGAGGTTGCCCCCTCCAAGTGCCATTTAATTATCAAGTATTTGCAGCATCTTTCATATTATATTTTTTCATCTGTGCATGTTATTTCATTACAAGTGGTATCAGAGCATGATCTTGGCATTGCAAAGGCAAGGCTTTCTCCAGCGAGGCTTTATCACCAATTTTGGAGGTCATTTTGGAAATCATGTATCTTATAAAGTCGCCAACACATAACCAGATGCACACTATAGGGTTAGGGACATAATATAGATAAGTCAGGTGTAATGAATTGGTTGGATTCCCACCTAAAGCACCAAATTACCTTGACAAGAACAGCAAGGTAAATGAATGGGTACTTGTTACAGATAGCTTTGTTCATGGTAATCCACAATACCTGGGCCACTTTGTTTTTGGTTGCCTTCCCCACCTAATGCACCAAACTACATCAATAAGAACAGTTAAGAACGTGAAGAGACACTCGTTACTGACAGCTTTGTTGATGGGTAATCCACAATACCTTTTCACTTTGTTTCCTTGCTCTTGAATATAATTGAATTCTTTTGCAGTGTCTTATATCATGTCATCAAGTTAAAATTACAAAAATAAACAATCCATAACCCTCTACCCATTTAATCATAATGACATGTGCACAAGACAATTTTCTTGTGCGTCTCTAGGCATTACTCATCTAATCAACATCAAGCAATATACCAAGAGACCTTATTATTCCTCTTCCTTTTATCAAAGATCCATATGACTTCAAAAATCAGCGACGAGTATGAAATGGTGATCCCCCAGGGGACTGAGACATGTAGCGGACTGGATGCTCAAACAAGAATCCTAATTAATGATAAATAAGATGGGCATTATTATCAAAAAGCTTTTGCATAAAACCCCTGAATTGTTGTCCAGATGCACATAAGAACACAAAGGTGTGCCTCCATCCACATAAGCCACTAAACAATTATAAATACCTCACAGGGTTGTAGTTCATTTTCTGAGCACATCAGAATCCATGGTAAGCCATGAATATGCAATAAATTCCCTCTGTAATTTACGATGCATTCAACATGGAAGAGAAAAAATTAAAGTACCATTGCTAACATTACCACACAATCTGGTGGAACAGTAAAACAGCAATTGGTGCCATAATTATTGCAAAATCGAGGAATAATCAGTAATAGCATACAAGAGGGGAAATTTGAATGCTGCAAAATAAAAATCCAATTGGCGCCACAATTATAGCAAGATGCAAGAATAATCAATAATAGCATACAAGAGGGGAAATTTGAATACTGCAAAATAAAAATTTCAATATTTGACTGAAATCCCTAGCAGCAATCAAGGCAATTATTATACGGACACTACCTTTCAAAGAATGATTTGAAGTAGAGTATAAGCTCAGTTACCGATGCGTTCCCTGGAAGCCTGGATGCACAGGCGGATGCGGAGCCGGATGCGCCCTGGATGCGTCCAGGAAGCGCATCCCATGGCTGTGGATGCATTGGAATGCATCCACAGGGCATCCACAGCCATGGGATGCGCTTCCTAGACGCATCCAGAGCGCATCCGGAAGCCTCCAAGCACAAAAATGTCAATATGACATTAAAAAGCAAAAAAACACCTTGATTTTCTCCATATGAACATTGTGATTCTCCTGTTTTTTGTTCTTTTAATGTATAAAATATTAAAAAGGATACCCATGCTCCAATAGACAATTGATAAAAGCAATCACCCATGAATATTCTAATTATTAGTTCTTTGTTTGTTGGTTGCAGTGTTCCGAGAATCGCCCATGAATTGCCTAAATCGGGCGATTCACGATTCGATTCAGGCAAAACGATTTTTTTTGAATCGTGAATCGTGATAGGCAGTTTTTTCAGGTGAATCACCTGAATCGCCGATTCAGGCGATTCATGGCATGAATCACCTAAATCGGATGTCGTGAATCGGCCGCATCAGGCAGATTTGTAAAGTCAAAAAAAATAAAGTTAGACTTATTCTTTTTAGGCTTAGATGGCCATTTTCTTTTTGTTTTAACCGTAAAGGGTCTTCTATTTGCTTAGTATGAGTAGAAGAGAGGATCTTCATCTTGTTAGAATAATAAGCAAAAAAATGCAAATATACTCCGACTAATAGAAAATTGATGGCTGACCCTTTACAATATTATTAAGTCATTGTTGGCGTCGAGGGGCGCTGCCCCTTGACCCCGCCCTAGGGCGCTGCCCCACAGGGCCCCCGCCTGGGGCGCTGCCCCAGGACCCCGCAAGGGGCTCTGCCCCTTGACCCCATAGAAAAGTCTGATTAGGCTCCACATACATAACACATCTTACATACATTTATGATTTGATGTCTCATGGATCTTCATCTCACATACATTTATGATTTGATGTCTTATGGATCTTCATCTCACATACATATTTGATATTACATTCTATGATTTGACTCATTATGATAATATGATTTCAGATTTCTATTTACTTCAGTTCAGCTACAATTTACATTTTACATGTAGCGTATGTGATGGATTTATCATTTATGTTCCTTGTTTATGTATGTTAGCTTCTATTTGATGATGTTATATTGTGTTTAAGTTATATTCAATAAAGGGTGTCTGAAATAAGTTTTAAATTGTTAAAATCTAGGGTTTTTTAAATTTGTCGATTCATGGTTGATTCAATTCCGATTCATGGCCAATTCGCGATTCGATTCGGCCAAAACGATTCCGATCCGATTCCGATTCTTGTTTCTTTGGTTGTGTCAATTAAGCTGCACAATTTTAAGGCATATATTGATTGTGTTTTTTAGCCACCCTGTGATCTGTGATTGGGTTTCAATTTGAGTCTGCATATTTTAAGAGACTCTGCAGACAGAACGCACAAATATTGAGGTTTAGGGTCATCAGAACAGGCATGTTACAGACTGTCAAAGGCTCCTGTGCACGTTAGGGGAAGGTGCAGAAGCCTAGACAAATGGCTACAAATGCCTTAATGGATTATAAGTCTCAAGATATAAAGCTTACATGGCATTGTTTTGAAAGTATCCTCTTGTTGCTGCCAAATTCAATTAGGGCTACTAAATTAGTGTTGTGTGAGCTAAAAGTTATATATATATATATATATATATATATATATATATATATCCACGCATCCAAACACATCCGCATCCCCTAAAAAAAAAATTTCACGCATCCATGCATCCACATCCGAATCCACACCCGAATCGGTAACTTAGAGTATAAGCCCTTACTACACTTTACTTCAGAAAGAGAATTAACAAAGTGTTGACAACTCAAATGGTCACTTCTTTTTGACAAATACAAGCAGGTGATCATCCATAAAGTATAAATAAAATATGGGCTGGGCCATTCTGTTTTAATCTGCAATCTGCAAATGCCTTTTTAGTAGAGGTGTTAAAAATAAATCAGATGCCTTGTCAAACATCCGAGTTAATAGGCATCCTTGAGAAAGTAAATGCTGACATCTTTAACATTTCTTCAGTTACCATAAAAAATCTACTTTGCACTTCCAAAAACAGACTACAGCACACAATCAACATAAACCCACTGAGATCTACCACATATATCCAGCAATAAAATAATATTTCTTCATCTAGTTTTGAATTCCAAAAACAGACTACAGCACACAACCATCATAAACCAATTGAGATCTACCACATATATAAAACAATAAAAGAGTACCCTCTCTTATTGCAGGCATCAACAAATTCAAATTCATGCTTCTCAAAGGAGTCAATTTATTTATATTTGTGATAACCTGTTTTAATCAATAAATGTGTTTCTTCCTTCATCACCTACATAATAGAGAGGACATGATCAAACCACAATACATGTCTCCTCCATGAAAGTTTATAAGTTGAGATGACAAGGTATTAGAACTTGACCAAATGACTTTTTTGTAATTTATTACTTAGTCATGACTCATAATAGCTGTTTGAAATCTTCAGGAAAGAAATTCAAAGCTTCAGTGCTGGAAGTCATTCTATTCTACTACCAAGAAGGTTAAAGTAAGCTTTAATAGGCATTAAAATACAATGGTATTATTATAGACAGATCCACACAAGTTCAACAATTTGGGAATGTTTAAAATGTGCAGAGAAAGCATGCAGAGCATGATTGCTACATTTTTGAAACCCAGAACCAACTACCTGCAATGTCCACTGAACAGGAAGACAATTGAATTTTCCTTTCATTTTTAACATTCATTTAGTTAAACTGTTAAAGCATTTTACCAGAAAGCTAATAGATATTATTCCACCTTTAAACTGTTTACTCTAGAATATATGTAATCATTTAATTACCTAAATATATCAGTAAAAAATATTAAATAAGTGCATTTGGGATATGGCAAAGAGACCAGACCGAAGAATTTGGCTTTCTGTTAGTTTATAGTTATACACATTACACACTGATCTCATGTGATAATAACATCTTTGTACTTAAAATCTAGAAGCAAGAGTCGGGGATATCTATGTGCCAAAGATAGTACCAAATATTTCACTAAGTTTTGATGCAATTTTCAGATCATGGAGACTTCAACATATAAACATAAAATGCAGATCACTATGTTAAACAGTCAAAGATTATGGTGGCTGTAATCATTATTACCTTAATTCCTTTGGAAATAATATCAAATAATGACCAAGATTTACAGACTCAGTTCAGTTTGATTATTGTGGAAATAACATCAAATGCATATTTGTCTTAGCATTATTATCTTGCGTTTTCAACCCAAGCTTGACATACAACTTCCTGCACTAATTTGTATGATGTAATAAAAGCTGTTTTGTTGCTGTAGATAAGAAGCTACCCTTATATTAGCTAAATAAATTATCAAATAGGATCATATGATTGTCAATAAAAGGACACTTGCCTGAATCATGTACCAAGCACAGCGCCATGCATCTCTTGAGAAAACAGGAGCCATCATTTCAACCCATCTGTAACAGAAAGGTCATAGAGCTAGGTGCTTAGCAACATGATTCCCTCAGAAAATTTTATACAGTTATAAAAATTGATTTAGTTAAAACAAAAGAGAAGCATCTTACCACACTTGATAGATAGGCAAGCAGTCTATACAAAAATATAACTTTTAAAGGCTTTTACTTACCCTGTACATGGAGGCCCAGTACTATTTTCATAACAGCGTCCATGGCCTCGTAATTTGTAGATTCTTCTGTAGATTGCATTAAGTAAGCAATGCTAGATAAATTGAATTCATACCAATAGAAATGACAAATCAAAGACATTCTAACTTATTTGCAGTGCAAAGGAGCAGCTTGCCTGTGAACCCTTGTACGATGACTGCGTACAGTGATACGATGATGAATTTCAGATTTAGATATGTCCAATCCTGGCTGAGAAATTTCAAGTCCTTCATCTTCCATGATAGCCAAATATCTATCAACATATCAGCGTACTGTGAGCAATCTTTCAAACAAAGAGCCAACAGAAAATCATAAAAATACAAGGAAAAAGAAAGATATAACAGACCAAATGTAAATCCAATATATTAAGGGCAACATTCACAGATATGATAGCAATGTAGTGATTAATTCTAACTAATCCATCAATGTTTGATGAAACAAAATATTTAAAAACCCCTTTCACAGTGTTTTGTCTTTGGACAATGAGGAAACCAGCACACATCTGTTTTACCAATCCCCATGGTGGTCTCCTTATAAAAGCAGTTTTTATCTAAAGTGTTTCAAATTTCTCAGGTCCTTCTGAACAGCTGATTCGAGCATGGAAAAGCCATTTGCCTAAGGGTCAAAACCTCCTCCCTGTGATGAAATCTCGCATTACCCTTACGCTCTGGAAGATTTGGGACCAGACAAATAGAAGATTTTTCCAGCAAGATAGCAGGGATCTCATTTATATTTGGAAGAAGAACAAAATGTTGTGTTATTGGGTCTTTCCCTGCAGACTCTTGTTCAGGTCCTGGCGCAGTCCAAGTACTAGTCCAATGCCAGTATGCACCCGGGTTCGCCCAAGGTACTGCTTGGATGCACCAGTCCAGTGCCGGGACACTCCCAGAATCGCCGAAGGTACTGCTCGGGCACACCGGTCCAGTATCAGTACGCACCCAGGTTTCCCCAAGGAACTGCCCAAGAAGTAACATCGACAAACTCAAGGCATACTCATGGCCCAGAATGCCAAAAAAGGCATTTTCAAATGAAAAAAATCCATTAATTCCTTCATGCCCCCTAAAACATGATTTCACCCTAAACTTCATCTATTTGGTGTTTGGAAGTCATTTCACAAACACAACGCATCAAAGAAACCATTTTTTCTCCAAGCTGCCACTTTTGGGTTTTAGGGGTTGCTTCATTTTTTTCAAAGGCAAAAGCTATGCAGGAGTAAGATGTACACCAAAGGTGAGAAATTCTTTCATTTGTTTAAAGTTTTCAATAATTGTTTCAAGATTTTCAGGATTTTGTTTTAATATTTAGTAAGATTAGAATTTTTTTTTGAGCTTTTTATGCATTATAAGGGGTTAAAATGCTGTTTTTTTTCTATTTTTTCAATTGTAGTGTTAATGTTTTTCATTTTAAGATCATACAGAAAGGCTGAGTTCTAGTTTAATTGCCCAAAATGAAGAGTTCTTTTAAATTCAATGCAGCGCCGCCTCTCTGGCAACATACAACAATTATTCAACAAATTCTTGGTGGAGGGTGTTTTCTTTGGCAGTGTAACCATTATCAAAAAGAGTATAAGCACTCATATTTTCAGGCAGAAGCTCATTTATGGGCCATCTCTTTACGAGGAATAAAACCTTCTTTGGGGCCAAATAAAAAAGGGTTGCCAAAGGATCTAATATTGTCTTATGTTAAAGAACAAGAGGATGCCAACATGAGAAGTACTAGATCAAAGGACATTGCCATCCTCTTACCAAGAAAAGCTTGCAGAAACCTCCTAGTGGCTTCACAAAACCAGCTGGCCAACATCCAATCTCACCATCTTCTAAAGAAGAGAATTTTTCGATTGTACAAAAAAGAGGCCCATTGGACAAGACCTTCAAAAATGAAATCAGACAGGATGCAGATAAAAGTATTTCTTGTTGCATTTATGGCAATGGGCTTCCTTTCAACATTTTTAGATCCCCTTCAAAAATGAAATCAGACAGGTTGCGGATCAAAGTATTTCTCGTTGCATTTATGGCAATGGGCTTCCTTTCAACATTTTTAGATCACCTTATTGGTGACATATGGTAAATACCCTTGCAATACACCTCCTGATTATGTTAATCCTGGGTATGAAAAGGTGCAAACCACCTTATTGGCAAAGCAGAAAGTTTCAACAGAGGCATCATTGTGAGTGATCCAAGATACATGGCTCAAAATAGTCCATCACTTTCTATAGATGAAAAAATTGTTATAATAATCCATTGATCAATGTTATAGCAATGTGTAATGGCACTTTTCTCCTAGACTTAAGTACTTGCAGAAGAATTGATACAATGGTTATTACTAGAGTTAACATGATTTTCAATAATGTTATTCAAATAGACAAAAACAACAATGCATGCCATACATATGATAATTGATAAGAACTCTAAAGGAAATATCTAACATGATAAATTGAATAACATAACCACGTAAATAAATCAAATTATATCTGAATTCACATATCCTATTCTCATTATCTTTTATCATCAACAGTTTCCAATACTTATATGAATCTTGAGCTCTTGGAACAGTCATTCTGACTCTAAGAAGACTTTAATGGTCTTGGATTTCATAGCTATGGCACATCTAGGACGAACTGGTTCTTATTCAAAACAAGATGCTCTAGAGCATTACCTCAACATCTACACAATATGCTCCAGAGGCTACTCAACATGCATTCAACATGCTCCGGAGTAATTTCTCAACATGCACAACAGCCCTGTCCACGACAACCATGAGTGTAGGTTGCACCCTGAATTGGACAATAACTATGTGCCCCTTCTCCAAGTGCCCATAGCCCACCAAGCCAACCTTTTCCTTCTTCCATGAGTGATCTCCATGCCCCATTTCCAAGTCTCACATGAATTTTTTAAGTTTATATAACTTTACAAGGGGTGGTTTCCAAATCATCACACCCTTTTGAAAAGGTTTCTTTTTAATAATTATTTAAATAAAAATTATTTGTCCACTTTTCTAAGAGTATTTATAAATATTCTTTTTTAATATCTCTATTAACCAAAGGATCATAATATCTTTTTCTTTTTAACTCCCTTTTAATTCTAAAGGATTGCTTCATTACTTTATCTTCTCTTAGGGAAAATGTCACATAACACAATGTCTGCTAAAAGGGTGATTTTTTTTAAGACAGTGGATTGAGAGGGGCACGTAAAAAATGCAAGTTTCATTGCCAATATCCTCATAGAATCTATTGAAATGGTGGGGCCTGAAAATGCGGTCCAAGTCATAACAGACAAAGCTAAAAATTGTAGGGGAGTTCAATCTATAGTGGAGGCTACATATGGTCACATTTTTTTGACACCGTGTGCAAGCTAGCCACTCAATTTAATATTGCAAAAGATTGGCACACAAATTGAAAAGGTCAAACAAGTCTACACGGGGGGTAAGGAGATTCAAATGTTTTTGACTAGTCATCATATGCCACAAGCCATATTCAAGACCTCCTCCAAGTAGGAGTTTGTTGCAAGTCATTTAAATTTTTTTTATTCTATTTTTTATTTTTTAATTGTAGATATGTGATTTGTATTTTTTATACCATGTTTGGTTGCCAAAACATGGTTTGTACCTCACGCAATCATCTTCAAACAGCTTGTGAAGGTGTGAGAAGCTTTGAGTTCTATGCTCATCAATACCTTGTGGAGTGTATGGAGGTAGACAAGCACCAAAAAAAGCCCAAAAGGTAAAAGCATTTATCCTCAATGATAAGTGGGGAGCTCGTGTGGAATGTTTTGAATTTTACTAAGCCTATCATGAGCATAATTAGGTATGTCGATGCCAATCATCCATGTTTGCTGAAATTTATGGAAACATTTTTCAAAATTGTGCAAAAGATTATCATTTACCATAGGAACAAGATGACCACCACCTTACGTCTCATAGAATTTTCTTTGTCACCAAAATATTATAGCAAAAAAGCACTTTCGTTGTCGAGGAGGGTAGCACCATATAGAGATAGAGTGGTTGTTGCTTGCTATAAGGCTTCATTTAGAAAGATATATACAAATAAAGAAATCCAAAATATATTTTTTGAGCATGTTTGGCCAACTCATTAGCTTCAAAAAATCATGTTGTTTCCGCTCTTCTAGACAAATGTAGAAGTGTTAATGAGTTGTGGTATCTACATGGTCGAGGTTCCATTTCTTTCAACCTCTAGCAATTAAAATTCTCTCCCATGTACCTTCTTATTTTTCATTTTTGTCAATTTTCATTTGATGCTGCCATGCTATATGTTATATTTTTATTTTATTATAAAATAACTTTATAATTTATTTTTAAAATTTTAAGTTTTGATTCTTGAATTATAACATTAAATACTAAATGTTGTAAGCAAACTCAACAAGTTGCAAGTTCTTCCACTGGGTGAGATTGGAGTATATATGCCTTTATCCACTTGGTCAAGCACCACCATTTGTGTGCAAAAAATGTACAGGATTTGGTCTACATACACTCCAACCATCTTTTGTCACATTAGAAACCTGAATACAATGAGGACATGACAAAAATTTGGGATCTAACCCTTAAGTGTGTCGACTTATATGCTCCAATTGCACAGCTTGTCGAGGTCTCTATAGATGAGGCAGCTTTTGCACTTGACACAGCTAGTGGGAGTGGCAATCCAATTGATTGTGTTGACCTCAATGTTTCTAATGAAGAAGAATATGAATATTAAATATTGATTGTGATTTGAATTTTCATTATGTTCATTTTAGACTTGAGTATTGCAATTATGAATATGATATTATGAGGTATTTAAATATTTTATTTATTGGCAATTACGGATTTATGAGTATCACTTCTTATTATTTATAATTTTGTAACAAATTACATTTTTTCCTTGTGCTCTCTTTTGCTATCTTTCATCCTGATGATGGATCACAAAGTGTGACTCGAAACGTCGATGCAAAAACATTCAACACAATCGAATCCAAAAACTCTTGCATATGATTATCATGGATTGTGAAAATCTCTTCTCTTTGAAATTACATATAGATAGATACACATATACATATTCATACACGCGCGTGTATATATTCTTGTACCTTTACCCAAGGAAAAAAATGCCATACCAAGGTTCAATTCCCGCACTCGAACCTTGCAACTTAGTTAAAATTAATATAGCTGAATCTATCAAAGATAAGATTTCTCTACCTACCTCGCATTCTCACTCTAAAAAGGAATTATGAAAATAACTCTCTTTCCAACCTAGAACTTTCAACAATGCCTACCTTTTGACTTAAAAAAGAATATCAATTGAATAAAACTTGGACACCTTCTTTTGGGTACAGTAAGTTGCACACTTATGGTGCCTCAATGGGCAATTTGGGTAAAGCTAGTATGGAAGGCATCGGTAGCTATTGAGATAAACCTATAGCCTTTTTGCTGAATAAATGGGACATATAATCAATAAGTTAGTAGAGATTAAAGTTGTTTATTAAGGGCCCCAAGAGGCTTTCAAATGGATGGCAAAAATTCCAAATTGAATATGACTTTAAGGCAATAACTAATGGTGATTCAGGAGTGGAGACATTAAAGGGGTTGAGGGGCAATGCTTCTCATGGGTTTCTAGTGGTAACGCCCCCAAGGGGTCGAGGGGTAGCGCCCCCTTGTGGGGGTTTGGAGGCAACACCCTCAACAAGGTCAAGGGGCATCACCCCTTGTGGGGTCTAGGGGCAATGCCAAACCCAAATTAAGGGCTTTGAAACCTTCATCCCCATGAAAATCACAATTATTAACTATATGCAAGAAAAAATAATTATATTAATTTGGACAAGTTTTTAGCACAAAAGTCATGATTGTTTGCATTTAGTTTTATAGGAAAACTTGCTGCAAGTTTCACAAAAACTCATTAAAGAGTTATTGTGCGAGTAACTCACCTGGTATTTTGACTCGCTAGTGCTTGTCAGTTTTGCAAGTACTCAATGAGTTTTGCAACACTACTTGTCTGTGTGGTAAGCATATTATAATTGTTATTCTAATTGTTGTACACAGGCTAAAATAAATTTATTATTTTTGAATTTAGAATGTATCATGTTCTTTGTTCAAGGACTTAGATTTATTCATTATGCTTAAGCAATGATGTGCGCATATAGTACAATGATGAATGTTTTCTATCATATACAATAAGAACCTAATAGTACCTAGAGTGAAGGGTGGTGTTGGAACTAAATTAGAAACAACTTAAACTACTCTATCCAAAATTATCATCCTGTCCAGATAAAGAAGATGCATAAGGTCATTAGATTGATTTGTATTTCTATCAAGGCAAACTTAGATGGGCATAATACAATGTTGGATCAAGAACACTGTTTGACAGCAAGAGAAATACCCCCCCCCCATTTGTGTTAGAGTCTCCTCATTGATGATAGACTGTACATTGAATAGCTTTGTTGTGTGCAGCAGGTAAGAGTAAGTCCTAGGGTAAAATGGTAATGCTTAACTATACATCATAAGATGCAGATCTAACAAGGTTAAGAATGTGTTTACTGAATCTTATTTGTTTGTGTAATAGCCATAACTCAACACAATTGCTTAAGAGAAAGACTAATGTAATTAGTTTGATTGTTTAATATTCATAAATAAGCTTGACATAGTGACAGATCACTGTGTACAATCATGTCATGTACTTTACTAGGGTTTAATCCTTATTTCAATCTTGACCATAATCTTAGTGATGTTTCAGAATGTGTGATAGTAACAAGAAGATTGATACAACTTAAGGGAAATTGCATTGTACCTTTGTCAAGGTGAAATGATAAATACTATTTAGGGTTTAGAAAATGGAAGAACTTCTAGTACAAAGAGTATCAACTAAAGATTATGACTGAATTTTTGGGCAGTGATTGTGAAGAACATATAACAGTTGCAAGTCATTTAATGACGTAATACCCCAAATGATGTCTACTCCACCATTATGCATAATTCATGATTGGTGTACAGAGATGTCTAGGTTTCTTGTTCTCAGTTGTGTGATGATCATGTCTAAGACAATAGTTAAGAAACTTTATGAAAATATAAGAGGACTTGAAGGGTAAGATTAATTTCTCAATAATGTACAAAGGATGTACTATTTAGAGAACATGAAAGATGTTTGATCCCAGTTGAAAAAGTCTAAAAGATGATAAGAAAAGTTAATAATGATAACTACACTTAACCTGATGTCAATACTGTCCATCTAATAAGCATGTTTAAGACCTAGAGTGCACATAAGCCTGAAGCTTTGACATTGGAAAGTAATTAGCACTCCATGAGATAAGTGTTGTAATGGGGATGTTTATTACAATGTGGTCACAAAATAGAGCTTAGATGATGAAATAAACAAAGTAATGAATTGCAAGATTGATAAATGTATCGAGGTGATAAAGACTAATCTGTATATTTAACAAATCTTGGATGATGTTGAGTTTTACCTTAAATTGTTAGAATCGATGGTATCTTACACCAACTAGTTAACTTTAAAAGAGATAAAAGATGAATTTTAAATATCAGATTACTGAACAAGAGGGCTGAGTAGTTAACCCTGATTGGATGGCAATTGACTATTGAGGGTTGCCAAATAACATTGGGATCAAAATATTGTTCAAGTGATGCCTAAGGAGATAAAGGAAGAACCCGAACCATCATAGGTCTGATTAGATCTAATCCAGTAATAGATCTATATTAATCCAGTGATACAATATAATATTAGAGAGCTAAATTATATGGGAGGTATAGCATGACTTCATGCAAATGGTATTCAATCTCAAGTAACACTTGATGTGAATGCTGTATCAGTTTCTAGATTCGATTGTATAGAATTTTTTGTCATCAACATTTAGGATCACACTACATGATCCATCATCAGGATGCACGAGAGAAAAAGCAGCATAAAGATAAACAGAAGAGTGTACAAAGACATGGTAGTTCGTATTGTAGACCAAGCCTCAAGCTTATCAAGTGAGACTTGATAGATGAAGAACTCATAATGATATCAAGTAGCACTTGATTCATACATGTTTTATGCACCAAGTCAAGTGACGCTTAAACACAATGCAAGGAGTTGAGATTGGCCACATGACACATGGCTATGCATTGGAATGTGTTAGTCAAGTGACACTTGACACTTGCATGAGTTCAATTGATCGAGTTATACTTCATAAATGGGTAACTCAGAATGCAATAGGTTAGTCAACTTGACTTGTGATATAAGAACATGTTAAACCAGACATTTCAAGGTCGGTTCTAACATTATTAAAGGGTATGTGCATGGCTCCAAGGAAATACATTTGGTTAAATAAATTTTCTATGGATGAATGTTCTTATCCTTAGAGTTCACTAGAGGTGAGCTTGATTTGTGTGGCATGGCATGAGCTTTACTACAATTCCTTTACTTAAAAAAATAGAAAAGTTTTTTTGGGGGTTATTGCAATATTCTTTTTGTTTTCTAGGAAGTGTACAAAATAAAGCCCCTCATTTATTGATTTAAAAATACCGCACAAAGACTGCAGCGTTTATCATTTGTGCCCCATGTTCAAACCAACAAGTTGAATTTCTTTCAACAATACACCTCAAAATAAATCACAAACTTGAAAAGGATTTGTTATCACTTATCTTAAAATAAAAAGATATCCAAACAAGAGACACATTCTACCCCCAAGTGTCAACATAAATAGATAGCTCATTTCACATTTGCCAACCAAAAGCACACCTTGAAAGAAATTAAGAAATGATTACAGATGCATTATGAACTATGCTCCCCCCAAGTTTCAGGGATGAGGAGACAAGACTTGTTTCCAGTATGGGGGTATATTTTGGCCATTTGTTAGAGGACAAGAGGGCACACCTATTAAAATATAGGAGAGTTTTCAAAGTATAGAGAAAATTCAAATATTTACATCATAACATTGATAAAGCATTTGTCATAGAGGTTATAGAAGCTTAATACATAATATTAGACTTGAGGTTTCATATGAGAATTGGCAAACAAATTAACAAAATTTTAATGCTTGCATTGTCAATGTGCATACATATTATATAAGAATGATAACAAAATGCCCAAAGCTTGCAAGTTCCAACTATAAAATGTCAAAAACACAGAAAATATATGGCTGTCCCTAATCTAAATAAATAGATGCAACTAGTAGATCTATATCAAAATTGGAGCTCAAGTCTGAGTCACTGCCAATGTAAGGGGCTGCCTCAAACAGCGAAACCAATCCCTCCATTGTATCCTTGTCAATCTACATAGAATCTTCGATATCAACATCCTGACATAAGGCTAGAGTCCGATGATACTTGGGAATCTATTGATGCTATAGCCACAAAGCACTATGTACAACCACCAACTTCTAAAATCATCTAGAGGTGAGATTGTTCCTCTTGATCGATTGGATGAAGCTATATGTAGACGAATTCTTCTCTACAACAGAGGAACTAGCAAATTATGAAAGAAGATAGATGGCAAGTATCCTCAACTCTAACACATCCTTTCCATGCCACATCCACCATCTAATAGGGTCAATTTGGCTAACGTGGCTCTATTTGACCTTGCCTTTGGTTTGATGAAGATTGGACCTCAAAGATTGATAAATGCAAGCCACTATGTGGAAAGTAAAGAAGACTCCTCTTCAATATGCATTTTTGAAGGACCTTCATAAGCCCTTCTTTCACCTCTTCATCATGAGACAGTGGCACTCTTCCTAAATTACTACATATCATTTGGGATTTAGAACATAGAAACAATGGCTACTATACTTCTATGAGTTCTAGGTCTACTTATTTCTTGCATTCGAACTTCAACCTCCTCAATATCAGTACTCTCACTACTGGTCAAGATTACTTTTTGTTATGAATTTAAAAGAGAGCTGCAAGTTCAAATAAAAGAAAAATTAAACTCACAATGCCCTCCCTATGTGTTAAAAAAAATTTAAAAACTTCAAAAAAAATCAAAACAAATTGGAAAAACAAAAGTAAGATGAATAATATACCTCTAATGCAATGGATTTGATGCCCTAGTCTCTGCTTTCAACTAATTTTCTCTCCTCTTTCAACTGCTTCTCTTCTACACAAGTTTGCAAATGTCAAAATGAGATAGTATTTTTTTGTTGTGTTGATGTACGAATTAGGTTCAGTTGTTGTTTATAGTCTGTTCTTTCAACTAATTTTCTCTCCTCTTTCAACTGCTTCTCTTCTACACAAGTTTGCAAATGTCAAAATGAGATAGTATTTTTTTGTTGTGTTGATGGACGAATTAGGTTCAGTTGTTGTTTATAGAGGTGGGGGGTCCTTGTGAGCCCACTCATCCATATTTCATATTATCGTTATTGGCAACTTATCGCCGAGGGCAAAAAAAAATTGGGAAAATATTGGAAATAAATTGGCAACTTATCAGGAAAATATCAGCAATTTTTTTCCTCCAAACACCAATTTGCAAACACAAAAATGTGAAATGCCTATTTTTGGGCTGTCAGTCCCTATAAGCGGACTACAGCCAAAAGGTCTTCTAAATATCACCAATATTTTGGCAATAACTTCATGTTTTCTCTACAATAAGTTTGGAACTTCGCAGAGATAAGTAATCCGCGATAAAGTAACATATTTTTGCATGGCGCTAAACTTATCGTGACAAGTTTACTTATTGACGATATATCGGAGCTATTTTAATCTATGCACACATCCCTTTTTATTTTAAAATGTGTTTTTTTAATGCAACTTAAATAGTTGTTGGGCTCTAGGGGATAGCCAGCCATCCCCTTGCACATCCTATCAATTTTGGGATGTTTCCGAAACATACCTGCTTTCTGGCAATTAAAGGGGACCAAGGGGGGCATTTCCCAAGCATCCCCATGTCCCCGAAAAATCCCTTGTAGGAAACAGGGGTACCAGGGTAGGGGGCATGTCCCTGGGAAGCATTGCTTACGAAGTGATGGAAAAGATCTTAAGAATTGGAATATCCATGAACCAATCCACTCTGCCTCTTACATTAACAAATGTGTGAATTTGTTTCTAGTGAAGAAACTCTTACAAGTATGTCATTGTGGGTAATTTTGGTAGGATAAAAATCTCAATATATTAATTACTAGAAAAAAACAAATAAGCAATTGAAATCTTGCCATCCATCTATCTGTAGAACAATTCTTGAGACAACACTTTTTTGGCCCTACTTTAAATACAGATCAAAGGAGTTTGAATGCAGTCACAGGAAATTAAAGATCCCAATCAGTGCCAAAAAAAGACAGCAAGAGCATATAGCATCTTCCCACATGCAAAATCAAGGGATTCTGATTGCAGTCTAGTAATGTGACAAATACTTTGTTGGTACTAACATAAGCAAATATACTTATAAAACTACTATTAGATAACAAATTCTTCAGTATATATGTATGCTTGATATGAGAAAAACAAACTTTGAATGCTACAAAAGAAAAAAGGGTAAAAAATATAATAAAGTACCGGCCAGCATGGAAATTCTCAACTCCGAGATCTTCATCCCAAAGGAAAATGTAATTGTACTCAGCAACAATGTCTGGATGTAGAAAACGCTTTGCAAACCACCTACATGAGTGTTAAAGCAGTGTGATAATAAACAATGCCACATAATTATAATATATTATAATTGAAGAAGCAGTGTTGCAAACATAAATAGATCTAAAAAGGCTTCTGATGATTCTCTTGTATAATGAATAATCATAAACATAAAATGGAATTTAGTAGGCATTTTACCACTTTGTTTGATTGATTGCAGCCACGTGAATAGCTCTAGCACTCCATTTCAAGTCACTCCATTTATCTAAGATCCCATCGTAGTGGAACAGCATAACGGTAAAATTGTTTGAAGGAAACTAGAAAGAATAAATACCATATCAGCATGGGTTAGTTTAAATGAAAACGTGAGATACTAACAAGCAACCAAATAATGCATTAGCCTGAATCAATAATTCAACAAAATAATTGATTTAGCAGATACCTTCTGAACAATCTTATTTACATTTTCCTTTTGCTTTATTCCAACCGCAATGGCAAGCAAGTTCTGTGGGCTCTTTATTTTTGACTGGAAACTCAGAAGAATAAGGAAAAATTAGGCAGTGACCAAATTTATAATATCACATTTAAATGCAACCAAAGAATTCAGCCTGACATTGTCCAAAAAAAACTCTTGTTTTTACTAAAGCAGTGATTGGACCTCTCTACATATATATGTGTGTGCATCTAATTGTGCATTAACCATAGGATCATTTTTTTAGAAAAGCTCGTGGGTAATTGCAATTAAGAATGAACTGACAATGTTCCCATGCTGTCCCAACTCAACACATGACATGGCAGTCAGAACCAAGAACTACATGGATAAATCACATTTAACTTTGAAAAGTGTACTAAGTTTTTCAACAGTAGATGTTTAAAAGGCACTCAATTCATTGCATGCAGTTCTCTATTTTACTAGACAACCGGTTTTTCAATTAAAGGGTCCAGTTTTTTAAAATATATAATTATAAGGGAAGAATAGCATATGCTAATTAATTTGTCGCTTGCCATCTTCTTTCATTTTAAACCACAGTTATTGAAGAACACTTACACTTTTGTCACAAAATGTCATTGCCATGTAAATATAATGCTACTATGACATGAATAACAAAACTTTGAACATATCAAAAATAATTTCTTAACTAGTTCCAAAGGTACCTGCCTTCAGATTTTAATTGTTTCTCGAAAATATGAGAGAATTTTAGCCGATTTCAATTAACTTAGCATTTATCCAGAAAAGATATTAAGATCCCATTCTTGAATAACAAGCTAACAAACAACTCATTTCTGGATATTAACATAATTTTATCTCATTTCATTTCTCATGAGATCTTCACAACATACCAAGTGGATGCAGGCTTGCTTATAAAGTGCAAACAAATCCCTATTGTTTTCCTTAGAAAGTTCTGTCTACAATATTTTCCATGGAAGGAGACATGACCTCCGACAACCACAACACTGAAATCACAAATCCATCACTTGACTAAACATTCTCTTTGTGCACACTTTTATACTCAAGTTGCCCATCCTCAGAGCTCTAGCTAGAACTATTTATTCAAAACCTTGGGTATTTCATGACATTGATCACAAAGAGATGAAAAAATTTAAACAATTCAGAGTCTCACTGGTAATTGTTTTAAAGATACAGTTAAACAACTTGAGTAGGTCACATGATGATGTAGGAAATTGGATGACATAAATTGAGATGAAAATAACAATGGTGAAAGAGAATGCTCCAAATTTTATTGGGAAGTGTTCTACAGTAATATAATAATATTGACCATTTTAAGGGGAAAAAAAAGATGTTTTTCAAGAATAAAAATAAAAATACATATTTATTACTAGGCAAGAAAAGTAATTTTATTATAGATGCTCTTATTGAGTAAGCAGAGCAGCTGTCCAAAAAAGCATCCAAAACCTTCCATATAAGAGGACTAAATGTACTTCTATATGTAGATATAACAACACGAATTATGATTAATTAATGAGTGCAATTGTAGGAGACCTTGAAACATACTCTCTAGATATAATGCGTTGATGCACATTAGTTGTGGTTTCAATGCTTAGATTCAATTGAATGAATTATCATACTAAGTTTTATCTCCTAGTTTATTCTGTTCCCTCTCTATCAGTGGTATAAGAGCAAGTAGCATTCTGAGTTGAGCTACAAACAAGCTTAGTCCTCAATAGAACATTTCAAGGAAGTGACTATTGATTTGTAGTAAAAGCCATTAAGAATGAATCAAACAGAAGCTCAATCAAATTCATGAGGAAGATATAAAGGAATGCAGGAAACTTGACGATTTTGAATGAGGAATTGCTTAACATGTTTGAGGCCCTTGTCGCAAAGGTTGCAAAAGGAGGGTAAGTTGAGTCCTAACAAGTTAGATTGTGAAGTCAAGGAAACAAACCTGAAAAGCTGAATGTTTGTTGCTACTTAAGGATAAAATATTTGACATCAGTGGGATGTTAAGATTAAAGCATACTTGATGAGGACAAAAGATCCAGAATCTCCAACTAATGAACTTTGCAGTCACCAAGTTGATAAAAATTGCCATAATCTGCTCATTTATTAATGTCATTTGAATGTTGTTCTTTCTGAAATTTTATTTGAAAATATGTTTGCATCTTCATCCTACTTGTGTAAGTCACTCAATATATGGATATACGCTCTTTAGTCTTGGAGATATGATATTTATGAAACACTGCGAACACCTTTCTTCAAATGGTAGCCTGTTCACTTACTCCCAAATGGTGTGCACCAAGGACTATGAGAAAAAACTGTTGTGGCGAAAAATAGGCATAGGTAGGGTTAATGAAGTCCTTCAAAAAAAGTAGATTAATGAGGTAAACTTTGCTTCAAACACAATGGATTGCCTTTCTCAATCTTTGGGGTTCAGCACTCAACAAACTAAAGGTGGGGACAGAAAGAGCAATATCAACTAAATCTAACCCTATCGAATGGTGGGCATGACAAGGCAAAGATGTTGCTGACTTGAGGGTGCTTGCTACTCACCTCCTTGCACAGGTGTCAATTCCTCTGTTGCAAAGAGGAATTGACCCATACACAACTTCATTCAATCAATCAAAGGAATAGGCTTACCTCTCAATTAGTAGAGAAGTTATTGATCTAGCATGGTGCCACGTGACTTCACAATCAGCAGACTCCCAAGTGTTGACAGACTACAAATTTATAATGGGACATGAATCATGAAGGTGCCACACAAATTGATGCTTAAGCACGAGGATTGATTGAGGTTCCATTGGATGAGGCAATCCCTCGTATTGGCAATGACTCAAATTCAAAGTTTAATTTTGATTTAGGTGAAGCTGAGGTAAAGACATAGCAATAGTAGATCTAGTTGCCTATGTTTTGTTATTTTGTAGTTGTGGCCTTTCAGCCTTTTCATTTTGTTGTGTATGCACATTGGTAATGAAAAATGATTAAATATTGAAATTTTGCCTTTGGTAATTCATAATTCATATGTCAGCTCATGAATTCTCAGTTCAACTCTAATGTTTCATAATATGGTTATATAAAGAATATGGTGAATGTGTTATCATAAATTTTTATATTTTCCATATTTTTTAATTTTCTATTTTTGTTAGTTGATATCCCCTAGAAAAGTCCTCCCACCCCTACCATCCCAAAAATGTGGCACTGGGGGCACTATGGGCTGCTATCTCTCTCTTTGTCTCAACTTCTATCTATATCTCTTTATGTGCCTACCATGTGGCTCTCCCTATCCATCCTTTTGGCTATGACTGTCCCCTACCCTCAAGATATGGCTATGGCTATGCCTCGAGCATTCCCTCCTTCTCTCTATCTATGGTCTATGCTTGTGGCTCTATCTCTAGCTCTATCTTTGTCTGTGGGTATTTTTGGCTCTATCTATGACTCTCTATCTCTATCCTTGTCCCTATTCCTATCATTATAGCTATCTATATCCTTATGACCATCCCCATCTATATCATCCCTAAATGTCTTGGAAACACCATGGAGCATAGGATATTTCAAGGAAACGTTTAGTTTCAAAAAGGTAAAGGTTCAAGTATTCCAAAGAGAGAACATTGTATCATGAAGAAATAAGAAATTTTCGTGAAGCCACAGTCCCTAGCTTTCAATTCAAGAAGAGATTTTTAAGCACGGTATTGATATGGGTAAGAAAGCCTTTGCTTCCAAGTGAATATTGGCAAGAACCTACATTGCAAAAGTTAATAAAGGATAAGAGAATATTATAGAAGATCTGAATTAAATTCCTCAACTATTCAAGTATCTAAGGTTATAGATTTGGAAAAGCCATAATAGATAGAATCATGTTAGAATTGGTAAGAAATATATGGAAGTAGAAAATAGACTATAAAGCATCTTATTGGAAGGAATGAAATGAGAGCAAACAATAGATTATAATAATATCCCATTGTTACCAAGAGTCTATTAGCCCAACCCTTGATACTCGTCTCCCATACCGGAAGACCCACAGTCATCTTGCACCACATTTTGATAGGCGAATGGTTGTAAGGCTCTATATTGCTACGAATTCCAAGGAAAATACTATTTTATTAATATATAAATTCCCACTTATAAGAACTTACAAATAAGTCATTTGAACCACCTCTCTGGTTAGATCAGGACAAATTGGCCTCCCAAGCCCATTCTATTTTGGGGTCTCAACACAATACAATCCACCTTACCGAAAAAAAGGATAAAGATTTAATAGCATAATAGTAGAAGCTCTCCAACAGCTTATCTCAAGAAAATCACTAATCAAAGTGGTGATTCCCCAGCCTTGGGCGCAGAATTAAAATTTCCCCATGATCAAAAGATTACACAAAGTGATAATTAACTTTCAAGTCATTTATGGGCAACGCGTGGATCTTATACTGTGATTCACAAAGAAACTAGACAGCTCCATTTAAATGCAGCATGAATAGTCATAAAATGAGAATATAAGAATTTAAGAAAAGAATTACAAATCTTATGGACCCAATAAGATCATGCAAGTGGTCATAACCAAGTTGCATGACAAGGTAGAGAAACCTAAGCCCTACCCAAACCCTCCAAAGGATAAGGATAGGCATTTCTCTACTGGCATCAAACCAAAAAAAGTCTCATACTAATAATGATAGAATTCCCACATCCCTAGAGGTCCATTGGAACTATTACACATGACAAGCCCCCAACAAAGCAAAGGTGAAAATTGAGGCCACGGGTGGAGAGGCATTAAATGCCAACCAACATGAGGAAAATAACCTCCTTTAGCCTTATTACCCTCTTGTCAACTGAAAAAACTGTATGCCTTCAGATATGTAACTTTACCTTCATCATCAATGCAGAAATCAAATTCTAATGTAGTTCAAATATAATATTTATTAATGACTACATAGCTAATTTATTACATGGTTGTGCTTTTGTGTACAATCAAAAAGGCATTAATTTTGATGTTAGAATAATTAAACATTATAAAAATAAACATGTAGTGTGATTTGAAAATGGTCAGATGACCCCCACACAAAGCACAGTAATATTTTTAAAAATAAATTAAAAAAGACACTTGACAATTTTTGAAGTTTGTAATGGGTTGGAAAGGGACATAGGACCCCTTATTCACACTAATATACAAAACAGTAACTTAGAAACATTCATTCTGGAATCTATTAATTGCGTTGAGCACTGGAGGCTACATCTAAGGTGTCATTGTCTACTGTGAGGGATGCCAAGTTGGACAAAAGTATCATCCATGATGTTGTTCTTATTGTCAAATCCCAAAATCACAACAATTCTTACAGATGTCTTCAATGGAAAGGTACAATGTAAGAGCATCAACCCTAAAGAAGTTGTTGCTTATGGTGCTACTGTCCGAGCTGCAATTTTAAGTGGAGAAAGAAATAAGAAAGTATAGGTTTTGTTGTTTGAAGTTAACCCATTCTTTATAGGATTGGAAACAAGAAGATTATGACTGTTTTGATTCCTCAAAACACAACGATTCCCCTCAAGAAAGAGCAAGTCCTCTCTACATATTTCGACAATCAGCTTGGGGTGTGATCCGAATCCTTGAAGGTGAGAAGGTAAGGACAGAGGACAATGCTGCCATGTATGTGTACCACACTATCCAACCTATGAAATCAAACTATCCCATGCGCTACATACATACCAGATGCTCAATTGAATTACAAGCAACCATACAACCTGCAAACTCTTACATACGCTTGGAGTCATTGTACAATGTTTTGAGTTAGTAGTTGATGTCTCTATTGTATGGAGTTTTCCTTCTGCTGTACAGGCCTTGGGTAACATACAGAACATTGCCAAGGCTTTTAGTAACTCAAATTTTGTAAGCGATATCACTAGTTTGTATGGTCCTCCATTGCAGTTCATTAAATTGTATAGCCATTGTCAAGTACATTCCCTATATGGTGAACAACATTCTCCATGCAATGATCAAGTTGTACTTGCTAAGTTCTCCTTTTATTTCCAGCTAAAGGAGCCATTGCCGATTTCAAGCTAGCTGCATATTTCAACACAACAATTCCCCTTAAGAAAGAGCAAGTCCTCTCTACATATTTCCTTGAAGGTGAAAAGGAAAGGACAGAGGACAATGCTGCCATGTATGTGTACCCCACTGTCCAACCTATGAAATCAAACTATCCCATGCACTCCATACATACCAGATGCTCAATTGAATTACAAGCAACCATACAACCTGCAAGCTCTTACATGCACTTGGAGTCATTGTACAATGTTTTAAGTTAGTAGTTGATGTCTCTATTGTATGGACTTTTCCTTCGGCCTTGGGTAACATACAGAACATTGCTAAGACTTTAGTAACTCAGATTTTGTAAGCGATATCACTTGTTTGTATGGTCCTCCATTGCAGTTCATTAAATTGTATGGCCATTGTCAAGTACATTACCTATATTATGCACAACATTCTCCATGCAATGATCAAGTTGCACTTGCTAAGTTCTCCTTTTATTTCCAGCTAAAGAAGCCATTGCCAATTTCAAGCTAGCTACATTGAAAGCACCATGTTCATGGCCTGTTGTTCAATGGTCCTCCATTTGTACTTCAATGTGAATATTCAAAGCTTGACCATGATGTTCAAGTTACAAGAGTGCGCACTCAGAGAGTAGGACCCTCCTCTTCTACTCAGCACCAGATATTAGGAAAATCTACCCTAATATTAGATGATCTATTTTTTTGTTTTTTTGTTGTGCCAGGGGTATCCCCACAACCCAACCCAATGCCCAAGTTGTCTTACCCTAGTCTTACAGACTGCCAAGTTGGGGTTCGGGAAGGGGTGAGCTGGGGTGAGACTGATCCCCTAGGGATGCCTGCAATAGCCCGCAAACCACGTGCATCGAGTAATCCCGAGCCTCGGAATCAAACCCGAGACCAATGGGGAACAAACCCATAGCTCAAGCCAACTCCTCTACCCGTGTGGCTTAATATTACATGATCTATTACTCTAGTTCTTTGCTTGTCAACTAGGAATATGACTTTTCTTTTTTGGGGAGGGTGATATAATTTGTAATAATTAACTATTATTTGTTGGCTTGTGGGTAGTCATTTGGACTTGATTGTAAGTGAATACCAATGATTATGTTCTATTTGGCAACCAGTGGAACTTTGAATAGGCTTCTTAGATTTAAGGAAGGCAGTTTAATCTGGTATTAGCTTCCATGATCTACAATGTACATGCATGTGCACAAACCATTTTGAATAAATCTTTAATTGCGTTATCTTTTGTTACTCTATCTGGTATAGTCAATTAGTTTCCATTATCATATGCACATAACAAGTCACTAGTTAAGTATACACAGTAATTAGTCATGCATGGTTAGGAAACTTTAACCAACTCACCTGAACTTTTGAAACTCCCCATAATGGTCGCATCTCCAAGTTTGATGTTTCCTGCACAATACCTCTTGGTAGTGGCTCACTGCCATAAGGGATCTGCCTTTGAGTTTGGTCCTGCATAATCAAATTAACAAAAACTTCATAAAAAATAGCTTCTACAGAAAAACAGATCACTAAACTAACTTCTATCAAGCAACCCATTGCTTGTGGGTAAATCTATATTATTCCTCTTTATGATAAGATTTAATCAATAATGCACAAATAAATCTACAATGATAACTTGCATTTCAAAATGCTTCCTGTAGGTAAAAACTGAGATGCAGTCTAACCAAATTGCATAGGTGGAAAGCAAAGAAGCCATAAAAAGTGATACAGAGAATCGTTTCTTAAAGAAAACAAGCAGACATCTCCAAAGAAAACACACTGCATAAAAATACAAGCATAAGAGAAACATATCAAACCTCGCAGCCCTTCTCAACAGTGCTGTGTAAAGAATAGGAGACACCCCATCTTGATGCTGTCTGCACAACATTTATGTTTTCATATTACATTTACTCTTGGAAAATACTTCAACATATTTAACATGAAAATCCAATTGTAAGTTCCAAACAATAGATTGAACAGTCCATGGAGATAAATTTCAAGGCTTTAGAACTGAAGGATTTAAGCACATATTCACCATGATACTTTACTTTCAATACTTCTTGATTTGAAGTTTGTAACAGCAAAAGGAACAGAAAACAAACATACCTCTGCATAGTTCTCACTAATAACTACACTGCAAAGGAACAAAGCTAGCAGTGTTAAAAATGTCATTGAGATAGCTTTGTTCCAATATATTTTTCTCCTTGTCCCCTCACTTAGCAGTGAAGCATCACACTGTCAAAGAAGACAAAGACCAATATTTTAAGGGCCATATAACAAAAACATAAGACTGCCACACGCTGGAATGTGAATTTATCAAATTAAAATGTATTTGCCAATAATGTATACAACCAATACACAAAATGTAAGTATGACTAAAAGGAGTGTGTAGGCTAATACAAAGTCAATTTACACAGAATGAAGTATGACTAAAAGGAGTATGTAGGAGAACACAAAGTCAATTTTGTAGAATTGAAATTTGTAAGAAAATAGTTTGTAACTTGGGTTGTCCCAAAACCTTATCAACATTTACATAGTTTTACAAGTTTGATTCTTGTAAGAAATTTAACTGAAAAATATTCATAGTTGGCCCTCAATTGGAATCATCAGATCAGATAAGCCTTGTTCTATCTATAATCCGCAATGCAAACAATTCCCTGATTAAGATGAAACATGAGATATACAAAAGGTGTAAAAAACAACATAGAGCGTGCATCATCTTCTAAAAACATTTGAACCTAAGAACTTCTAAAATACTTCCCACTTTTGAATTTGATATTAAACATGAAAGTTGCAAACCAAAAATTCAAAATGCCACAGAATCTTGGATTTATCGTGCATGCTTTTGAATGTACTATTCTATTTGAAACCTCCTTTCTTTGGACCTTAGATTGGCAGCCATCATTGCACACGATAGTGATATTGACAGCTGTAGGCTGAGAACAAACTTCATATGAGTTCCAGACAATTAGAAGTAGAACCATATAAACATACAAAATTAGAATTGATTAATGTAGGAAACCACCATTTCTAGTTTTTCCATGTTGAACCAATCCATGGAGTTGTTAACAAAAATTGTGACCTAGAACCAGCTACGCAGAAGGTGGCCTTGAAGCCTATTCTGATCTACGGGCAAGTGGGAAATAGCTATGCAACTACAAAGGTAGCATAATTTGATTTCAGCCATAACTGTAACTATATCCACCATTCTTTCCATTTGAGAAATAGGGCTAGGAAAATCAGTGTCGTTATCTTTCCCCATAACCTGATGGCCAAAATAATCATCAATATGTTACCAAGGATGATGCAAGCGGTTCAATACCTTAAGAAATGCAACAGACAGTTAGAAGTCAAGGAAGTTGCCAGTAGTAAGCACATCAGGAGGAGCTGCTAAAAGAACTACCTAATAAAGGGAACATTCAAGGGTATGTCCTCCATCTGAAGAAATAGGTAGCCAAAAACATTTTCTGGTTAGTTATTTCATGGCAAAAACAGCTAGAGTTTTAAGTCAATTGCTACAGGCAATTAATAGAAGCAGCTGAGAAGTAAGAATAAAAGACAGAGAGTTCCTGTTCATGGGATTTTTTGTCCTAATCTCTCAGCTTCCAATTGCTTCAATATTAAGTGGAACCCTACTCCACCGACAGGCATGTGGAAATTGAATTTTGGAGGGCCCTCCTGTGGGAACCCAGAATCCTCTGGTGCCGACTGATATCAGGAAATCTAGGACAGACCTGCTCAAATCTGCCTCAAGGAAATTGAAACCAGATGAAAATAATGAGGCAGCAGTAGAAGCACTCCTACTCAACTTATGATTGGTAAAGTCATGTACCTTAGATAATGTTGCAATAGAAGAGGACTCAATGGTCATTGTCTTACTCTTATCCCTTTGGACAAGGCATTCTACAAACTGGAAAGGTAATAATATTTTGAATGGAATGGAATATATTAGACAATATTTCTAACTTCACCATCAACCACTGCTATAAATAAGGCAAAAAGGTTGCTGATCTGGTCTGTATTGATCAACATGAAGATATAACAATTAGCTGCAATGCCAATTTCTGGCCAGACCTCCACAGGATGTGGAACTATTTTATAACCCTTATTCAACACTCCTCACAATGACAGATGTATGCAATGATGGAGGGACAAGGTCACTTGCATCACCTCGTCTGTAATTTTCTATCCAGACGGTACTCCTATTAATGCCACATGATTCAAGAGACTTCTTGAAGAGATTATATCTATTATTCTTTCCATGCTTTCTTGACTCGAATTCTCACTTTCCTGCCCCTCCCAGTCCAAATAATGGAGACAATTGTACAGTCGAGCAGTAATCTCAGGTAAATGGCTTTCGTAGGAGAAATAAATGAAGCAAGGATGAGAAGGGTCTTCTTCTTCTAGGTTGGTGATGTTGTAGAGGCTATTCCAGAAGTTTTGGATCTCAACTGATCAAAGGAACAGCAAGGCATCAGGTTAGCATTGACTTCTTCTACATTTGTTAGCAACATTCTTAATATCGCAGGAGACAAGGAACTCAAAAAAGCATTAGGAAAGTTTTATGTCTGGGACAAATTCAGAGCTGAGTTGAATGAAGCAATTTTTAAATCAACTCCTGTCAAACTTTCCTCAATCCCATTCACAGGCTTGGAGCTTAGGGGTATTGCTTCCATTAGACTGATCTATAGCATCGAGTTCAGTTTGTTGGCTCTCTTCAAGCTGATGAGCTTTCCAGGTTCCTTAAGAGTGTAACAGAATCATACAATCCTTCCATGGATGTTATGGCCCTCCGCACTCCAGAATAATCCTATCCTCAGCAGGAGCCATTCAACATGGTGAATGCTATAAAAGCCATAAAGTTATTGCAGAGGAATACTGGTCTGGTAAAATATGAAGATGGTTCTTAAAGTTCTGAATCCAGTAGTATCTGGTAGTTTCACCTGTTTAGATGCTGACCAATGTAGAATGTCTATTGGTTAAATGAGAATAACTTCCAATTTTGTAAAGCTAGTCTTCCTTGTCACAGTCATGGCAGGATTTTTGATGTGATTTTTCAAAATGAATAGAATGGGAGAGTGCCCTTAGCCCTCACTTGATTAATCAAAAAAGAAACAGAATAAAAAACAATGTTCTGACCAATTTAAAGTTTAGAGTGAGAGCCTTGCATTTTCCATCCAACGGGTTCCAACAGTTAGAAAGTGATTAAATTATACAAAGTACAGATTTTCATTAAACTGGGTTGTCACGTTGTGTTACAAAATCAACCAAGAGATAATAAGTTATTTGTGGGAGTAAAAAATTACTGGAGTTATATTGTTAAATTGTGTTAAATGTTACTTCGAATATCATGGACTTGATATTCTATCTCTTGAGTCGTGAAGACTTGTGGATCTAGGAAATTCACATCTGGTTGGTAAGTATCATATGACTTGATGTTACCATGGAAAGATGATTCTCATATGGATATGAGATGAATGGTTGGGGAATGATGAAGAACATATGTGTTCTCATCATATTTGGTAGATAGAGACCTACCTTCATAGATGTGAGATCTATGATATCATTGGATAAGATATCCAATATGGTTATGTTTTTGTTACCTCTATCAAAGATGATAGACAGGTTCAAACGTTGGGTCCTATAGGTTGATCTTTTCCTCAAGTCCAAGAGGGAGTGTTAATATTATGGCCTTTTAGGCTAAGATCAACTAGGACAAGTAAGTTGATAATAATAAATTATGGAAATATATTTATATTATCACACCCTTGGTTAATTAATATATATATGTGGCAGTGCGATTTTATAATAATAAATAATAAAGGCATTTATTATTTTTATTATAAATAAAATAAATTACTTGGGGGCCCAAGTCGGCTACCTATGGGGGTAGACATAAGCACTTAATATCTCATATATATATTGTTTGGATTCTTGAGTAAGAACCACCAAAAACATAATGTGTGTTCTTCTCTTCGAGATTCAAACACCTGCGAATTTCTTCTTGTGCCGAATTCCTTATTTTGGGGAAACTTCCTTTCTCATTATATAGCGAATTAGTTCAGCATTGTGGAGCAGATTAATTCAGCATTATGGAGCGAATCAAACCAGCATTTATGGACCGATCTACACCAGCATTGGTGACGATAATGATCCGCACTAATAACGAATTAGTTCTGACCTTATAGTGCGATCTATACATACAAATAAGGCTTGAAATCTGGGCAGATTTGTCTATTGATGAGGTGCAGATCTAGGGCAGATCTAGTGTGATCTAGGGCAGATATAGTGCGATCTATACATTCAACGAACTAGGGCAGATCTGAAGCAATCCTAAGATCAGATCAGTGGCACATTGGAGCAAAGTCAAAAGAAGCCCTGGGTGGGCTAACTTGGCACACATCTAGAAAGGGTTGAAGACCTGAATTTAAAGATATTGTCAAGTCTGATTTCCGGGTACTATCTCTCCTTTTTGTGATTACTTATTTATATCCTGTGCTTAGTTGTTGGGAGACCTCTATAGATTGTATATTCCTT
This sequence comes from Chamaecyparis obtusa, assembly GCA_027943335.1. Taxonomy (NCBI): domain Eukaryota; kingdom Viridiplantae; phylum Streptophyta; class Pinopsida; order Cupressales; family Cupressaceae; genus Chamaecyparis; species Chamaecyparis obtusa. The sequence continues at coordinate 301,033 of BSBK01007394.1, forward strand.
GCTATAATCTGAAAATACTAACATTAAAGAGTGATTTATTTCCTTGAGTTTTGACCATTCATTTCACGTACTAAACATATAGCTTGAACGCAGAAAGTGATTGCAGAGTTTTTAAATATTACAATTTTGCATAGTTCAGGTAAGATTTGTCTACCAGTTGAATTATACTTGTATGTCAACTTGCTTATGTTTGTCGAATTGGTATGACTTGGTAGAAAGACTATAACTAAGACAGATTCAAACTTTGAATAATTTCAAGTTTTCAACACCTTGCTTGTGTAGTTTGGATCAAGTTCTGTATCTATACTCTTAGCTCACAAATTCATATTAATTATCCCTGATTAGTCTCATTAGAACAAGATCCAACATTGCAGCAACCATGATTCTACAGTAATGACTATGGCATTAGTTTCAGATTGCCTTCTAAGTTGAAAGTAATGATATGAAGAAGAAAGAACACTGATGTCTACAACAATCATTCAACATATGATAGGGGACCCCTCAGTATCAAAAACAATCAAATAATTCTTAACAACTTCAAGTGATAAATGCTTATCATGGCATGCCAATTCCGTACCATTATGTGTGCTTTGGCATTGAGAAAGACAAGATTCTATAGAGAGCATGTCAAAGCATCTTATGCAACAGGCAATAGTATTAATAATTGTTTCATACTGACAACATAAGAGGCGCTAGAGATTGAAAACAAGAAGAAAGGTCATTGGAGTTAAAGGAAAATATACTGGAAAAAGCATCATCATAAAATGCCACAGCCAAAGCTCTACAAAATTTCAAGTTTAGTAATGGCAACATAAGAGACACTAGAGATAGAAACGGGAAGAAAGAACATTGGAGTTGAAGGTTGAGGTACTGGAAGATTATGACATGTCATTGCTAAAGCTCCACAAAGTTCCAAGATTCATGTAGTCTGATTTTCATCATTTGTCCCGTTTGCTGCTCACAAGTCACAATAACATTGAAGTCTTGAACTCGTCTCACCTCGTGATGAATATGATTGTTCTGGTTGACGACTAGTTTTTGATTATACTGACATGTACCAAGACTCAGTTAAGTGAGCTCTTAGTTTACCTAGGAAATCTGAGACTAGGAAAGGTTAAACTCCTATCTAATGCACAGAGACAAAGGTGCTCTAACCACAACAAGGTCTGATCTTGGATCATTTGCAACAAAACAAGGCTGCTTGAACAGTAATTTTAACACAGCTATGATAAACAGAATGCAAGTATCATTAAAATTAGAGGTTTGAAAAACTAATATTTTAACCAAAATCAGAGCCCCAAAAATATTTTCTATAAAAAAGGGTAAAAAAATAAAAATAAATTTTTTAATCTACCAAAACTAAATGGAGCACAACGAACACAACTATACTCCAGCCAATCCATTGTTTAGGCGAGAACGAGATAAAGCAAAGCCCACTTACAAAATGTCTGAAGCTAAAGTTTCCGGGCACCTTCTGCAACCAGCTCTTCAGGTCCATCTTCCATACAAACCTACCCCGGGCCTCACACAACCTTCTTCAACCTTTCGCTCCCGCAGCCACGATAAAAATATCACCTTGGATTTGTAAGAGAAAACGGCTATGTGTGCATCCTTCTACTTCTTACATATATACTTCAAAAGCAACTCTCCAACGTCTCGTCCAGACCACCTGAAATCAACAAATAAATCAGTAGGCCTCTCGGCCGTGGCCACCTCATAAAAAACAGGAAAGGATTCGAACTGCAAGGTAAATGAGAAGCACGCAAGAAACAATTACTGGAGAGACAATGGATAGCATTACAGATACACAGACAAAGCGCGGAGCTGCCATTTATGATTCAGGAAGCAAATGCTGAAAGGCAAAACAACTTCAATAAGTTTGGAGTCAACACGAATTTAAAGATGATATGAAATATCACAGCGCAGTCACGTGGTAGAGCCCGTGACTGGCTTTCACGGGGGAAAGTCAACAAACAAGTGCCTAATTTCAAACACGCCTATGGCTTCGAATTTAAGGCTAACAAATCCAAAATCGTGGGGAAAATGGCAGAAATTTAGCAAATTTAAGAAGGCCCGACAAAAGTAAAGCCCGCAGCAAGTGCAACGGAAAGAAAATCCAAAGAGCAACTATACATACCAGAACAGTACCACCTAAATGCGTGGAAAATGTTGCGGAAATTTCTCCTAATCATAAAAGATCATATGCTGGAACGTGATGAAATATGCATTTCCGTCTGTCAAAAAAACTTTTAACGTGTCTCTCCACGGATTCGATCTCAAGGCCAAACCCTCGCGAAAGAAAAATCTTGTGCACAGAGTAGCCTTCAGTTCAACTTTGAAAATAAAATTCTGTGCAGACGGCACACCTTTCGTTGAGAAAAGAGGTAGATATGAAACTGACGACAAATAATAATATTGCAGTTATTTCTATTTCTTGTCTGAAACATGAAGCAGGCGTTTTCGGTTTCCAAGCTGATGTTGGATTCTCCAGCGGTATAAAAATGCGTTGTCCAACCATCTGTCGGGCAGTCGCAAGTTTGACAACTGTGGCCGTATGACTAAAAATAGCCGTCACTAAAAATAGCCGTCCACTAGAATTAGCTGTCAAACAGTGTCTACTGCCAACTTTAGGCCACGTGATCCAAGCATTCCTTGGCCTGACGAGAGTGGCCCAGCTATACTTAGCACAACTTTACTAACTGTGAATTGTACTTTACTAAGACTGGCCCAGTTATACTTCCCAGAAACTTCACTATCTGTAAGTGCACTTTACTAAAATAACATAATGTATTGTACGTCTCTGTCTAACTTTTGATTACAAACAAAATCAAGTCTTAATTTTGTTAATACTCTTTGCAAAGTTAAAAAAAAAATTGGCTTTTCCAATTTCCTTCAACAATTTGTTTTGTTTTTTCTTTTTTACGTTCAATTTCCTTCAACAATATTTTTGTTTTTTTCTTTCTGACTTGTATGTTTTATAAATTTGTATATTTCGTAAGTTTGTAATCATTTTTTTTGTTATTATTATAGGTGTTCATGTATAAATAAGGTTTCAACTCTTTTATATGTGTTGTTTTTATGTAGACATTTTATTAAAATATAATTAGAAAAAATCTATTACAATAATTTACTTCTTCATCATTGTTATTTTACATATTTCATTTTTTATTGTATTTTTATTTATCTTTGGTTGACTATCTAAATATGCTTTGTATAATTAATATAAAATATATATTCCTTTCAACAAATTCATTTTTAAATATATTTGCAAGTTGATTATTCTATAATTTAATCTTTGACATATTTTTTCAACTTTTTAATTGTAAATATTCTGTAATGAATTATTCGATTTCAACATGTTGTATTTTTAACCTATTGTACTATAGTCATCATGATAACAACTATTAGCTTGTTTTGTCCTCCACCAACCATTAGTATTGAGGAAACCCCTGCTTCCTCAACCCCCCCCCCCGTCAGCTAGTTTGATGGACTCCCTTAGCCCAAGTAAAGAGAAATGCATTAAGAGGCCCACTCTTAAACCCCCTCAAGTCTCTTCGGACACTTCTCCTAACACAGTGTTTGTGGATATGTTGAAGGAGAAGGAGAGAAATGAACCCCCTCTAAATCTAAAGACCAAAGCCCCAAAGAAAGCCAAATTTAATATCCAGAAAATTGACTCAGATGTAGAAGTTACGAAAGAGGCTAGTACCCCCTTCCATTCCACTAGACTCGCAACCAAGCCTTTAGGAAGGAGAAGAATTTAAAAGAAGATTCAGAGTCAGCAGATGCTAGAGGTAGTGAAAGCAAGAGCTTAGGAGAAAAAATGCCAAAGAAAGAGGCCCACTATGTTATTGCCAATAGTTCACCCCATGTCCCGAAAAGCTTAGAAATTGGGTCCATTGACCTCACACATAATTTGGAGACTAAGAACAAGGCTATGTCTCATGTTAAGGAAAAGGATAAAATCACAGTTGAAGGGGATTGTGGTAGATGTGGGGTTGTGTGGGAAGAGATTGAGAAAACCAAAAAGGAAATAATAGGTGTGGATAACAATTTCGAGGAGGTTTCACGTTTTGCCCTGAAAGTGATGCACTCCTTGGCCACCACTTTGTGTTTACTGCACAGAAGGACATGTTGGGTGAGGAGGACACCGAAGATGACAATTTTAAAGAACGTTTTAAGTTCCTAACCGATGATTGGGCACGACTGATGTTGTCAAAGAAATGCATGTGAAAGGAGGCATAGTGTTTTGGTTTCTATTTTCTTTTTGTTGTCTTGTTGATACTAGCTTTAAAGGCCTTATTTTAGTTTTAGTCTACCTTACCGATACTCTGATGTTTTTTCTTAAAGACATATGTTGGTAAGGCCATGTGTGCCTTTACTTAAAAATTTTAATGATTATTATGCTAGTAATACTCTAGGTAGTATAGTTATGATCGTAGTAGTGTTTTTAGCTATTACGACTAGCAAGTTTTTGATGTGTGGAAGTCATGGTGACTATTTAGTTTTATTTTTATTTTGTGTTGTCAATGTGGTGACAATGTGAATATACTAATTGTTGTCCTTTGGGCATTGTACCAAGGGACAACACCTAGTTTTTAATGCTTCTAATATCAAAAACAACTATTAGCGTGTACATTACAATGGTTTTATATATGTATATATGATGTTTGTAAGTAAACAATGTACTTTAGTATTTATACATTTAATAAACTAAAATATGTATTAAATTGTAGCAATAGAACATCTTTGTACATATGATTTCTAACTTTACATGGTCGTATTAATTGTAATGTTATTTTAATTATTGATGTGAAGCTTTGTGTGTCTTATAAAGAGTTAGATAGTTTAGAATTTATGTTAATAAATCATTAGAATAGCTTTTTGCATCCTCATCTTAGTCATTCTTCTAGCAAATTACTTTCTCTTATGTATAACACTTAAGAAGCACTTAAACAATTACACCAATTTTTTTTCCTTAATCATACATTTAGCCAATTACTTTCCTTTATATGTTTATGCATCCACATCTTCAGTTATAAAAACAAAGTGTCTCCTTGGTTTTTTCCTAAATATAGGCCTAAATAGACCTGCCTCAAAACAATTGCAAACACTATCAAATAACTTCAATTAGTAAATACAACATACCCAAGAATATAATTATCATTGTGAAAATGGGACCCTCAAAAAGTGGAGAACAGTTAACAATTGTATGATTATATCTCTTTCTTGGGTTTCTCAACCACGTATTTTTTTCCCTTCTCTTCTGCCCGGCCTGAGATTTTGGAAGAATAATAATTATTCTGGTGATAATAATCAATGGAGTTGAATTCAAAAGCAGAAGGAATAATTGTTCGGTCATTAAAATAGTTCAAGATTCTTTATTGCGTGCTCCGGTGGTCATTATATTTTAACAGAATTATTTTGGTGGAACACGTTGCGGGAATTGACGGGCATGTTTGCCCAACGAGCATTTCTGACTAGGACGGGGGACCGATTCTTATATAATATTACCTCTAAATCTCAGTCATTCTGGGATTTCTGTCAACTACTTACTGCACGAGTTTTTATGTTCTCGAAAACGTGTCACAGAACAACGTGAGATTCGTTAAGATGTATTTTGGTCGTATTGACAGCAAATATTAAATTCAGAATAGATAAACATTGCTTCGCGTAGGCTGCCTTTTAACGTGACCTACTCATTAAGTCATGTTGTATTTTCATTCGTTAAGTTAGCGAGGTCATGATCGAGGGACCAGGTTCTTGTCGTTTAAGATGATTCTATACACTATTTTTAAGATTGAACACGCCATCTTTTGATTGTTCAAATTTGGCAACTTGTGTTACACGCACACTCCTAGATATTATGTATTTTTTAACTTGTTGCAATGGTCAAATTTTTTATATTATAGATCGTTTATAAATCTTGTGTTCATTCGAGCAACAACATGATTGACCAAGAGTCACAACTTAGAATTTCACAAAGATGTCCCTCTTGGGATTTGAACTAGGGTCTCCACAATGCAAACTCATTCCTTTAACCAACTAAGCTAAACCCCTTGGACAAATGGTCAAATTTATATTATTATGTTAATTTATGTTTAGTTTTAAGTTTATTTCGATGGGATGTTTTGATATTATTTGGTGTTTTTATTATTATTATTTTTTATTTGGTTCATTTGTATAAAGCATGAAATTCACTTGGTTTTATCTTAAATGATAAGATTAATCTTTGTCTAATTTTTATTTTTGTTTATACTAACTATTGAGAGTCAATTAAGCATATATATTTCTATAGATTGTTGTTATGTCATTATTTGAAGGCATTCAGTATATAATAAATTTCATTTACGAAGATGATTGAATGATAAAGAATCACTCTGAGAAGTAAAAAAGATTTGAAGCTTGAAAAGAACTAAAATCTACATTAGAATTATATTATTGTTTACGCATCTACACATGCTAGCTACAATCCTTTGTTTAAATGTATAAAGTTGGTTTATATATAGGGTTGATCTAGGAGAACTTGACCCTAATGATTTAACAATCTTCCCTAAGGCGTTTATAGACACCACCATCTCTAAAAGTAGGAGATATTTTCCATAGCAAATCAAATTGTGATATTGCTATCAAGATTCAATTGTGTAGTTTTTTATTCAATCTCATTCACCCATGTTGCATGAGTAGTGGTTCACAGTGTTGGGATATTGTACAAATATGTGCTTCAGAGATCACTATCACATATTTGAGAGATGTGTTGTCATTGATGTCAACATATTTCTTTGTTGTGACGGTGTTGGAGAGATGTTGTAGGAATGTTCAGTGGAATGATTGGATTGGTACAACTACATATTGAAGGTCTATTGATGTGAAGCTACATATGTGTTGAGGTGTGTCTATACTTGATCTATGGAAACTTACAAAGGTTTGCAGTGAGGCTTGAGTTAGTTATGGTTGATTTATCAGAGATTGGTATTTTGGGTGTTCAAGAAAAGATAGTGTGGCAATATTTGGATCAATTTGGATCGGTGTGACAGTGTTTTGACATGTGAAGATATGGCATGTTTAGGAATTGGATTTTGTGTCCTTTGCATGATTGGATCGTCAATTTGAGGATCACAAGCTATGTTTTTAGAGTGGCAGTGTTTACTGTTTATTGTTTCTGGTATACAGTGTAGAGATTATTATGAATTATGAGTCAGAGGTGTTGTTGGTGTTGCTAAGCTATTCAATGTTTCTTTTTGATGTCTTATGATCGTGTTACATTTGTGTTGTTGGATCGCATTTATTGGTGTGATCAGTTTGGATAATTTTCTTGTGGTGTGTTGTTGTTCTTATTGTTCTTGACCGAAATGATTGGTGTAACGTGTTGCAAAGGATCGTGGCATAATTTATGTTGTTGTTGCATGTTTGAGGATATTTTTATGGATTATTGCTATATCTTAGCTTATATTCAATGGATCACATTGTAATTTGAGTTGTAAGGATGTAATATTTTGTAATTAGGTGTTTGGTCGACCTTGTAAAGATAAATTGATGAAACGTATAAAAAGATGTAATCATTTGTAAGAGTGAATATAAGAGAGAGAATATGTATGTGCGACGATGATATATTGATGACTGGGTGAAGAGGTATGAGTGGAATCTGCAATTATGGCAGATATTTGTTGTACTTCATCAGAGTTGTATTGGCATATTGGAGATGATATCAGTCAATTCATAAATTAGTGGATTGTAGTCCATTCAGGGTTGCAACCCTTGTTGTAATTCTCTGGGTTTTTTCCCTTAGTTGTATTTAAGTAGTGAGCTCTAGGTAGTGTGCCTGAATGCATGTGCATTCCTCTTTGTAATACTCCTAACAGGGTATAATGATTTTGACTGAGTACATCATCTTGTAGGTTTGATCCACACCATGGTTTTTCCCCTAACTAAGGTTTCCACACAAAAAAATATTGGTGTTATGTGTTCATGTATTTTGTGGATCAGTGACTTCATGCTTTACTTTCAGACCTAAAATTAAAGGTTTAAGTTTACATAAGATTTTGGTTTTTGGACACAACTGATTCACCCCACCCCCCTCAATTGAGTGTTTCCTTGATTCTAACAATTGGTATCAGGGTTAAGTCTGTTAATATGATTTAGAACAATAGAGGGGGGGGGGGGGGGGGGTGAATCAGTTGTTCTCAGGTCCTGATGTATAAAACAATCTCAAAAAAATTTCCTTAAATCAGATCCAATAACTAAAATAAACTTAGTCATCATTGATTCAATAATAGAAACATACAACAATGCAGTCCACTACCCAACTGTAACTTAACTTGTAAAACATAGTAATGTTCAAACCAAAACATTCACACAAGTATTAACACCAGGATTTATAGTGGAAACCCAATTTGGGAAAAACCACTTTGTAACATGCTACTATTATTTTCACTCTTCTGAAGTGAGCTCGGTAAAAAGCCAACCCTGTCAAAGGTTACAATACACACTGTCAGGTGTGACCCGGTTAAAGGATTTCAATCACCCTGTTAAAAGTGAGCCTAGTCATAGGACTTACATACACTCCATTAGAATGCAACCTTGTTCAAAGGATTTAACATATGACTGTTAGGTCAACCTATGTTAAAAGGATTTTGACTATTATAATCACTAGTACAAAAACAACAATATATGACCAAATAAACTACCAAAAATTGTAGATAAATGACCAAATTTGGTCACATGACCAGTGGTAGTTTATTGCCAGACATTTATCTCATGACCAAATTTATGACTAAACTATTTCAGTCATTTATTTGGTCATATATTTAGTCATTTATTTGGTCATTTGGTAGTTTATTTGGTCATTTATTTGATCATTTGGTAGTTTATTTGGTCATTTATTTGGTCATTTATTTGGTCGTTTATTTAGTCATTTATTTGGTCGTTTATTTGATCATTTATTTGGTCATTTATTTGATCATTTATTTGGTCATATATTTAGTTATTAATTTAGTCATATATTTAGTCATTAATTTAGTCAAATATTTAGTCATATTAGGGCATGATGGAATCGAACCATCATCCTCCTACTTGTAAAGTAGGTGCTCTTCCATTGAGCTAGTAGTCTTTAAAGAATAATCATATCATGTATACTAGTACTTTCCACTAAACATGATTTCAAGTTTTTCCATCTATAGTTCAAGGGTAGAAAAGCTTACGGGGAGGATGACTAGTGATACTTTAAACTCAATGGTGAAGTTATTCAATGTGCAATATAAGAATGAAGTGAATGATGTCATTAGAAAATACATTACATGTGGCTTGTTCCCCTTATGCCCACATCATTTGCCCATTTCCCCCTCTGTTGTTATGATAGGCCTTTAAAAGACCTCTTTTGTGTGTACATTTGCATTATTCATTTGCATAGTTGTTGGCATTATATCTTGGTCTGTGTTCAAGGTTTGTTTGTTGGGTGAGGAGCTATGAGATGGGAAATCATTTTTATCATTTTGATGAGCAAGGTAAGATGAGCCTATATCTTTTCTCTTTTTAACACCTTCATCATTGTTAGCTAGTGGTCTAAATTCACTCTGATGAGACTCTTCAACCATTTTTTGAGTCTCAATTATATCACTTGACAAGTGCCTTGCATGATCAGATAATGAGGTTTGTGTGTATGGCTTGATTCTGGACAATGGCACAATGACATTTTGATTTTGAAATTGATTTTCATTTTTCACTTGCTGCAGTGCTAGATCGTCCATACTAATATCACTCACCCCACTCCATCATCTCAAGACCACTTTTTCAACTGTGTTAAAGTTGCCACTCTCAAATAATAGGGTCCTTTGGCTTTCTATCATTCCATTTTTTTTCATACCCTAGTTTTTAGATCCTTTGACCTCCTTTTGTTTTCTTTCAAAGAGATGTATGGCATCTTGGACACTCAGTCTTTTGATAGACTCAGGATTTTGAGTAGGCTCTGGTACATTACTACTACCACAATTACTCTGAGCATCATCACAATCACTACTCAATTCCTTGTTTGAACCTGTAACTATATCCTGGTAGTAGTTAATTCTCTTAATCACTATAGAATTAGATCGGCATGATCCTACTCTCTCATTCTGAACTTGTCTCACTAGAGAAGATGCCCGTCTTCTTTGAGGAGACCTAGTTGAATGCCTATCTTTATTGACATAGTTTTTATTATCCATGTCTGATCCCTACTGTTCAATTTCAAAGGAAGCTATATTTATGGATTCAGAACTTGCATCAGCAGTGAGATTGTCAAATCTAGAATACACATTAGGCTTTACAAGCTGAGAATTGTCAGTAACTGATGATTTTTCTGAAGCACTGCTATTGTTGGAATTCAAGTTAGAAACCCCAATTTGGGAAGAGGAATTACTTCCTTCCTGATCACAACCAAAGATTGGGAAGTTAGAGAGATTTAATGTAGATTGATCCTTCAGTGAATTAAGAGGGGTGATAGAAACTTGATTCTCTTTCAATATTTTGCCAATTTTCTTTGTGTTTGAAACTGAAACAGCAGAGTCCAATGACCTATAATATGCTTCTTCTGGAAAATATGTTAGAGTTAAATCTGAAGACTTTTGAGATGTAATACCACTCTGTACAAAATCCAAATCCTCATCTCTTCCTACCATGTCTCTAAATTCCCCTTGAGCATTAGGTTCTTTGTTGTTTTTTGGGGAGAGAAATGGTATGAAGTTGCCACATAATCTATTTCTCAATGCATCCAAACTTGGAAAAATGGCATTTGACTCATTGACTATGGAGTAAATTTCTCACCATTTCTGACATAATGCCATAAAATTGGCACAAGCATCCCTGTGAATCATCTTGGTTAGAATCTATGATAATTGACCCAAATATACAAAATTAATGGTACATAAGGTAAGGGATAAATTGTACTTTTCATTGCAAAAGACAATCTCAGCACCCAATGGGTGTTGCAACAGACTGTGACCATTATTTTAAGTCCAGTTTTATCAATTAGCTTTTGATCATGCAACTTGGGATCTGGGAAAAACTGAAAAAACCACTAGACTACATGCATGTAGTGCTTGATCTGAAAAATTTTGTGAAGATGAAGTACAACCAAGAATATTGAGAGCATTAGAATATGCATGTTACAGTTTTGAATAATAACCATGTGAACTGAAAGAGAAGAATTACCTCATACGAGTTGAACCAAATCTCTCTGCAAATATCATGAGATTGCCCATTTGTTCAATCTCAAAACCACCACCAGCAGCACAAGAAAAAGCCATCCTTAATTCTTTCTCTAATGCCATGAGTCTCACATCTATTGCTTGTAGAAGTTCCCTCTCGATTAAACATGAACTTTCAGCCCTAAATAAGCTTAAACATTAGAAAAGAAGGATAAGCCCTAGTTGAGAGAAAACCAAATTTTGACTTGGACTCAGCTATCTAACAAAAACATGGCTAAAACTTTTCATGTACTAATTTTTTCTGTAGATTTGCCAGGTACTTGCCATGAGTTTCTCTGTAAAACTTTTTGGAACTTGCCTACAAGTAAATGACAGTTGTGAAAGTAACCCATAAGTACTTTTGAGTGCTTGGTGAGTTTTAAAACTATGACTAGGTTATTAGACAACTAATAGATGTTTTAGAGGCCTTGTTATATGCTTTCTGGTGGCCATGAATCTCACCTCAATAATAACCAGCTCTGCAACAATTGACATGTAAGTGATGTGAGTCAAGTTGGTGAGTTCCAAGATTCTTTCAAGATATAAAGAATGACATGTAGCTTTCTAAAGCATGGTGGTTCTCTCAACAAACCAAAAGAAGGAAAAATTCCCTACTTAATCTAAGCATATCAAATAGAATAATATAGGGCTGCAGAGGAGCCCTAACAACGACAATGGCTAAAACACCACCAGTTTTTTCTTTCTCTTCACTGTAGAACTGCCTGTATACTTGTACTCCTGATCACACATCAACATCATTAGACAAAGCCTGCCAAAAATGAGTTTTAACTTATTAGATGGAAAAAGAAAGCAATCATATTGATGTTCAAAAATGGTCACAGTAGGTCACTAGGATTTGTAGATAAGTATGGCTAGTGTAGGAAAAAATCTAGCGTACAAAAGATCCATAGGAGCTAACAAATGTAACTTAGAACTAAATCAATGAAAGAATAACTAATGGACATCAATTTAAAAACTAAAATTGGACACCAATTTAAAAACTCAAAACTCAACAATAGCAAAACAAAATTATTGAACATTTAAAAAAAAAAATTAAATATACATTGAAAACATACATAGTATTGAAATTTGAATCAACAGACCATATTACTAATTTCTTCGCATAAAGATCAAGTTAAAGTTCAATACACTTCACAAACCAAAAAATGAGTTCAAAGTTTGAAATTTGAATCAACAGACCATATTACTAATTTCTTCACATACAGATCAAGTTAAAGTTCAATACACTTCACAAACCAAAAAATGAGTTCAAAGTTTGAATACATATAAATTCCAAAATTCAATATCAACAAAAATTACATATCATAAATTTCTTATATAATTATTAGAAGATTGAGTCATAATATATGTTCTATTACACAGATAGAATGGTCTTCTCTACATAGCCAATATGTTACAGAAGACCTTAGCTCTATTTAGAAATGCAATATAATATCATTGTTCCCAAAGCAGAGCCAAAAGAGAGCAAGAAAAGTGAACTCTGTAAAACCCTGAGAACACAAAAAAAAATCAGCCACAATAGGAATCATAGGTAAGGGGTATAGGAATGAATCATTTTCCACTTCAAATCAGAGACTTTGGAAAAATAACTAGTGAGAGGCCGTTGGAAACATTGAAGAGGTGTTCTTAGGCCTCAAGAAACAAGAAAAATTACTCATAAAAGCACAATCCACCTTGATAAAAATAGAAAATAAATGACATTATGAACCTCATCATAATGGCTAATCTAACAGAGATGAGTAGGAAAAAGAGTGAGAATAGTGTGAGGAATAAGGGCAATGAAATTTGAATCCACTAAATAGACGTGTTCCTTTCATTGCTCTAGTATAACCCAGTAAACATGCCACACCCCTTGAAGAACGGGACAAAACACAGAAGTCTGCATCCATCCCCCAACAAAGAAGCATCCAAACACAAATCTGAATGTTAAAATTCTAAAAATGTCACTCTCATAGTCACCCGAATAAAACACATGTAACTTCTTAATAGTTAACAATATTGAAGATCACTCCAGTCAGTATGTGGAAAATTAGGCTTTTCAAAACATATCAAAAGATAAAGAAAATCCAACGGTTAAAACCGATTTTACAATCTCTGCACCGTGACCTATTTTTTGCTATTGCACATCACAGGTTCTCAGCAACAGTCATCTAATATTTCTCTCACATGAAAACATCTCTGACCATGGAATCAACATCATTTTAAAGTTATTTGAACATAATGTAAACTCTCACATCTACATTACATTTCATGAACATTGATCTTCCTAATTCAATGCTATATAGTTAAAATAACATTATTCATGATGTTGAAAATAGTGATGATGAATAATGCATCAATGTCAGTGACCATGTAGGAATTAGGGAATAGCATGGGTCAAAGCAATGGGTGAAAAGTCAAGATGAGTATCAACATCATAGCAGTGGTGTAAGAGGTACAACAACATCATCCAAAAATAGACCCGCTGTCATGAAATAGTAGACAATCAAGAAGACCTCCATGAAGACAAATGTTCAATGTTAATAAATGAATCTACAAGATGTTCTTTGATAGCGATGGAAAGTCCCAAGGAACCACAAAATAGCAAAAAACTACTAAAAAAATCTCATAATTCAATAGAAGAGCACTTTCATTGCCATGAAATCTGGGCTATACAACATGTGACATTCATTGGATGAAAGGTATAGAGAAGTCATGATGAAGAGCCAATATTATAGAAGAGTTCAAGATTTCTTGAGAAGCAATGAAAGAGATTAGAACAAATCTTGTACTGAATATTGGGCACAAAGTTATAGATCTAATAACTGCTCTAATAAAATGTGATGACTCTTCTAGCTGATGTTGTGACCCTTCCAAGGATATTATAGTTGACATGCAGGTTTTTATTCATTTATTGAAGAGACTTCCACTGTCATAGTTACACCCATTTGTTTTCCATTGAAGGAAAAGCCATATATTGGACACCATTGAGGACAAAGGATAAACACAATAGTTATAAGGAAAATGATATAGATAACTGCTATCAGAGAGTCACCATATTGGGCAGCTATAAATTCCAAGGTTGTATGTAATAAATCAGAAATTTGTACATGGTCATCAGGGGCAGGGGTCTACTAAAGGAGCAGTCAAAGAGGTAGAACAAAAAAATATAGTTGCTTAAGGGATAAGAGATGAAAAGGAGTATTTGAAAATGTTTCTAGGAGGAGGAAAGTAGTGGTTTCACTACTATAGAAGGAGCCATGCACCAGGGAGCAGTGACACTCATACATTGTTAAACGATAGTGAAAGTGGAAAACAGACAATAACAATGCTCAAGGAGCAGCAACATTATACAGCTTGGAAGTCGTAGAAGGATGAGTGACTGTCACATTCCTAATGAAATGGATAGATTAAGGTATTGGTTCTTAGATTATGTAGTCACTATTACTAACTTGTCCTATTTCCACAAAGACTGACTATTTCAAAACAAAGATGATGTACAATTGAAAAGTAGTGAGAATATTATGAACAACATTTTATTTAAAAATTAAAGAAAAGGGAATATATTATGATTGAAAATATGGAATGTAGTGTCCAAGAGTAGAGAGGATCGCACGATCATAAAAATCAAAGCCTGATAAGGACACTGGTGATTGAGTAATGAAAATACAGTGCTAAAACAATGATCAAAGAGATTGAAAGGGGAAGTGATGGTCATTTTTTGAAAAGTCATTGTTAAGAGAGGATAATACGGATTTTGTTCTGTGTCCCTCTCAAGTGGAACCCACTCTTGAACCAATCCCCTTGAATCTTGGGATTCTAATACTCTCACCATACTAGACCTTTCCCATACATTCCCAACACCCATCAACGGACTCAAACTCAAGTCCCAATCAATAACATTTGTTTAACAATCATTTTACTGTCAACACATGACAGTCACCCATTCCTCTAAATTGTCACTAACTTGTCCTTATCTTGGACACACAATCTTGTCCAATCACCCAAACCTCCTCTAAAATTTCCCTATATCCTCCCCTTAAAATTCATAACACTCTCAAACTCTTTGTATGGACAAAGTCACAGGTGCACTTCATTGTCTAAGCTGCCAACTCTGAGATAGTTTTAAACATTGTTTTCTTCATCAGTTCAAATGCCATCTTCCTACATGGCTTCCTGCAATTCTAAGGGTAGGTAATATACATCTCTCTTCATATCTGTACCCAATATGATGGGTTATTACACATGCACACAAAGGAAAGTTACATTTTATTAGTTGTTGATTACCCTAACAAGGGTTTAGACTAGTCAAATTAAAATGACAATAACTCTCACTAAAGTGGATTTAATAGAATCATTCAAAAACCAAAATACTCTTAGTTCAATGGAGAAACATGGACCACTTAAAATATCTCAAAATAGTAGCATTTGGTTCTAATAAAAACATGAATAGAGATGACTGTTATGACTGTCAGAACATGGAAAAATGCAAAAAAAGACAACTTTATTGATTCCAAACTTATTCCATTGACTTATCTTCCTAATTTCTCAGGATATTACATCATATATAATCTCTTTTCAGTCCTTTTAACCGGAAAATAACCCATAACCACCTATGAAACTGACTACAACCACCCTCTTATCTGATTGTGATAGTGAACACCTATGAAACCGACTACAACCACCCTCTTATTTGATTGTGATAGTTAATTCATTGTTTATGGGTTGTCAAGTTGACAACAAAGTTGTCAACTCGACAACCTTCATACTCTAACTTCACATTTGTCATTCCCCTTACATCAAGTTGGTCCATTGAGGACCTTACAAACATTAAGATCCTTAATCTACACATTAACCCATATCAGAATCCTTTTAGGCCATAGGTGCCAAAAATGGCTTACAAAGCATAGTTTATGATCCTATTACATAAAATGACCCAATGGCCATATAAACCTCAAAAAATGAATACATTATCCTTATTACATGCAAAGATGACCTTTAATGGTCTTTATTTTGCCTTCAACTATTAGGGACCTCTAGGTGACCCCAGTGCACCCTATCTTCTTGTGGTGCTCATGTACCACTTATCTAGTAGAGAAATTATTTTAGTTGTTGCTAGTATGGACAGTTTCAATATAGGACTAGTATCACAATAGTCATGTTCTTTTACTAGTTCAATATGTTTCCCTTTCGCAAAGTTCTTAAGGGCAATGCCAATGTTTCTAAGACAATGAATGTAAGTAACATGAGTTGTTGCAAGAGCATACCTTTGGTCCACTACCTGCTTCATAAGCTTATCCATCTCCTTGCATAACATCACCACCTCATCATTCTCCAACCTTGAAGTAGAGAAATGTCCCATCTCGATAAACCAACTACTATCATTCATAGCCTTGATTGCGTCAGAGAGAGAAATGTTAATAACCAACCCAATACATCAGAGAATGCTGACAAAAACCATAGTTTTCATCATCTGGTTGGAAGATGTTTCACAATAAAAGGGTAGTCATCTTAGCCAGTATTATGTCCATAGATGTAACACCCAGAAGACATCGTGTGAACTTGGTAGGCTACTTAAATTTAATTATAGATAATGATGGTGGTGTCCATGCAAATAGGGATTGATTGAAGTGTCCCTGATATTGATGGGCATTGAGAGTGACACATTCCACATAATCTATAAATGCACCTAATTTCTCTATCACCCGTCAGATAGTATTATGACTGCAATAAGAGAGTATGAATGGCTGCATTGCCCCCCTCGTCCCTAGAAATAAATTCTACAAGAAATGGGCCATAGCTTAAGAGATAGAAGAATGTTTCTTCTTATTAATTGTAGTTAACGAAATGATTGAGACTGACTCCAGTTGTTAACAAATAGATATACGATAACCCATCAGAATTGAATAAATATTTGGCTGCCCTATGTTGAATATAAAACATGATTGGGTGCAATAATGTTAATAGGGGGAATCTCAGTACAGATAGCATAGCTACCAACTCTTTGACTGCTGATCTGGACTACCATGTATGTCTGGAAAGAGAGAATGTTATAACTTATTTTGATAAAATAAGTGCTTAAAGAGTGCATCTGTTTCCAAATATATGTTTAAAAAATGAGAGCATGTGTAAATAATCTAAAAAATATAAGTGGATATGGAACACATTTTTTTCAGAGGATTGTTTCAACAATGATAACTGGTGGAAGTAACCTCAAAAATCTAAGTACATAAAGAGCACAATGTTTAACTAATATATGCTTTTGAAGTGATAGTTTGTGACAATAATTAGAAAAATGCATTTATATATAGACCATGGTTGTTTCTGATATATGTTTTAAAAAAAGAGAACCTATGAAGATAATTAGAAAAATTAGAACCTCCGTATGTGCCAAAAAGCTAAAGAGAGGAAAGAGCTTGATCTTAATTCTTCTAAAGACCTTGAAGGTTTATCTGAGGTTACAAAGATCAGAACAACGTCCTTGAGTAAGTGTGTCATTAATCTCCCAAAATGATGGTTTGTAATCAGATTCAAGAGGCTTCTTGATGGTCTGGTAAGTTAACGACTTTTACTTGGTTATGATAAGTTTCTTTGTGTGCATGTTTGATGCGACAAGAATGCATGCACCCCTCTAGATATAAATGCTACATATCTGAAACTTGAACATCCTTGAAAACAGGGGGGCAAAACATTCCCCTTCCATCCCTACCACTGCCACCACCAGAGTGGGAATGTTGTGCACAAGTGGGGTATGTACCTTTATTTCCCCCCTATTGTAGATATTGATGGGATGCCCCAATGTCCCTAGGATAGGGTATGGAATTTGAGAAGTCCCTTGACCATCTTGGAAGCTCTATGAAGTTTCCCACATCCTAGGCAGCATAGAAGTTGAATTTTTGTTTTGAATTTCTCTATGTGATGATAATGATTTTGATTTATGTCAAAGCTTTGAATAAACAAACAATGTGATGGCATGTGGTAACTATTGACCTTGGAAGGACTGTTTACATGGTATTGCAGGCTTTTAAATAGATTATTAAATTTCAAAAAGTTGCTCTTGTTTTTGTTTGCCGATATTTTGATGCACGCTCTCTTAGCTATTACAATTTTTATTTCTGTTGATTGCTGCAAGAAGTTTCTAAAAATAGAGAACAAAAATAATAAAAAGCTTGAAAACTCATGATATTTATGACTTCAACTTCTTAGTCCTCATCAATTAGAACATTCAGCTTTCCGTGTTGGTGTAGGCGTAAGTTTACTTAGGCTGCCAACAATTTTTGTATTTATTAGTAACTAGCTACTAGTATATTGTTTAGTTACTAGGTTGAGGTAGTTGTTTGACATCACATGGTGCAATAAATATGGGAATTGTTCCATAGAGACAGTGATTCAATTGGCCTAACCTCTGGAGATAAGTTTTCATAAGGTGATCAATTCAACAAGGTGATCCAAGAAGACCATTACAATAAATTTGGAAAATACTTTGTTACAATAGTGCTTCAAGAAGCCTAATCTCTAGAAAAAAGAATACCCACCATGTACATGATTTTTCAATAAATACTGCCATAAAAAATCAGAACTACAATGCACCTATTCTTGTTCCACGACCCATTTTCTAATTTTTCATTTACTTAGTCTTCAATAGTTGTCAACAATTTCCACTTCCAAGCAACATCAAACTTATACAAGTTCATAAGGGGAACAATCCTATAAATTTGGGTTTGTTCTTTTCTGAACTGCAAATATGTTTTTACTTCTTGTCTTTATTTCCCAATCCTGGCCCTAATGTTTCTAAATTTAGTGTTGAAGGTGCATATGGTATATAAAAACATGGTTATAAGAGGTCATGTTCTGGGGCTTTTTGGATTTGTAGGTGTTCTTAGGTGAATGAAATAATTTTGCAGTGTAGTAGATTTGGACAATATGTGCCAAAGTGTTGCGGTCTATAGTTCTATTTTGGAAAACTGGAAATCATGGGTAGATGGAAAATGCAAGCTACCTATATCAAGGATTAAAGAGAGTGGTATGCTTGACCACTAGTTGCTTTCAGGACACTTGGATGGTCAAAGGATAGTTGTAAACTTGTATGCCAATAAGGTACACTTGAATTGGTATTTCAGAAAACCAGAATTCAGATAACAGGCTAATCTAGTAAAAACAACAAATATGATGAGTAAACATCTCTAGAAAATTAGTACTTAAAATTTACTTGTCATTCCTATGACTGCAACCGAGTGAACTCTTGAAGAGTCACCACCTTAGATTTATAACCTCATCTTTAGAGAAGAAAATAGAAGCTACTAAGAAGGCAAATGAATTAGCTGCAAATGATATATCTTTGGCAACATCACCGGGAAAAAAATAACAGCCACAACAGTGAAGCAAAGTCATAAAGGAGGCTCACTGTAAGCCCAGCGGTTGCTTATGAAATAGAAGTTGTTGTAGCTTCCTATTTGCATTCACAAACAAAACATTTATTGTCATTTACATCCAATCATAACAATGAGCATGATGTTGATGAAAATTTGAAAAATGAGACCAAACAGGCTGGACAAGCAGACCAGGACTATGAGTTACCAAGGATCAATGCCGTTGCAAGCAATGAAAAGGTTACAATAGAGGTTGCTCCTGGTTGTCAATACAACGGAGCTTTAATGATTGGTTTTCACTTTGTATTGGCAGACTGATACATCTTTTATTGATTTCAATGATTTTGTTGAGTGCTCGGAGAATCAATAATTTAGAATACTAGGGACGGGTTCTCCAATTGCACTATTATTATTTAAAATTTGAAAAGCTACTACTTTGGCAAAAGTAGAATATTTTTTTTTGCAATGTTAGGATTTTATAGTTTCATTCAATGTATTGGCTACTTTTCAGAAAATATTTTATAATGTCTTCATGAAAAAGTTGAGAGAATTTCAGATTCTTAAAATTTATTCCCTAATGAGCAACTTTGAGGAAGGAGAATTGCTTTTTCCTGTGTTTCTTGAATGTGGATAGTGATCTATATATGAGCTGACTTAGGTTTTTTGTAACCAAATTTTTGCAATGGTTCATCCCATTTCAAAGCATCATTATTATGACTATTATTCAAACAATTATGACTGTTCTTTCAGTCTTGGGTAGGAACTTAGCTGCCCTGCAACCCTTGTTTTAATTTGGGAGAATAAATAAAGAGGTAAGCCACAAAGATCTGTGAAATCTACCACTAAGGAAATTGTCTCTTATTTAAAGAAATTGCAGGCATAAGAATAATGCAACATTTGTGTTTTGTGCAGGTCAAAACAAAAAAAGGCAATCAGTTCTAGTGAAAGGAAGAAAAAGGAGATGAACACAGAAGAGGCAACGTTGATTACCCAAATCCAACCCATATCTGCCAAACCCTTGAATTCAATAATACCCATCATAAATAACCCCAACAGATTGACGCTAATAATCATCCAAACATTGCAAATAAAACCCTAATGAAATAACAAATTGATGAAAAAAAATGAGTCCGGTAAATTTGAAGATAACAAAGTGAAAAAAAATTGCACCTGTTGGATATTGTTCTTATTGATCACTATAGTCGTCACAGCCAAACCATGGTGCACTGTTCCTCGACCAGCACAATTTTTTTATTTGTTTTCCTTACAAAACCTGCAATGGATGTGGATAATTTTATCGCTTTCTTGAAAAGCTTTCATTTGGGCGGTACAAAAATTGGAAAATGCATGTTTCATGGGTTAATTTTTCCCGCTATTATGAAAATGCATGTTCTTTTATTAATCACAATATAGGTTTCATGCACCTCTTCATTTTATAAATTTTCAAAACAAGTCAAACAAGTTGTGGTCTCTTTTATATAGAGAGATAGTATCAGATTTTATATCCATATGCGTAGTGTTTCAATTAAAAATTAGCCCATAGTCCATAAGAGAGGTAAAAGCTAAACGTTTATGAAATGTTTTTGTGTACATGGGGTGTCCCCGCGACCTAGCCCAATGCCCATCAGCCCGTATCTTGGATACTTGTGTGAGCTGGGGCGAGACAAGTCCCCCAAGGGGTGAGAATAGCTACCCGCAAGCTATCTCACCCATCTAAGCCTGGGAGGGAGTCAAACCCAAGACCATGAGTCATCCACCCACAACCTCAAACCAACTCACCTACTCGTGCGGGCTAACATTTATGAAATGTTACGTATACACCCATAATTAATGAGAGTAAAATGATATCTAGAAAACATCCTCTATTAATTAGAATAAAATTCTATAGAAAACAAGTATATATTTTTGTTGTATAACAATAGATTATACATTTAGTATGAATGTTTTAAAGGAGAGAAGGGTTTAAATTTATTGTTTATTGTTTATTTTTACTAGTTTTTTATAGAATTAATTTTGAAAGAATTTCTAATGGGTGATTAATTAGTTTAATTTTAATTAATCATTATTTTTATTTTGAATTTCAGACAATTAAAATAGCTTAGATTTTTAATTTAAATTAACTAAAATAATAGTCTAAATATTTAAGACAAAATATTAATGTTGTCTTAAAAAATGTCTTAAAATCACCCTCTATGTAGTGGTGCATGAACCATATGGTAGAGGACCAGTACAAGATACCATCACCACGAGCATCGTGGGGAATGATACGAGAACCAAAGAGCATCATGCCACAGTTCTTCACGAGCTAAGCGATTCGTTTCAGGTGAAGTTGACCCATTTCACATGCGGAAATTGAAACACCCTTTGTCGATGAAAACTAGGATGGAAGCGAACCATTTCAAGATGGAGAAGTAGGAATGACCATGCATAAAATAAATATAGCAACCCAACCCCAATTCCTAGAGACCTGGTTGATGTAAACAATGCCCTGTAATCACATCACATACGTTAAACCTCAAAAGTCCATTTGTGAAGGGATTTTAAATTGAGAATAATACATTTGACTTAAAAACTAAATATATTTGCTTCACCTAATTAAATACATTTGACTCAAAAACTACATAGTTAATAAGATGCAATTTTTGGAATAGATTATGTTGAATATTTTTGCATCAACATTTAAGCTCACACATTGTGATCCATCACTAAGATGAAAGCTAGCATAAGAAGCATAGGGAGGAAAATATCACAAAATAACTATAAATTAAAAATCATCACTATTTCTTGGAACATTTTTTCCCTTAGCATTTCTATTATACGACAAAGATAGTGATGCATTAATGAAAGGAGAAAGACTCCACTGATGAGTGATAAAAGTTAAAAAATGCAAATGTTAATTTTTTCATAAAATATGTGAATGCCTTAAGACTATATCGAGAGGCCACAATGTCTTCCATGCAATAGGTATTTTTAGAGCACTAAGCCACCGAGACTGCTGAATGGCTCACTTCTAAGGTAGGGGTGCCATGAGGGGGGCGACTTAATTAATCTCTATGGATTATGATCAAATTCAAAATAAAAAGGAATAGAGGAGTAATTAATAGTCATTTTTTTAGTCATTTTTATTTGTATGCCTAATTATTTAGTTGTGATTTTACCCGATGACCAAATTAGTCATTTATTTAGTCACTTAGATGAATTTTAAAATGCAACCTTCATCTAACGAGAAATATAGTTACCATTTAGAGATATTGACAAATAGTGGCCAAAATAATGTTTGCACAATAAGTCTATTGGCGAACACACATTATTGGTGAAAAGCAACTTCTAAGAATATGAGTATATGATATTATCAAATGTTAATGTGTAAAGGAGTATTCATCATCCATTTAGTCATTTTTATTATAAGAGTGACTAATTATTTAGTCATTTATTTGGTCATTTTACCCGATGACCAAATTGGTCATTTATTTAGTCATATATTTAGTCATTTTAGTTGTGATTTTTTTTTTTTTATTGATCAGTAAACGGCTGAAGCCTTGATTTTATTTATTTAAAATTTATCTTTTTACATTTTCCTCCGTTCGTGTGGGCACTGGTAGGAAAGAACAGGGAAGAAAACCTCTAGTCTAGCCCAGGACTTTAGTCCAGGAATAATATATCAAGTTTAGAGTTCCTACAAGCGTAGGATTACAAAGCTCCACTTGATGGAGTTGAAGAGGGCATTCCCTCTTTAATACAGATTATTGGAGGCATACCTCCATGATAGTGAACATAAATATACATTAATCTTTTGAATACAATGCTCTTTTAAAATGAGCATTCCCATCTTGTGCTGTACATTTATTTAGATTGAGATTACATATACCTTGCCCTTATTTTTAGAGCTAATGAGCCTTCCTTTAACTTTAAACGCGCTTTTGAAAAATCATGTTATTTTCTCTCATCCTCGCTCTTCGAGTATTTGCCTTAGCTTTGATAAGTTCTCGGGCCTCCTTTTCTTTATTTCTGCCTTTTTGGTCTGTTATGATTTTCCTGTATACCTGCAAAATAGATAGACACCATGCCACCTCTGTTCTCCTAATTTACAGTTAATTAATCATTTTCATGATTCAATCCTCAAAAAGCTAGTTTAGGTTAGGTATTGATGAAATTATGGAATTGCAAATCTTAACCCGTGAGTTAGTCTACTAAATAAAACATTACAATCTAAGTCCATTTCTATTGGCAGTCATGCTATAAGCTTTATTTCATTATTATGAACATAAGAAATTTATGAGCACTTTAGGAACCTTTTAATTTGTCATAACATTTTCTATTTTAAAGATTATCATTTTTGTGATCGATGAAACTTCATTGTAGGTTGGCATGCCCCTAATATTTGATGAATGTTTTGACTAAATGAGACGTTAACTTCTTACATTCCCTATCTTGAAGTCTACTATTTAAGAGGGCAATATATATGTGTGTGTGTTTGTGCATGTTCGTGTGTGTATTTTTTCATTTTTATACTCACAAATGTTTCTATACTTGTTTACCTTTAAATTCATTCACATATATTTACATCTATTCTTGATTTCCTATTTTGAAATCATTTTTTCACCTTCCGAGTTCTTCTTTCAAACTCTCATGAATTTCTTCAATTTCTTGTCCGTTAGCTCCTAGATTAGCTAACTTATTTGCGTCTATGTTGCCCTCCCTGTAAATGTGATTTACTGTATAATCTCCTATAACTTCAAGAGATTCCATTATTTGTTCAATAGCACTATTTAGTTTCCAGTTCGGTGTTCTACCCTGTCTAATTGCATTTATAATAATAGCTGAGTCTCCTTCAATTGCAATTTTTTAAGCCTCCATTTTTTGCACCATGCCAGACCTAATCTTATAGCTTCTATTTCAGCTTCGTTATTTGTCTTCATTCCTATAGGTTTTGCTATCCTTCCTAATATCTTTCCTTCCGCATTATGTAAACATATCCCTATTCCCGCCACCCCTGGGTTTCCCCTAGCTGCCCCATCAAAGTTCAACTTAATCCATCCTTGCTCTGGTGGTTTCCATTTATAGTTTGCCCTTGATAAGGATTTATTGTCAATGCTAGATCCAATCCAGGGAGGAACTTTCAAGCCATACCACTTCTTTCTCTGGTTGTTGTCTTCTAGTGAGAATTCCATCATTGTTTGTCCCAACATATTTCTATTGTTTGTAATTTCTACTATATTTGCCTCTAATTTGTTCAAAAATCTCTCGATGTTCATCCTTTTATCTTGAAAAATCCTTCGGTTCCTTTCCTTCCATAATTCTCAGATTAACAAAGATGGGATAATGTATCTCATTTTACTGTATAAATCCTTCTTACATGATCTTTGCCATGAAATAAAAACTTCTGTGATATCATTTTGAAGAGCAGTCTTCAAATCTAATTTCTCCAGAACCCAAAGCCAACATTTATTGGCATACTCATAGTTTAACAATATATGATTTATCGTCTCACTTTCTTTCTCACACAGGGCACACCTAGAAGGACCATGGTACCCTATTTTTTCAAACCATTCAGCAGTGAGAATTCTTTTCTATAAAGAAGCCCATGAGAATAGACCTGCCTTAGGAAGACAGTTTCTATTCCAACATAGATCAATGGGAAGACTGGTGGGAGTGTAATCTACCCCTGATATAACTTTGAAACCTTCTTTTGAATTGTATACACCACTCTTTGAGGTAGCCCATATGATTATGTCCTTTCCTAAACGTGGATAGAAGTTTCGTTCTTGAAGAGCCTTGTTAAGTTTATCCTGGAAATCAAGGGGAAGTCTGAATTCCTCTAGAGAATTCCAAGCCCAGCTGCTCCCCTCACTATTATTAATCTATGAAAAATAGTCTTTTACCTGCTCTCCCTTGCTATGCTTGATTAGTTCAATTAGCTGATCATTCCCAAGAATTTCACGAAGGGCCAGTTTTCCACCCCATGAATCATCCTAGAATAGAGCTTTATCCCCGCTTTTCACGTCCCAAGAAAGGGACTCTAATACTATATCTTTACATTCTTTTATGAAGTTCCATATGCGTGAGCCCGTCGGATAATTATCAGAACGACAAACACTTTCCTCCACTTCTCCTAGTAAGTATTTATATCTGAGTATTTTAACCCATTTTGCCTTTGGGTTTTTAATCATTCTCCATACTAATTTTGCCCCCAAGGCCTTGTTTTGAAGTGTTAGGTCTTTTATACCCAAACCTCCCTCTTCTTTTGGCTTACAAATCTTATTCCAAGCAATTAAAGCTAGTTTAGATTTCTCCTCCGACCCTTGCCAGAAAAACCTCCTTAACTTTTGAGCAATCTCCTTATTAATACCTGCCAGAATTCTCATGCTCATCATCTGATAAATAGGAACTACAGAGAGGACTGACCTGATCATAATAGCCCTTTCCGCATTTGATAACCATTTTTCTTTCCATTGATCTAGTTTCTTGGAGATATTTTGAATTGTACTTTCCCATAAGTGATTTGATTTGACCCCTTTATCCAGAGGTAAACCTAAATATTTACATGGGAAGAAACCTTCTTTGAAGTTTAGAATACGTTTAATCTCATTCTTTCGTCTCTCTTCAGTATTGATAAATTTTTTTTTTGATTTTTCCTCATTTATACATTGTCCAGAAGTGTTAGCATAAGTATTTAAAATTTCTTTGAAAGATTGAGCTTCTTCTAAAAGTGCTTTTCCAAAAAGGAGATTATCATCGACATATTGCTGATGAGTAGTAGCCTCGACTCCCGAAGTAATCTTGATTCCTTTAACCTTATCCTCTTCCTGAAGTTTCTTAATACCTCTCCCCAATGCTTCCGCCATAATAATTTACAAAAAAGGAGATAACGGATCTCCCTGCCTCAAACCTTGAGAGCAGCTGAAAAAGCTTTCAGGAGACCCATTCACCATAATTGAGAAGTGAGGGGTGGAGATGCATTCAAAAATCATATTGATCCATTGTTTTGAGAATCCAAAAGCTTCCATACATTTACACAAAAATCTCCAATCCACTTTATCATATGCCTTACTGATGTCTAACTTAATCAACATACTCGGATCCTTATTATTTGTTACTGAATGTATAGCCTCATGAGCAATAATCACTCCATCCAGAATTGACCTACTAGGGACAAATCCCGTTTGTTCTTCAGATATAATCAATGGAAGAAGTTGTTTCATTCTGCCTGCCAAAGCTTTTGAGAAGATTTTATACAAAGTGTTGCATAGGGAGATAGGTCTGAACTCGTTAAAGTTCTCTGCATTGACCTTTTTGGGAATAAGAGCAATGAATGTGTTATTTAGCTCTTTAAGAATATGTCTTGAGTTCCTCATGCCCTCTAGAGCATCAATAATTTCCTTGCCCATAAATGACCAACACTTTTGAAAGAAAAAAGTTGGGAATCCATCAGGACCAGGGGATTTATCCGGGTTCATTTCTTTTAGAACCTTGAGTATTTCATCTTCTGTGAATGCGACATTTAGGAGGTTATTTTGACACGGATTTATAATATGGGGGATGTTTCTTAATAGCTTGGCCTGGTCCAACAAATCCACACTCCCTAAGTTATTCAGAGATTTTTCAAAGAAAGAGACTGCTAAATCTGTAATTTCTTTGGGATCCTCTATTGTATTACCATTGCTATCTTTGATTTTGGAAATCTTATTTATATTCCTTCTAGTTTTGACGCTATTGTGACAAAATTTGGTGTTTCGGTCCCCTTCTCCAAGCCATGTTTCTCTCACTCTTTGCCCCCAAAAGGCACTAATTTGTGAAAGAGAATCATAGTATTTACATAATAGTTCTTGCTCTATATTATCATCTGAAGTCTGTTTTCCTTCTTCAGTAATCTCCTTATTCACATTTTCCAACTCTTTTTCTATAAGGTCTCTTTCCAAAAATATATCCCCAATAGTGTTTTTACTCCATTGTGACATATTTCTTTTTATTAGTTTTAGTTTCCTTATGACTTTATATATCTTGGAGCCTTCAAACCTTGCCTTTGTCCACCATTTTTTAATTAGATCCAAACATTCCTCATTAAGTAACCACATTTTTTCAAATCTAAATGGGATTCTTTTATTTCTGATTGGTTCCAAAATTACTAGTTCTATAGGAAAATGGTCGGAACTGGCAATGGGTAGGACCTCATTAGTAAAATTAAAATCAAAATTCCTCAACTCCCCTATAAAAAAGAACCTATCCAATTTTTCTACTATTAACTCTGTGTCTTTACGTTTGTTAGTCCAAGTGTATTTCCCTTGGTCTGATTCAATTTCTGATGCCCCTATAATGTTTATCCATTCCTGGAATTCTAAAGTTGTTTTTGATAAGTGTTTCGTCCCACCCTGTTTATCTCCCAAGGATAGGATAGCATTAAAATCTCCTCCTAGTATAAATGTTTCGTTCGGAAAGTTCTCTATATAATCCTTAATCTCCTGCCATACAATTCTCTTTTCATGTAGGAATTTAGGAGCATACATGTTTATTATATTAAATTTGAAATCTGACTTTAAACTTTTGATTTGACCTCCCATCCAATTTTTCTGTTTTTCATGAATATTGAAAACAATTTCTCTTGGATCCCAAATAAAAGCAATTCCACTTGAAGCACCTTCTGCCTCATAACCTACTAATTCTCTTATTCCTATACTCTTTTTTATATTCTCATATCCTTCATTAGAAAGTTTAGTTCCTTGTATCATAGCCATATTTGGTTTAATTTTTGCTAATTGCCTTATTACAAGGCGTTGTTTGTTAGGGGCATTTAAACCCCTAACATTCCAACTAATGATCTTCATGAGGACTCGGGAAGGACCTTCCCCTTCCCAGACTATAGAATATCTGTAATTTTAACTTGACCTGGCGCCATTCCTTCCTTTGCTCTTAGTTCAGCAAGGGATTTTCTTCCTCTTGGTTTGACTATTTTCCCCGTATCAGCTTCTAACCTGCCCTTAATTGATTTTCCTAAACCTAAATTTTCTGTATTGTTCCTAACCATGTTCTCTTTGTTTTCCTCACAGAGTTCGTCATTCGATAGCGAACATAATACTCCTGTTATTATATCGTTACTCCTAGACTCCTCCAGAATAGAGGTAGGATCTAATCCTAAAAAATCTAACAATGATCCTTGGTCTAAGGTCTCCTCTAAGGGGGATTTTTCCATTCTTTCTTTTTGCATTTCTTTTGTCTGAGGGCAAGAATCAGAGGGGATGGGCTCCGAGTTTTTTCCAATATTAGGAATATCTACAATCTCTTTTTGGGTTCCTACATTAACACTCATAGTTCTTAATTCCACTGCAGATTTCCTCCCCCTCTTCTTTTTAATTCTATTGATATTAGGGGTGCTCAGACTTCCTCTTTTCATTGCTATACCTAACTGCCTGTCTCCGTTGGTGATACCAAAGAGGCCTTCTATGGAGTCTTTAACTGATGGAAGATTATTGCCGGGTTTGATTCCATCAATGGTTGTTGCCATGCCTAATTGTTTGTCATCATTGTTGATTCCTTCTAGGGGAATTCTGATCTCTTCCTCATTTTGATTCCTTGTCTTATTTATATCTTTTTCCCTAACATACAAGGGACCTTTTCTATCATTTAGATCTGTTTCCATATCTCCTATCTCATCTAGATTTGGTAAGCATTCCATTTCCATGTTCTCCTCTCCATTTTCCGATGTGTTGTCTGATGCTATCATCTCCTTAATGCTCTTAATTAGCAAATTTTTTTGGTGATCAAGCTCCTCTCTGTCACATATTTCATCTATAAGGGTATCCATTATATCATTGGTGATCTCGACTATTTCTTCTTCTATTCTTTGATTCTCCTTTATAAGTGATCTCTCTTGATCTTCTGAACTGTTGGAGATTCTATTTAGGTTGTAAGAGGTATTTTCAGTGTAAATTCCTTGCTTGATACTCTGAGTACTAAGGTTATTCTTATGCTCCGAGGATAAAGGAAGGGGAGATTTGACCTCAACATTTATGGTCTCATTCATTGATCTATTAATCTTTTCTTTTATAATTGTTCTATCTATTTCATCATTTGTATGATTGGCCTCATCCTTTGATACACTCATTGTAATGTTGTATGGCTCTTGAGGTTCAAGGATATTTTCTACTCCTGTTATCTTATTGATCTGAAATTGGTTTGATAATGAGGTATTTAAACCTGTTTCTATTGTGGGATGGAGCCTATCCAGTCCTTGAGTCATTGTAGGCCTAATTATAAAACCCCCTCTGTCCTTATATAACTCTACCTCCACATCTTTATTGGGTTGATTTATAAGATTTATGTTTTT
Source organism: Chamaecyparis obtusa (assembly GCA_027943335.1). Classification (NCBI taxonomy): domain Eukaryota; kingdom Viridiplantae; phylum Streptophyta; class Pinopsida; order Cupressales; family Cupressaceae; genus Chamaecyparis; species Chamaecyparis obtusa. The sequence continues at coordinate 330,942 of BSBK01007394.1, forward strand.
GTGGGACTTCTGGGTGTACACACCTTCTTCGATAAAATTTTCTAATATTCTAGGATTGATTATGACAGAATTTGAATTAAAGTTTAACTGGATGGGTAGGATGCTTTTTTGATGAAATTCCATCTCAACTATGATAATTTTATTGATTTGATTAAAGGTTGACTCTATAGTCCTAATGTATTTCCCAATTTTATTCCCTATAGTTCTTATGATTTCCTTGTTAGACATTTCCATAGGCATGTTATTTAAAGACACAACCTTTTCTATTCTAAAATCATTTAACATCATTGGATTAAACAATGGCATCCATTCAAAAAAATAAAATGGGATGTTTCTGAATTTAATATCCTTTCTATTCAAAATGCTATCCTTCATATTCTTATTGGTACAAACAATTAACAAAAAAAGATCCATAATATGTGTTATACTCACCTCCCTCGGTAGCAGTAATGATAGTTCCTTCACTACATTCTTGATAGTTACTCCCGTACCATTCCAGATACAAATCAGACCTCTTTCTTGCAAGATTTTCTGCTGCTGCATAATAACATCATTATCTAGGATGATAGAGACATAATGCCTGCTATGATTATTCTTACCTGGATCCTGCTGAATATTATGCCTACGTGGCGGTGTATAAGCTGCAAGCTTTAATGTTTCGTTAGATGAATTATTACATGAAACTCGATTACTATTATTATTGCTAATCATATAACCATTTTCTTCCTTATTAAGCAAATCAAAGGAGTTTTTAAGAGTTAAATTGAAAGATTTTTGAGATAACGGATACCTGTTCACCCTTTTCTTGTTTCTTACCATTTGCTAGGTGAATTCCTTCTTCTTTGTGCAGACGGAAGGTTCTTGGGTAGGTAAGAATCTGCCTTCCCCCTTGGCAGATAGGGGTTCCTCGGTACCGCATAATGACTTGCATTCAGGTCTTCCCACCTTAGCATCCCCGCTGCTTGTGCCCACTTTCGCATATTTTATTTTTGCGAAAAAATTTATCTGACTGTCCAAGGAATTGACTGTGAAAATCTTCATTTTGGAATCTTTAAAAAAATTAGGGCTTTTCTTTTTTGCCCCTAATGCAAATACAGGTTTTTCAGCCTTAGACTTGTCCTGCACAGTATTGCTCTGCATTCCCTTTTTGAACTTTTCTGCTAAAGATGACTCTTTAGAGTTTCCATTGGAGTTCTTTTTTGTAGCCGAGTCTTTAAAAGGGCTTTTATTGTTTTCCCTTGCTTTGTCCTTCAAACTTTCATTCTGTGGACCCTTTTTATCAATTGGGTTTTCGATGGAATGCTTTTTTAAAGCAAGTTCCTGAGCATCCAACATGCTTTTAGCTTTTTGCTTCGCGATGAATTCTTTGAGGTGATCGTATGTGGGGTGAAGATGGTGGACATTCCTGCGCTTGCAATCTTTATACTTATGCCCATATTGCCAATAGTTGAAACAGTAACTAGTAAATTCCTTTTCCGGACTAGAAGAAAAGGAAGCCGAACTTGAAGCAGGCTTGAAGGATGGTTTTCTTGAGGCAGAATTCAGATTTTTGGCTTTCTCTAGGTCATGATGGATTAACCCTGTATGCACCCTAAAATGGTCGCCTAGACTTTGGGCCCCATTTATTCAATTTATCAATCTTGAATCAATTTTATCAATAATCAATATTTTCAACATTATCAATCTCCTGATCAAGTCTTAATTTCGATCATATATTGGATTTTATCCTATGGGCTAACCATTTATCCTAAGTCCTTATTTGATTAAAAGGAATATTTCCTTCCCTTTTGATTAAATAAAAAGCCCCCACTTTCCTCTTATCCTAAGTTGCACAAATAAAGCATTATTCTTATTTTACAAAAAGAAAAAAAGTACTTTTTGTCTCACATGAGGCTCAAAAGTCAACACTTCATTCTCATTGGAGGATACTTGTGCACATGGATTGCTCCTCTTTCAAGCTCCACCGCCGATTAAGACTTTTTGCCTCTTAATCTCAATAGTCCATTTCACCTCATTTCTTATAAAAGGAGAGCTCTCTCCTTCATTTGCACACCCACTTGTTTTATGCTAATGTTATGCTATAGGTTTTAGGTGCATTTGGAGTTTGAAGACATTGAAGACTTGTTGCATTTCATTGTAGTTGCATATTTCCTTTCTTAGTTGCATGATAATGGCATTCTTACCTTAGTTTCCTTTTATGCAATAGAATAAGCTCACATAGTCTAAATAGGAAGCATTGTAATCTATTGCTATTTCCTTTCATAGCTTAGTTTGTACTTCCATTTTCATAGCATAGCTTGCACATTTGCATCTTCATTTTAGTTGCATTGCATTGCATTTCATAGTGATTCTTGGAGATATTGGCATTGTTGCCCTTGTCTTCACTTGAATCTCTCATTGTGTGGTTGACTAGCAAGGTCACAAACTTGTAGCTCTAGCTGAGAGCAAATACTTCATAGTCCCTTGCAACTCCATGCATAGAGAGCTATGAGCCGCTTTGTGAGGCCTCATGCTTGAGCAACCTTGCATCTAATGGTTCATAGAAGTGCACCATTTTAGTGTGTACATTTCTGGCACCCACCGTGGGGCTGAGTAGATTAGCTTTGTCCCTTTAATTCTGCATTTTCCGTCAAAATTTTCGTCAATTTTCGGCTTGGTTTTCAGTCTCAGAGTATCACGCGATACTTCTCAGAAATATCGCGCGATATACCTTTGTATAGCGGTGCGACACTTCACGCGAGAGAAGAATCGCCCGCCAGTACTGAGAAATATCACCTGTTATCGGGTGAAGTATCGCTCGCCCATAGTGAGAAGTATCGCGCGACTGAGAAATATCGCGCGACTATAGAAAATTGTGTTGCGCGATACTGGTGAAGTCTGAGAAATATCGCCTGGTCTGACAAAGACTTGCATTTCCAGTTTTCTCATCCGAATTTGATTATTTTAGCTTGCTATTTTGTTTTGCTGTGTTTAGATAGGTCTAACCCGCATCTTTTAACTTAAATCTAGCAGTTTATTGCATGTTTACATTTGGATTTCGATTTTGCTAACCTTGTGGGTCTAACAAGTTATGTTTGTAGGTGCTCTCATTTGCTTGAAAATTGCTAAAAATGCATGTCAAAGAGGGCTACTAACAGTTTTTGCAAGGTTGCCCAAGCATTAAAAAAAACAAAAAAAAAACAAAAATTTCTTTCTTGTTTATTTGTTTTCTTTTCAAGTGTGGCATTCACTAATTGTAGTAGGAATCTTAATACCTTGTGAAAGGGATCTTGAGGTGGTAGGAGAAGTATGCTCTTCACCTTTAGGTGAATCAGAAAATCTTGACCCATCTTAAGGTTTTGGAAGTAAGGGAGTAATTGAATCTCTTTTGCTTGGTGTGTTTGGGAGAGATTCTTGAGATAGGGGAGTATGCTCTTCACCCTTGTGGTGAACCAAAAACTTTGAAGCTCAAGAGTTGATCTATTCTTTGTTTAGTTTAGGATCCTTTAGCGGGCCTGCTCTTGAGCAATCAAGAGGAATGACTCAAGTGGGGACAACCTTGTCATCATTTTTCTTGGTGGCAAGTGATTCCAACTCACTATAATCTCAAGGCTATCAAGGACACCAAAAACCTTGGTAGACATAACACTTGTCTTCATTTGATGTGAGTAGCTCATGGGATTGCGACCATGAGGAAAATATTGAACAAGAATGCTTAAGGTACTCTTGAGGTCGTGAGGTCCTAGTCTTTTATGAGGAGCAAGAGGGGTGTTGTGAACGAAAATCCTTATTAAGAACCATTACATATAAACCACCTTATTTTAGCCGCTTATCTTCTTAGTGCAAGGATTGATCCAAGTGGTTTACCCGGATCACCTTAAGATACTCACCATATGTGTCCCTTTGGTTGTGTCATTTGACATTTCCATGACAAAGCCAACATCTCTTGTGGGTAACCACTTGGTGTGAGGCGAGGGGGCATCAAGTTGTGGGCTAAGTTGGTAAGTATTGAGCCTTGACTTTTTAGGATAGATTTGCTTGAAGTGTCTTCGATTGTGTGATACCAGTGCAAATGTTCTTACATACAAACAATCGGTAGCATTCATAGGGTGTTGTTTCAATTCTGATATCACAAGTGTTTGTCTTGGCAAGGTTGCTTTTGCCCTTGTTTCAAGTGTTTGAGACCATGTTTTGATCCTTTACTGTTTGCAAACCTGCTGAAATTCTACTGATATTGTGATTGAAATAAAAAACATCAATCCTCAGACTGGAAATTTTGACCAAACAGACCCAAAAATACAAATTTTACACAATTCTGGTCAACAGTTAAACAATTCTGCAACAGTATCGCACCCTGTAAAGTGAAGTATCGTGCGATACTTCGCGCTTGCTAGAAATATCGCCCGCTTTGAAGAGAAATATCGCGCGATAGTTCACCCCTAACGGACTATCGCCCGACCTGCCTAGAGTATATCGCCCGCCAGTACTAAGAAGTATCACCTGGCTTCAGGTGAAGTATCACGCGGTTATAGGTTTATCACCCCAGTAGCCTGGAGTATATCGCCTGGTTAAATTCTGCCGTGCTTAAATTTTGGTCAGTTTCAGTTACTGTTAATCAGGCTAGGTCTTAGAGTAGGCTTCTCACCCTGACGTTTGAGACCTGTCTTGACTCTAAATTTATGGTTTTTAGTCCTCCGGGATAGCATCATTTGATTTACGAAATCACCTTAAAATAATTGCCAAATTAGAAGGTCATTCTTGGTGCCAAGGTTCATCTCTAAGATTGTTAGCTACATTCTTGGAAAATTTTAGTACTCTTATTGTCCAAATAATTTTCACCTCAATTTCAATTATCTTTTGGCCTAGTCCAACCTCCTGATTCAAAAGTGCAAGGGTAGTCACCCTTTGATTTGAAGCACCTCTTTGACAGTGTTGGTAAAGCCCCTTTTTCTTTTCATTTCTTTTTTGGACAATAGAGGACTTTGATTGTCCTAGTTTGGCGTTGACACTTTGAGAGGTCACCTTCTCATTAAGAGTATCTTTCTTTCATGTCAGTTACGACAAGGTACCAAGAAAATCAAGGGAAGCGACCCCCTGTTGCCTTTAGCCAGTTACCACCTGTCAAGACTCGTCGACAACCTAAAGGAAAAGGACCCCTTTTTGATCAATCTCCTAAGAGTGAATCTGAGGTTTGTTTTAATCCGGGAGCTAATCCTAGTGAAGTGAGCACCTCTTTCATACCACTCTCATCAAGCATGGACATGAGTTACACTTTTACCCGACAACAAAGAGAAGTCATGAATCAAACTCTTGAGGATATCTTCCAACGACATAGAAGAGAGTATGGTGGTTCTTCTCATGCTAGTCCACCCGGGTCACCTCCCAACAATGCAAGGTATTTTGATGCTCACCAACGAGCCGAGAGACATCATAAGCAAGCTCACTCAGATTCAGGGTCACAACACGAAGACCAGAACAATGAATCTAGTGATCACCACATAAACGCAGCTAATGCAATAAGGCATTCGAGACAAACCTCCCCACTTAAAGACACCTCTCGATATGCAAATACAAGATTGAGAAGCATTGAGAGAGAGAAGCAAGCCTACTTAGATGAATAGGCTGCTAAAAAAAAAAAATTCAGACAACTAGAGGAAGAGGAACGTGCATTGTTGGATATACAGAAAAGAGTCGCCCAAGAAGAAGAAGATAGACTCTATGCACAACAACTCCAAAGCTGATTTAATGGGAGGGGAGCCAATAGTGGGACCAACTCACCCCCATCTACCCCTTCCCCTAGCCCTAGAAGAAGATCAAGGATGCCCTCACGATCCCCAAGTCCTAGAGGAAGAAGGGCTCCAAGATATGACCATCATAGGAGACAGTCGTCTCATAGACATTCAAAGCAACCCTCCCAACGAGCACATCATGGCTCACAACATGGAGGAAGTTATGCTAAATTTGATCATATGGACTTCATGACTATGCAACAAGAACCATCCTTTCAAGCATATGTGGAGCAATATGTGGAACAAAACAAAGACCAATTCTTGGAAAGTCTTATCAACAAAGGCGCTAAAGTTCCATATAATTTTGATGTTCACCAAAAGATTAAGAAACAGAGCCCTTCAACTGATGAGGTGATCTTACAAATGCAAAATGATATAGACAGGATGAAGGCTCCCAAGAGCACGTTTCATTTGGACTCCATATGTCCTAACCCCATTGACAAAAGTGTGGTGATGATAGAATTCCCTAAGAAAGTTGAGTTCCCAACATATGACAAATATGATGGCACTGGTGACCCTCACGACCATGTTCGACAGTTCTACATAATGAGCTTTTCCTTTCACCATGAAGACTCCTACTTGATGAGATTATTCCCAAGGAGTTTAAAAGGTCAAGCCATGGAGTGGTTCACCAACCTTTCCCCTCCAGTAAAGACATTTAAAGAACTTGTCCAAAGATTTGTTCAGCATTTTGCTTACAACTTATCGAGATCGGTCACAATGCTTGATTTGTGTAAACTCAAGCAAAATCAAGGGGAATCTTTTGTCACATTTTTACAACGATGGAGGTGATTGTGTTCGAAATACCCAAGGACAATCCCTGAAGAGGAGAGAATTGATATCATTGTGAGCAATCTAATACCAAAACTTAGATATGAAGTCAAGAAAATCCCATTTAATTCCTTTGATACTATGGTAGAGGTGGCATGTCGCATTAAGGATGTCCTAAAAGAACAAGGAATTTTGGCTAAACCAACAAATAACAACAATAGCCAAAATAACAATACTAATGGTAACAAGGACAAAAAGAACTCCTATTGGAACAAAAACAAGCAAGTGGTCAACGACGGAGTTGTTGACTCATCTCAGGTAAAAAATGAAGGAGTTCTTAACCTCTCTCATGTAGTTCAAGCTATGAAGCTACAAATGTCCTCAACACAACAAGACAAACCTAAGTATCAAAAGAGATCTAAAACGGAGAAAAGACAATTTACCAAATTGGGAGAATCTTATGCAGATATTTTTAAGACATTAGTTGCTCATAATTTGGCACACCCACAGGATCCTACAAAACATCGCATACCGGATCCTTTACCTCATTGGTGGGATGCTAAGGCTTTTTGCATTTTCCATAATGGGATTGGACACGACATAGAAAATTGTTTTAAACTCAAGCATCTTGTCCAAGACCTTATTGAGAAAGGACAATTACAAGTGGATGGGTTAACTACTAATGCAGATCATAAAGCTTTTAAAGAGCCCTTGCCTAAATATGAGAAAGGAGAGAATTCTAACAATAAGAATGGCAAGGCGGCTATCAACTACACCTACACAAATGTGAAGAACGTTATTAACATGCTTGAAGTTGTGGATGATAGTGTCAACATGATGAGAGGGAAAGATCCCTACGGACATAATGTGGACTCAACTCCTATGACTGATGAAAGACCCGCTGTGGTGATAAGAGGTCCTCACTCACAAAGAATGCCCCAGTCCCTCAATGTTGTCACTAGGGGACAGGCCCAAGCGCCCATTATCATTAGAGGTCCTAGCACTAGCAAGTCTAAACAGCCCATGTCCAAAGGTGCTCCTCCTAAATCTGTCGTTGGTCCTAATTCCAATTATAATCTTATTGACCAGCTACAACATACACCTGCGCAGATTTCCATTTTTGAGCTTTTAGAATTATCTCCTAAGCACAAGCACGTCCTTAAGGTTGCTTTGCGAGCAGCCAACATCCCTAACAACTTAGATATTGATCAATTCCAAAACATGGTCAACCATTTGGCTAGCCCTCATTACCTCACCTTCTCCGAAGAAGATGAAAAATCCATCAGTCACCCACATAGCTTGGCCTTACACATCGAAGTCATGATTCATAAAACCCATGTTAGGCGTGTACTGATAGATGGGGGTGCGGGGCTCAATATTTGTACCCTGAGTTTGTTGCTGGCTCTAGGATATTCTGAGAATGTCATTGACACAAGGAAAAGGATCACAATCAAAGCATATGACGAAGCAGAAAGAAGTTCTAAGGGATTGGCTGTTTTGCCTATTCGCATCGGTCCCGTAGAAAAAGATATATTATTTCAAATTGTTGATGTTGGACCTCTAGCCTACAACATTTTTCTAGGTAGGCCATGGATTCATGAAATGCAAGCAGTCCCATCAACATATCACCAGTGTGTTAAGTTTCCCCATAACAGTGTAGAAATTTGCATCCCTGGAGATAGTGCTTTATCAGTTAATAACATTTCTGCGGGATCACATGTACCTTTGAATAGGGAAGTTGACAGTCCTAGTAGTTCACTTGAACAATACAAGCAAAAGTTCAAGACCATCGATCTTGGGATGGGAGATTATAAAATAGATTCTTTTACAAACATGCCAATCTCTCCTAGGTCTTATGGGAGACCATCCCCAAATGTGAAGCCTTCGTCATCAGCAATGACATTATTTGAGAAATTTGTTGAGTCTTCGGTCCCCATTCAAGAAGAGAAAGAGGAAGTTGCTGTAAGGGACTGGATCTATCACGAGGAGAAATACAAACATAAGGAGAATTTTGCTCCTTCACCTAAAGCTTATGGGAAAGGGTATACACTGGTTAAAAATATGGGATATCCGGGATATGGTCCCCTTAGTCATAGGCTGGACGCTAAAGTTGAGCCTCTTGATCATGCTCTTTTTGGATGAAAGAATAAGTCCACGGTTGGCTTAGGTTTTGAGAATAAGAAGAAGAAAGGTGTCCCTGTCCCAGCTGCGACGGACAGTGATAGTGACTCAGATTATACGCCTGATCTTTCTAATCAACAAGATGTGTCTGATGATTGGGTGCCCTCAACGAATCTCCTTTGGGGAGATTCCACAGATTTGATACTTGATAGTCCTACTATCCCAGCTGCGACAGATAGTGACTGTGTGACTACTAGATCGACAAAGGAAAGTGTTATTGTCCTAGCTGCGACGGATAGTACCAATAATAGCACTAGAGAGGGGGGAACCCTTCCTAACCTTGAGGCTTCTACATCACGAGGCCTAAATGATGACTCAGAGATAGACTCCCATGAATATGAATGGGACTCACTTTCAGATGCAACAGTTGATCTGGACGTAGATATTGTCCATGCTTATAGTACCCAACCCGATGCGACTAACGATCCTAGTGTAGGACTAGAGGATTACACTCCTCAAATCGCCTTAGTGGACGATGCTTCGTTTGATAGGATGAGTCCTAATTCAGGTATCTTAGGAGAAGACTTGATGAAATCTGATTATATGGTCACCAGAGATGACACCTTTCGCATAAACAACATCGAACCCGCCATTGACTTACCCCTTGTTCACTTTGACCTAATTGACTGGTCTCAGCGCCATCAAGAGCCCACATTCCTCACCTTCCACAATGATTACGAAATCGCTTACTATCTGAATGCTCTTGAACCTGTGGCTTCTTCCACCAGTGAACCAACAACCAGCATGACAGAGCCTGATATTAAGTACCTCAGTCTCAAAATAAAAGAAAAAAAATAAAATAGGTCTGATGGCGAAAACCACTTTGTGGCAGTGTCAGAACCAAAAATAGTAAAAAGAAATGACGCATCCGAGGGTGAAAACCTCTTTGAGGCACCTAAGGATGGGGTACTTAATAACTTGCCGAGTTATTTCCAGGATAGATCATCAATATTGATTGAACCAACAAAACCAGTCAATTTACACATAGAAGAAAATCCTCAGATAGTCCATCTTGCTCAGTCTTTATCAGAAGAAGAGACCAAGGCATATGTACAGTTTTTACAGAAAAAGAAAATTAATTTTGCATGGACCTATTCAGACATGCCAGGGCTTGACACGAATCTCATAATGTATCACTTATCCATAGCTCTAGGAGTCAAGCCAGTAAAACAGAGATTAAGAAAAATGCATCCACATGTAGCTCTACTTGTCAAAGGGGAATTAGAAAAACTTTTGAGAGCTGGATTTATTAGAGCCATCGATTATGCAGAATGGATCTCAAACATAGTACCTATCTCCAAACATGATGGGTCCATTCGTGTCTGCACAAATTTTAGAGATTTAAACAAAGCATGCCCAAAGGATGATTTTCCACTTCCAAACATTGACATGATAGTGGACATGACGGTGGGCTATGACATATACTCTCTAATGGATGGTTTCTTAGGGTATAATCAAATCAAAATAGCTCCTGAAGACCAAGAGAAAACAACATTCACATGTGCATGGGGAACCTATTGCTGGAACGTCATGCCATTCAGATTAAAGAATGCAGAAGCAACCTACCAAAGAGCTATGACGACTATCTTTCATGATATGATGCACAAAAACATGGAAGATTATGTGGATGATACCCTGGCAAAATCAAGAAAAAAGGACACACACCTTAATGATCTGGAAGTAATTCTAGATCGTATGGAACAATTTCAACTCAGATTGAATCCAAAGAAGTGCGCATTTGGCGTCACCTCAGGCAAACTTTTAGGATTCATAATATCAGCAAAAGGTATCGAGGTTGACCCTGAAAAGGTCCAAGCAATTCTAGATATGCCGCCTCCTCGAAATATCAGCCAAATGAGAAGTCTTCAAGGATGTCTTCAATCAATTAGGAGGTTTATTTCTCAACTTGCAGACAGGGCACAACCCTTTAACAAGACATTGCATCTTCTTGTGTTTGGAACGAGGATTGTCAAAAGAGCCTAGATTAGATCAAACAATACTTGGCTAATCCTCCGATTCTAATGCCTCCTATTCCAGGGAAACCATTGATCCTATATATTTCAGCTACAGACACTTCCTTGGGGGCATTGTTGGCTCAATCAGATGATATTGGGAAAGAACGGGCCATATACTATATCAGCCGTACTCTAGTCTCCTATGAGATCAATTACAATAATATTAAGAAGTCTTGTCTGGCGGTGGTGTTTGCTTCTCAAAAGTTGCGCCACTACATGCTTGCTCATACCATACATTTGGTTGCCAAAATTGATCCTCTTAAATACTTTCTTAGTAAGGCTGCCCTCACGGGTAGACTTGCTAAATGGATGATGGTCCTGACTGAATTCAACATAGAGTACGTTGAAAGGAAGGCAATAAAAGGACAAGCTATTGCTGACCAATTAGCTAATTTCCCAATTCAAGATAGTATGCCAGTCCAAGTGGAATTCCCAGACGAACACATCTTGTATACAACTACTCGCACTTGGACAATGTTTTTTGACGGTTCCCGCATGCAAAACGGATCAGGTGCTGGAGTGTTATTTGTTTTTCCACATGGGTACAACATTCCGAAGTCTTACAAACTATTATTCCCATATACCAATAATATTGCAGAATATGAAGCTTTAACTAATGGCTTGAGAATGGCTATAGAATGGAACATCACAGAGTTACATGTCTTTGGGGATTCCCAGTTAATCATCAACCAAGTCAATGAAGAGTATCAAACCAAGGATGACAAATTGATACCCTATAAAAAGATGGTTGATTCTTTGAGACGCTATTTCACCTTTGTGACGTTTCAACAGATCCCTAGGATAGAGAACAAAGCTGCCGACGCCATGGCCACATTAGCTTCACTTCTTCAGTTGGAGACACATGAATCCCGATTTGAATTCCTGGTGGAAGAGCTACACCATCCCATCTTTGACTCGTCTGAAAGCCACGTCATTTGTGCCATTATCACACACGAGTCTTCCCGATATGGTGCTATCTATTCATATCTTTGTGATGGCATCATTCCTGACACATTCAACCGCTCTGAACGCCGAAAACTCATCCGTAACACCTCTCGCCACACCCTCATCTCTGGTGATTTATATAGGAGGGGTTTAGATGGGATGCTCCTTAGGTGCTTGGAAAAGGAGGAATCCAACCAAGCGTTAGCTGACATCCACGAGGGCATTTGTGGTGGACATTCTAATGGTCTTGCCATGGCCCGAAGGTTGCTTAGGGTGGGATATTATTGGCCCACAATGCAAATAGACGCAGTCACCTTTGCTAAGTCATGTGAAAAATATCAGAAACACGGTAACCTGATCCATGCTCCAGGTAGGGAGCTGATCCCTTCTGTTTCTCATTGGCCATTTCAGCGCTAGGCCTTTGATCTGGTTGGGTAGATTCATCCCAACTCATCAGGTGGACACAAGTTCATTATTATTGCCACTGACTACTTCACAAAATGGGTGGAAGCTGTGCCACTTTCTGTTGCTTCAGGGAGGACCATTTCTTTGTTCATCTTGAATCATATCATTTGCCGATTTGGAGTGCCTTCTGAGATCATTACTGACAATGGAGGTCAATTTAAGAATAAGGACCTAAAACACCTATGCAAAAAGTTTAAAATCAAGCAACATTGGTCCTCTATCTATTTTCCACAGGGAAACGGATAGGCAGAAGCCTCTAACAAAACCATTCTTAAGATTCTTCATAGAACGGTTCACAAGAATGGTAGGGATTGGCACTTGCAAATTAATCCAGCACTATGGGCTTACAGAACAAGCATTCACACACCTACAGGAGCTACTCCTTTTTCTCTCACCTATGGCACTGAAGTAGTATTGCCTTTAGAAGTCGAGATACCATCACTTAGAGTCTCACTCAAAGGTTTGATTACAGATGAGGATTACCGCGCCATGAGGTTACAGGAACTAGAACTTCTAGATGAGAAGCGTAAGGCTTCTTTTGATCATATGCGAGTGTATCAGAAGCGTATGTCCAAGGCATTCAACAAGAAAGTTCGCCCTAGAGAATTTCAAATAGGTGATCTTATTTTGAGAGAGAATCCTAAGAATCAACAGAACAGAGAACAAAAGGGCAAGTTTGAACCTAACTGGCTTGGACCATATGTCATCATAGCTGCTTTTGGTACTGGTGCGTATTTATTGTCAGATCCTGATGGAGAACAGCTCCCTGATCCCATCAATATTATGCACCTCAAGAAGTTCTATCCTTGATGCTCGGTCTGTCTGGGGGCATCCTTTGTACATATTTTATGATCCTGAAAAAAATACCAAAAAAACATTGATATATGATGCTGAAAAAATCCTAAAAAGCATAAAAAGTCCTGAAAAAATATAAAAAAATAAAAAAATTCAAAAATTCAAAAAAATAGAAAAAAGTGCCTTGGTGAAAACCTGGAAACAGGCGCCTTGGTAGCAAAAATCCAAAAAAAAAATAAAAATAAAAAAAGATTCCAAGTGGTGAAAACCTAGAAACAGGTGCTACTTGAGGCCTTTGCACTCCTATTTGTTAGCATGCATCCTTGACACTTAGCCACTTCCCATCATACCTTGACCTTATTTGGCATAGTCTGGAATTGGTCTTTGTCTTTGTCTAGGGGGCATAACTGTTAGCATTGGTCTTTTAGGTGCGTTTGTCTCTTGGGGCATTTCACAACAGGTGTTTTTCAACACCACCCCAAACAGTGTTTTTCAACACTACCCTTGTGTCGAGTATTTCTTAACACTTATCAGATGTCTTGCCTATAGTCTAAGAATAATGCGATAGTGCTCATGTGCAGATGCGATACTTAGAGTCTGACTCTATGACCAACACACACACATTTACACAATTAACTCGATGACGATATGATGACTTTATTTTTCTTTGTGTGCTGTCTATGAGGATTTCTTTGATGAGTGATCTCTCCCTGAGAAGTTTTCGATGATGCATAGCTAGAAGACTGAGGGAATGAGAACATGTTTTCTTTCTTTATCTGCTTGTGGGTATATTTTTTTGATCCTAACTATCATGAGCATTTAAGCTGGTCCTACTTGACACTATGGATTAACAAGGTATTATCCTTGACTATTTTGCGAGTGCATGCTTTTAGCTATCCTGACTTTCATGTGTCCTGATATAAGCATAATCTCGCCATATCAAACTTAGGTGATCCCACTGCATTAGTCATCTTGACCTATATGTCTTTGATGCCTAGGTGGGATTCTCACATTTCTATCTGATACAGATCATATTCATATCCACATAGTTACGCTAGTGTGCATTGTATGATCTTACGACACTACCAATAACGCTTGATGATGATAATTAGATGTCTATAGGCGTTGTGACCTTGCAAGTCAACCACTTTCATAGTAGCTTGCATTCTTAGGTTCATCATAGTTTAGTTTTTGCATCTTGCATATGAAGAGAGCTCTCATTTTCATCTTACGTGGACCTGTCAGTCGACTGCGCTCACCTTTTCTTCTTCTCGATCATGTCTTTCACTCCTCTTTTTCATCTCGAACCTATTCTTGTTCATCACAAGGGGTTAATCATATCATCATATCTATATCACAACTGTCATTTTCAAGAAACATGAGTCTATATCATACACATGAGAATTAAACATACATCTATGAGAGAGAACATACATAAGCACATACATAAGCATTTTGAGAAAAATGACAAGATAATATACATAAACTGATACATCCATCACAAGTGAGACAAATACACATGATACATCGAATAGCCAGTAATCTCATAAATCTATAACAATGTCATGATATACAATACAATATGAGATCCCAAAATCTGGATCAAAAGTCTCAAAATATGTCCAAAACATCTAAGCCCTAAGACTCGCTACCACCCTCATGAGGAGCTTGTGGTGGTGGAGGAGGCATAGCTCTCCTATCAAGTACCACATCTGATACCCCTGCCCGCTGAGAGTATGATGGTGCTCTCTCACCCTCTGGGATGGCCTGCAGATATAGCCCATGATAATAGGCTGCTCTCGCTGACTCTCGTCGGAGCTCCAGTGCCTCGGCCTGTGCCATCGCCTCACGGCATGCTATCTTTTCCCTAAGATCAGATATCTGCTGATCCTGCTCTACCCTCAGATCCAGTAGCTGCTGATCTCTCACGACTATAATAGTCCAGAGCTACTGTATCTCTGCCTCCTGAACCTATATCTGGGCTCTCAGATCCTCTCCCCCCGTAGGCTAATCCTGCTGTGCCTCCGCCTGCCGGTGAGCTAGTCTCGCCTCCTCCTCGGGTGTCGCTGATCACTGTCCCCATGACCATTTTTGGCCACCTGATGTCGACCCCTCTCTTCTCTCCATCCTCCTCCCTCTCCCCCTCCTGCCATCTCCTCCATCCCCTCCCTCTCCCCCTCCCTCTCCCCCGTCCCCTCCGTCTCCTCCATCTCCCCCGTCACCCCCTCTATCTCCTCCCGGCACTGGTACCTATGCATCTGGTACTGTAAACTGAGGGAATGGCACCCTCCATCGCTCTGCTCTGTAGGCTCCATCAGCCCCTGCATCTGCCATATCTGGGAAATACTCCTAGGGCTCGCTCCTGATACTTGCTGTCTCCGCGACAGCCTGCTGATAATCCAACATGGGTAGCCACCCATGACCCTCCTCGTCTCTGGCCCTGGCATATGTGGTAGTCTTTGTCAAGACTCGCTGCTGCCTCCCAAACTGTCGCCATACCCGAGTGATGCATAATCTCTCAACTATCTCTGCATACCGACCTACCAGTGGCCGACTGCACAGCATATAACTCAGCTCATCGGCTGCATCTCCCCAAACCTCAACCTCCCTGTAGGGCCTCCATGTGAATGAGGTTATCTCGTCCAAAATCTACTGATAATAGGTCACATCCCCAGAATGGGCATGTGATATGAACCCGAGGTACCTGTAGATATAGGGGTACCTCCTCTCCCTTGGATGAACCCTGGGGTGCACCACAGTGATGTGCTCCCACGCCCATACCTATGCTAGGATGACACCACATGCCCATGTCCGACTATCTCTGTAGATGATCTCGTGCAGCTCATGGTACATCTCTGCCAATATGGCAGGACCCCATGCCATCCGTCGCAGCCTGCCGACCAAGTCAACCAAAAGCCGAGCCCATCCGAGCGGGAAACCCTTCTGACTACGGTCAGTCATCAGGATGTGAGAAATGATAGATGCCACTATGCATGGCACTGGGTAGTCTCTGCTGAAATCATCTATCAGCCTCTCCCAGCTGATATGCCTATCCAGAATAGTGACATCCTGGAACATCTCCTGCACCAGTCGGCGCCCCTCAGTAGCATCCTGATCATAATACACCTATGCCAACAAACGAATCATGTCAATTTTCATCATATGGAACATTATATTTATGATTAGATCTTAAAACATGATTATACTCACCGGCTTGCCATGGCATGACACACGCAAGATCCTATAGACATCCTCTAAAGTGATCGACGCCTCTCCAGTAGGCAGATGAAAGGTGTTGTGCTCACTATGCCATCTCTCGGTAAGAGCAGTCAACAACCCATGGTCCGCTCGGATATATGGGTATCTCAGCAAATATTTGAATCCCATCGCTCTGATGTCGGCATTGCCCGGATCATCCAGATCTCGGACACACCGCAATCCTGTCACCTTCGGCGCTCTGATGATGAGCGCCGGAAAGACCTCCTGCAAGTCAAAACCAAGCTAGTTGTTAGCACATATCATGATGGATGTCTAAAAACTCAGTATAAAACATCCCAAAAACGTAACATTGTCTAGACCCATGTCATTTTTGCTCAAAAATGCATTAAAAATCAAAATTTTATACTGGGCAATTTCTTTTTTTGGAGAAGTATCGCGCAATACTTCTCCCTATAGCGGGGCGATAAACCTTATACCGGGTGATACTTCGCCCAGTATCGTGTGATTTTTCACCCAGTATCGTGCGATACTGGTGCCTTAGGTCACGCGATACTTTGGGGACCCGCGAAGTATCGCGCGATACTTCTCCCCAAAGCGCACGATACTTCTAAAGTATCGCGCGATATTTCGCCTAGCAAATTTTTTTTGAAATTTTAAAATTTGAAAAACGTGCTAAAATAAGCTATTAAATGCAAAAAATGACTCAAAAAGCTTGAGTTTTTCGAAAACATACCGGGGTAGGATAGTGTGGTGGCCGGTTGTGCAATCGGGCGCGCTTGAATCGATGCCTGTGGATGGGAACTCCTGCTTGCTGGACCATTTTCTCTCTCCAAAGCTCTGAAATTCTCAAATCGCTAAAAGACATGATTTTTGAAAATGACATTTGACCCCTTTTATAGCTTTTTGACTTTTTGACCTCATTTTCCAAACACCTCGAAATTGCGCGAAAATTGCACCCCTAGCTAATTTTGACATCCTGGATCCATTTTTGAATTTGAAATCGAAATCCGAGGTCATCTTGATAGTTAAAATCGCGTTTCAAAATCTTCCCCCCTTCTGCGCAGTTGACTGATCTTTTGAGGCCTAATCCTTCGATCTTTGTTGGGGCATCGTCATTTCTTCATTTCCATGTCTTCCAAATTTCTAGTCTTTCATTTATATTCATTCCATTCCCTCATTTCTCACGTTTGACTACATCTTTTCAGTCAGGTTGGGGCATGTTTTATGCCTAATGGTTAACCTATTTGACCCTTACATTCGATTGTGATTTCATTCTGATTTGATCAAATCCTTATCAATTCGTTGTTCTCCTCTCTATCTGATTTCGATTTCGATTCCGAGGGGGTAGTACCTATGGGATTCTCATCCCCAATTGCTTGATTCTCTTGATTCAGACATCTTTTGTGAGCTTCTACTCAAATTTGAGATTCTTATCTCCTACTTTGAATGTGATCCCAAATCGACCTTATGTTCAAAGGCCTTTGTTTATGTTTTATCCGGATGTGATCCCGAATCGACCTCACATCTGAGTTGTTTTGTGATCCCAAATCGATCTCACATTTCAATTCTTCTTTGACTGCATGTGTTCCCGAATCGATCACACATTAGTCAAAGAGGGGCAAATGTATGCACCCTAAAATGGTCGCTTAGACTTTGGGCCCCATTTATTCAATTTATCAATCCTGAATCAATTTTATCAATAATCAATATTTTCAACATTATCAATCTCCTGATCAAGTCTTAATTTCGATCATATATTGGATTTTATCCTATGGGCTAACCATTTATCCTAAGTCCTTATTTGATTAAAAGGAATATTTCCTCCCCTTTTGATTAAATAAAAAGCCCCCACTTTCCTCTTATCCTAAGTTGCACAAATAAAGTATTATTCCTATTTTACAAAAAGAAAAAAAGAACTTTTTGTCTCACATGAGGCTCAAAAGTCAACACTTCATTCTCATTGGAGGATACTTGTGCACATGGATTGCTCCTCTTTCAAGCTCCACCGCCGATTAAGACTTTTTGCCTCTTAATCTCAATGGTCCATTTCACCTCATTTCTTATAAAAGGAGAGCTCTCTCCTTCATTTGCACATCCACTTGTTTTATGCTAATGTTATGCTGCAGGTTTTAGGTGCATTTAGAGTTTGAAGACATTGAAGACTTGTTGCATTTCATTGTAGTTGCATATTTCCTTTCTTAGTTGCATGATAATGGCATTCTTAGCTTAGTTTCCTTTTATGCAATAGAATAAGCTCACATAGTCTAAATAGGAAGCATTGTAATCCATTGCTATTTCCTTTCATAGCTTAGTTTGTACTTCCATTTTCATAGCATAGCTTGCACATTTGCATCTTTATTTTAGTTGCATTGCATTGCATTTCATAGTGATTCTTGGAGATATTGGCATTGTTGCCCTTGTCTTCACTTGAATCTCTCATTGTGTGGTTGACTAGCAAGGTCACAAGCTTGTAGCTCTAGCTGAGAGCAAATACTTCATAGTCCCTTGCAACTCCATGCATAGAGAGCTATGAGTCATTTTGTGAGGCCTCATGCTTGAGCAACCTTGCATCTAATGGTTCATAGAAGTGCACTATTTTAGTGTGTACAAACCCTAGCTTAACCTGACGATTCTGCCAAGCAATTTTCCTTTGCAGTCTGATTTTTCTTATTTTTCTCTAGTAGATCATCCCCTAGGCTTCTGTGAAATTCAAGTAACTTTCAAAACATTGGAAATTTGAAACCGACTGGGTTAATTGAAATTTCGTGCAATCCCTTCGATATCCAAAGATCTCTGCGAGATTCCTTCCTCCTATGTACTACCGTGCTATGTAGCTGCTCTGTCCGTGATTGTTCACCTGACAATTGAATTGTGACTGACCGATGCCTGAATACAGACTTTTCAAATTGTTAAACAGACCGGACCCTGTCTGGATGAGTAGGTGCTGACTGAATTCACAAGGGAGACTGCCTGTAAGGAGAGCCAAAAATGGCTCAAAACTGCTTCGTCCAGACCCTAAGACACATGCACTTTGACAGGGATTTTTAATAAATTTTGTGACTGCCGAAATTGATATGTCTGCTGCACATAGACCCTGCAATTCTTGGATTCAATCGGCTCTATCAAACAATTCGTAGCCCCCCCCCCCCACTTAGAAGAAATTGCAACTAGCTGGAAGTGAATCGCTGTTCGTTTAAGGCAAATTAGTCACCAAATTCTGATGCCAAATTTGTGGGTAACCACTGGTGGATCGCTGACTGTTCGAGATGAATTTCATTGTTATTACTTGCAGAATATTCATTGTTATTTTAGTCAATGACCAAATTGGTCATTTATTTAGCCATTTATATTTGTGAGTTGCAAGAAAATGATAGAACATGATCAGTTTTAGTCACGTGACTAAAATTTTTAGTCACCTGGTCATTTATTTGCCAAATTCTACTAGTGAATGGTTAGAAAGTAGCAGCAATATTTATCTAAAAAATATACAACTCACTTTGCAAATATCAGATCCGATTTCGTACACTAATGCTGGTTTACTGACTTTGAAACTTTGCCATCTCCATCTCTGATCTGCTCGAAACTTTTCTTCAAGTAACCACCACAATTCTCCTTCAGCCTTTTCTGCTTATTCAGTCAATAAAACTCTACTGATCTTCCAACATTCTCTGTTCACCCATGCACTTGCATATCCAAATGCTCAGGTTCCCTTTATACTTTCCTCAATTAGGTTAACTCATCTTATGCCGCTCAATCTCATTCGTAGATCTTAGGGTTAGGTCAGATTCATTGAATCTACCCACTTCATGTTCTTCGGCTCCTTTTCTAGAATCATCTCAAATCTCTTAAAGATTTACAATAAAACATTTTACAGTGCCTTTAATGCTTTCAAACAATCAATAAATAAAGTCAACACATTTTACATAATCCAAGAATTCAACAATGTTGGCTCTAAAATTAAATTCTCTTCAAATATAAAATTGCTGATGCTCGGTCAATATTGTGATCAACTACTCGGTCTTCATGTAGAAAGCTCGGTCATTACTAAAAATGTTTCCTCGGCTTACACTATCTTCCTCGGCAATTAACTGTTGTTCAATCAACACTAAAATTTTGCTCGGCATACATTGACTCGGTCAACACTAACATTACTCGGCTTAAACATGATTTTTCCATTCTTTGCTCGGTCAAGCCTACCAGTTTAGTCTCCAGTCTTACTAAGATAAACAATACATTGTCTCATCATTGTGCAACATAGTCAAGTACACTTTGTAGTATCAAGATAACTCAACCTTTCCTTAGGTGCTATTGTTACCAACCTTGTCTATCCCCTTAGCAACACTCAAATAGATATAGTACTTTCCTAAGTAGCAATAGTCTTACCAGTTAAGGTTTTCCATCAATGACAATATAACAATTGTTTCAATTGCAGTTTCCAACAATCTCCCTCTTTGGCATTGATGGCAACACCATATGATATTACCTAAATAACACACGGATTACCAACCAATCCAAAAACTTATATGTTCATCAGAGAATTATTTATAATATCCTTAGCTTCATTCTGATTCAGAATCCTATAAGCCTCACTTTTGTGATAGTCAGAAGTATTCAGATCTCCCTCTATCCTGATCCTTCATTTTAGTTCATCATCCTTAGCTTCAGTTTCATGTGTTATCATATCAATTCATCTCCCTCTTTGACAAAAATTCCAAAGCAACAACTAAAACATACATCCAGCATATGTAGATAATATCTGTGCAACTCAGTGTTTCTCCCTCTGTCATCTTGCTTATGACTGATTCCTTATCTTTGCTTCTTTTCACAACTCTAGGCCAGCCCTAAAGTGCAACAATCTTCTGCATCAATTTGTCAAATTTTCTGTTGTAGCACATTTGATGTAGTGCTCCTAGCTAGTCTAGGCAGCCTCAGTTAGGAGAAGGACCCCTAATTGACTTCTCAAATACTCATGAGCTTCTCTGGGTAAAGCTTTAGTGAATATGTCTGCTAATTGTTCTTTTGTATTCACATATTCCATTCAGACTTCTTTGTCTTGTACTAATTCTCTCAAGTAGTGATACTTGATTGCAATGTGCTTGGTCTTAGTGTGCATCACTGGATTCTTAGAAATATTGATAGCACTTATGTTGTCACAGAAAATAACAATAGGTTCAGTGATTTCTTCTTTCATGCCTATCAACAATTGTTTTATCCATACCAAATTTGAATAGTTTACCACAGCAACAACATACTCGGCCTTGACAGTAGATTGGGAAATGCAATTTTGTTTCTTGCTTGTCCAGGAGACTAATCTCTGTCCAAGAAAGAAAGCTCCACCACTAGTACTATTTCTGTCATCTACATTTCCTGCCCAATCAACATCTGTATAAACTCTGAGTTCAAATTTGTCATCCTTCTTATAATATAGACCATAGTCAGCAGTTCCTTTCAAGTATCTCATAATTATTTTTACAGTCATCATGTGTGTTTCCTTAGGATTGGCAGAGAATCTTGCCACAATCCCAATAGCTAGTGCAATATCTAGTCTACTATGTATAGCATACTGTAATTTTCCAATCATGGATCTATACAAAGTCTGATTCACTTCTGTAGCATCATCATTCTTAGATAAATTTTGTCTAGTAACCATAAGAGTTCCCACTGGTTTAGCATCTTCCATCCCAAAAGTTTTCAATATTTCATTAACATACTTAGACTGTGTAATGAAAATTCCATTCTTCCTCTGATATACTTGTAAACCAACAAAGAATTTGATCTCATCAAACATACTCATTTCAAATTCAGTTTTCATTTCATTTGAGAAAATTTTACATAATGCATCTTGTCCACCAAAGATAATGTCATCCACAAATTTTTTTGCCAATAGGATACCTTTACCATCTTCATCTTTCATGTACAAATTATTTGTGTCATTTGTTCTTGAAAATCCAATTTGTATCAAGTAGTTGTGCAACCTCTCATACCATGCTCTGGGAGCTTGCTTCAATCCATATAATGCTTTGTTCAATTTTCACACCATGTGTCTTCTGTTTGGATCAATAAAACCTTCTGGCGGTTCTATGTAAACTTCTTCTTCTAGTATACCATTCAAAAATGCAGACTTGACATCCATTTGATATACCTTGAAATCTTTATAAGCAACATATTCAAGTAGAGTTCTTACTCCTTCCAATCTAGCTACAAGGGAAAATGTCTCCCCATAATCTATTCCTTCTTCTATGTAGCCTTTGCATACTAGCCTAGCTTTGTTTCTAGTGATTTCACCATTTTCATTCATCTTATTCTGAAACACCCACTTTGTTCCTATAACATTTTTGTTTTCAGGTCTCGGCACCAAAGTCCAAGTATCATTCTTCTCAATCTAGTCAATCTCTTCATTCATTGCTTTTATCCAGTCTTCATTCTCCAATGCCTCTCTAGTCAACTTGGGTTCAAATTCACACAGTAGGCATGTTGGATCCTTAGTCTTACTTCTGGTCTGAATTTTAGTATTTTTGTCTCCAATTATCTATTCAGGCTTGTGATGTCTTCTTACATATTTTGCCAAAACAGGTTTAGCTCCTCTCTCCTCTATTTCATCATGTTCCTCAATAAGATTGTCAGATTCAACTTCTGAATGCTCGACAACCTCTTCCTGATACTCAAAAACATTTTATTATAGCTCGACATGTTCTTGTTCTCTCTCAGCAATGTTTTCCTAATGCTCGACAGCATATGTCTGTCGCTCGACATTGCTTACCCGAGACTCGGCATCAGGTGCAAGTCTGTTACTTGCCTCTTCTTCTTCCTCCTCAATGTACACAAAAGATTTATAATCTTCTGGTTCTCTTTTGCTGTCAACTTCATTTCTTTCTGCATACTCATCAATTTTGACATTCACACTTTCCACAATTTTGTTAGTGTTAGAGTTCAAACACTTATAAGCTTTACTTTTTGTGGAATACCCTAGGAATATGCCTTCATCACTCTTAGCATCAAACTTTCCATTCCTAGTGTCTTTTAATATATATAGCACTTACTTCCAAATATTCTAAAGTATTTAACACTCGGTGCATGCCCATGCCATAATTCATAGGGTGTCAGATTTGTACCTTTCTTGATCTATACCCGGTTAAGAGTATAGACAACAATGCTTATAGCTTCTTTCCAGTATTTCTATGCCACATTATTTTCAATCAACAATGTCCTTGCACAATCCAAGATAGATCTGTTTCTCCTTTCTGCTATACCATTTTGTGGAGGTGTTCTAGGTGCAGACATCTATCTTTTAATTTCTCTATCATTGCAAAATAGATTAAATTTATTTGATGTAAATTCTCCACCTCGGTCAGATCTAAGACATTTTAGGTTCCTACCTATCTCCTTCTCAACCTTAGCCAAATACCACTTAAAAAATTGAAAAGCTTCAGATTTTTCTTTTAGAAACATCACATGCATCATCCTAGTATGATCATCAATAAATAAGATAAAGTATCTAGCACCACAATAACTTTGTACACCCATAGGTCCACAAAGGTTAGTATGAACCAAATCTAAAATGTTTTCAAAAGTAAAGGATTTGCTCTTGAAACTTGACTTTGTCATTTTTCCTAACTGGCATTCCTTGCACATCACATTCTCATGTTTCTTCAATCTAGGTAGACCTCTTACCTTTTCCTTCTTACTTATCTCTACCAGATTGTCAAAGTTAACATGACACAACCTTTTATGCCATAACCAAATATCATCAAGTTGTGCAATTAAACATGTTTCTTCAGATAGGTCAAGATAGAACAAATTACCTCTAGTATGATCTCCACTTCCAATTAGTTCTCCAGTAGCATTAAATATTTTAGCTTGCTTGTGATGAAATTCTACTTGGTAACCAGTTTTGTTAAGCTGAGCAACACTTAACAAATTATAATAAAGACCTTCAACCCAATATGCATTTTCACAAGATATCTTATCAGTCAGTTTAATCAAACCTTTTCCTCTAACAGGACATGGTGCATCATTACCAAATTTTACACTTTTACCTCTGTAATGATGTAAGGTCTCAAACTTATTTTTGTCACCAATCATGTGATGTGAACAACCATTGTCAATAATCCATTTATCATTCTTGTTCACATAGGATATCAAAGCATTTTTCTCATCCTCATCAGATTCATCTTTCATTGCAACATAGACTACATCAATTTCAAAATCATCACTATTAGTGTTAGTTTCTTTTTCAGCAATGTAACAAGATTTCTTACCTTTTTCCTTTGTAGTCTTTGTTCCATCGGTAGCTTCTGTCATCTTTTCTGTCTTTGTGTTTGCTTTTCCTTTCATCATCTTTATCCTTCCTGTTAGGACATCTAGCAGCTATATGACCAACTTTATTACATGCAAAACATATAATAGGGATTTTACCTTTATACTTTCCTTTTCCCCTTCTCAGTCTTCTAGCCATAAGAGCTTCTAGATCTTCCAGATCTTCATCAGATGTGTCACTGTCACTTTCACTGATGCATCTTTCTTTGGCTTGTTCAGAACTAGTTGTGACTTGAAACAAGATTCAACATTACCAATGCTTCCAACAGTGAAATTATCATAGTTAGAGAGTTCAAAAGCAGTCAACTTACCAACCAAACTTTCCAAAGTAAGCACACTAGCAGAGTTACATCTAGATTCCTAAATAGTTGAGATCTTAATAGCATATATAGGACATAGGGTTCTTAGTACTTTCCCAATTATAGTTTCATCATCAATAGCCCCATTTGCTCCTCTAATAGCATTCACAACTTCTTTTATTCTACCACAATATTGTGCAATTTTTTCACCTTCTTGTTGTACACACTCAAATGGTGCACTTCTCTAAGTCATTATATCCAAGCGAATCCATGAATGAGAAACCTTAGAAAGTGACCTAGAGCTCTCTATGTATAGAGTTGCAAGATTATTTAAAATTTTCTCTGAACTAGAGCTATTAAGCTAATGACCTTGCTAGTCAACCACACAATGAGAGATTCAAATGAAGACAAGAGCAAGAATGTCAATATCTCCAAGAATCACTATGAAATGCAAATGCAAGCTAGATAAAGATGAATATGCAAGCTAGAAATGAAAGGTGCAAGCTAAGCTATGGAAATGAAAGTACAAACTATGCTATGAAAAGGAAAGTACAAGTATTACCAAGCCTTCCTAGTTAAACTAGATGAGTTACTCTAAAGCTTGAAAAGAAACCTAAACTATGAAAGCATAAACATGAAGCTACTATGCATGAATGAAACTAAGAATGGAATGTAGATGCAAAAGCCAAGAATGCTCCAAATCTTCAAAAAGCTCCAAAGTGACCTAGAAAACCTGCAGCATAACATTAGTATTAAAAAATGCATATGAAAATGAGGAAGAGAGATCTTCTTTTATAGGAAATGAGAAAGAATAGACCATGGAGATTAAGAGGCAAAAGATTTAATCAAGGGTGGAGCTTGAAAGTGGAGCAATCCATGTGCACAAATATCCTCCAATAAGAAAATAAGAGTTGACTTATGTGTCAATATGAGACAAAAAATACTTTTCTTCTTTTTATAAAATAGGAATAATGCTTTATTTGTGCAACTTAGGATAAGAAGAAAAGGTGGGGGTTTTTTATTTATTAAAATGGGATGAAATATTCCTTTTAAATAAATAAAGACTTAGGATAAAATGGTTAGCCCAAAGCAAATAATCAAAAATGATAAAATAGAATTTGATCAAGGAAATTGATATAAATGATAAAATGCTGATTTTTGAAAATATTGATTCAGGGATTTGATAAATTGCTGAATGGGGGCCCAAAGTCTAGGCGACCATTTTAGGGTGCATACATTTGCCCCTCTTTGACTAATGTGTGATCATTTTGGAAACACATGTGGTCAAAGAAGAATTGAAATGTGAGATCAATTTGGGATCACAAAACAATCCAGATGTGTGATCATTCTGAGAACACGCCAGGACAAAAATAAACCGGCTGAAAGACAAGACCAACACTGTTGCTATTAAGTGATAGTCAAGTCTCAAAATAAAAGATAAGAATCAAAAGACAAGATCAACACCATTGCTGTTAAGTGATAATTGAGTCTCAAAATAAAAATCTCAGGCTGAGCTAAATGATAAAGCTGAATCAAACATTAAAGCTGATAGATACTGCCCCCTTGGAATCGAAATCAAAATCAGGTAGAGGAGAAGCAGAAAATTGATAAACTTGATCAAAGCACTAGAAATCATAATCGAAAGATGGAACACAATAGGATAACCATCAAGCAATGAAGATATGCCCTAATTTGACTAGGTTTGACTGAGAAAGATATAGGATAAAAATGAAGTCAAACCTCAAAGAGATGAAGCAAATGAAAATGAATGATAGACTAGGAGTTTGGAAGAGATGGGGATGAAGAAATGAAGATGCCCCAACAAATATCAAAGGATCAGGCCTCAAATGGTCAGCCAACTGCGCAGAAGAAGGGGAAAATTTGAAATGTGATTTTGACTATCAAGATTAACTCAGATTTCGATTTTGATTCTGAGGGGGCAGTATCTATCAGCTTTAATCTTTGATTCAGCTTTATCATTCAGCTTAGCTTGAGATTTTTATTTTGAGACTTGATTATCACTTAACAGCAATGGTGTTGGTCATGTCTCTCGATTCTTATCTCTTATTTTGAGACTTGACTAAAATCGATTGTTCTCAGGTCCTGATGTATAAAATAATCTCAAATTTTTTTCCTTAAATCAGAACCAATAACCAAAACAAACTCGGTCATCATTGATTCAATAATAGAAACATACAACAATGCAGTCCACTACCCAGCTGTAACTTAACTTGTAAAACATAGTAATGTTCAAACCAAAACATTCACATAAGTATTAACACCAGGATTTATAGTGGAAACCCAATTTGGGAAAAACCACTTTGTAACATGCTACTATTATTTTCACTCTTCTGAAGTGAGCTCGGTAAAAAGCCAACCTTGTCAAAAGTTACAATACACACTGTCAGGTGTGACCCGGTTAAAGGATTTCAATCACCCTGTTAAAAGTGAGCCTAGTCATAGGACTTACATACACTCCATTCAAATCCAATCTTGTTCAAAGGATTTAACATATGACTGTTAGGTCAACCTTTGTTAAAAGAATTTTGACTGTTACAATGGTTAGAAAGTAACAACAATATTTATCTAAAAAATATACAACTCACTTTGCAAATATCAAATCTGATTCCGTACACTAATGCTAGTTTACTGACTTTGAAACTTTGCCATCTCCATCTCTGATCTGCTTGGAACTTTTCTTCAAGCAACCACCATAATTCTCCTTCAGCCTTTTCTGCTTATTCAGTCAATAAAACTCTACTGATCTTCCAACATTCTTTGTTCACCCATGCACTTGCATATCCAAATGCTCAGGTTCCCTTTATACTTTCCTCAATTAGGTTAACTCATCTTATGCCACTCAATCTCATTAATAGATCTTAGGGTTAGGTCAGATTCATTGAATCTACCCGCTTCATGTTCTTTGGCTCCTTTTTTAGAATCATCTCAAATCTCTTAAAGATTTACAATAAAACATTTTACAGTGCATTTAATGCTTTCAAACAATCAATAAATAAAGTCAACACATTTTACATAATCCAAGAATTCAACAATGTCAGCTCTAAAATTAAATTCTCTTCAAATATAAAATTGCTAATGCTCGGTCAATACTGTGATCAACTACTCAGTCTTCATGTAGAAAGCTTGGTCATTACTAAAAATGTTTCCTCGGCTTACACTGTCTTCCTCGACAATTAACTATTGTTCGGTCGACACTAGAATTTTTCTCGGCATACATTGACTCGGTCGACACTAACATTACTCGTCTTAAACATGATTTTTCCATTCTTTGCTCGGTCAAGCCTACCAGTTTAGTCTTCAGTCTTACTAAGATAAAAAATACATTGTCTCATCATTGTGCAACATAGTCAAGTACACTTTGTAGTATCAAGATAACTCAACCTTTCCTTAGGTGCTATTGTTACCAAGCTTGCCTATCCCCTTAGCAACACTCAAATAGATATAGTACTTTCCTAAGTAGCAACAGTCTTACCAGTTAAAGTTTGACATCAATGACAATACAACAATTGTTTCAATTGCAGTTTCCAACAAAGTCCTCTTTAGAAAGCCTAATTGCTTGAAGATATCTGGGATGGCAACATTTAAGGACAATCCTAGATTTGAAGGAATAAACTATACAATATGGAAAGGTTAGATGAAGAATCATTTGAGATGCATTGGAGAAGACTATTGGACTATCACTGAGATGTATTTTATGAGAAGAAAAAATTCAAATACAAAATTAGAGCTAAGAAAGCCTTGCTAAGTGCCTTGTTTGATACATAATATACAAATGACATGGAATTAGAGACCACTCATGAAATAAGGATAAAATTAGAGACCTTGCATGAAGGAGATGCCTCTGTGAAGCAATCCAAGCTACAAAGTTTGAAAGGGAAATATGAAGCCTTGAAGATGAGTGAGGATGAGAACATCACTTCTTACATTCAGAAAGTGAATTAATTTGTTTGTGGGATCAAATGTAATGGTGGGAAATTTGGATGAAGATGAGATAGTTTTAAAGGTTCTCAGATCCTTGCCTTCTGGTTATAATAAGAAAGTTGTTTCTATTGAAGAAATCAAGTTGACTACTATGACAAGAGATACATTGGTTGGTAAGTTATCTGCTTTTGAAATGAGTAAATTTGGTGAAAATATTCCTAAGATTGAGTCTACATTTAAAGTTAGTATTTATAAGGATAAGCAAAAGTATGAGCCTGGTGAAAGTTCATCTAAGATTTGATCTAGCTATGCTAAGGAATGGGAAGAGATTAAAGAAGAGGAAATAAATCTTGAAGAGCTTGAAGCCCTAATTGCTAGGAGAGTACCTAAGGGAGTTGGTGAGTATGAAGGAAAATAGCCTTTGAAATGTTTTTCATCTAACAAGATTGGTCATTTTGCATCTAGATGCCTTGAGAGAGTTCCTCAGCATAAGTTGAAGAAGTTCATTCCTAAATATCAAAAGAAGTGCTACCTTTCTATTCAGGAAGGTGTGATAGATGAAAAAAAATAGAAAGACACTAAGACAGATGATGAATGGGTATTCATTTCTATCAAAGAACAAGATCGTGTCTTGAATGAGGAGAAAGCCTTGGTTTCACATGTTGATGAGAAAGTTGAATGGGTTATTAAGAGTGGTTGTTCACATCATATGACTGATGATAAAAGAAAATTTGTAAGTTTAGAAAGATATGATAGTGGTGTGGTTAGATTTGGAGATAATGCTTTGTGTCCTATCCGAGTCCAAGAGGCTCTATTATTCTTGATGGTAAGAATAACACTGATGATGTCTTATATGTTGAAGGACTAAAGCATAATCTTTTGAGTGTTGGAAAACTATTTAACAATGGATATGATCTACGATTCAAGGATGAAATGTGAAAAATCATTGAAAGTTCACGTATTGAAATTACATCAAGTACAAAGACTAAAGGAAATCTTTTTCATTTGAATAGTGCTGAAAGAAGATGTTTGATTGTTCAAATTGGTGAGAGTTGGTTATGTCATAAGAGGTCATGTCATGTAAATTTTGATAACATTGTGAAAATCAGTTCTACTAGAGCAGTTAGAGATCTACCTAAATTGATGAAGCCTACTAATGCTATGTGTAAGGAATGTTAGATAGGTAAGAAAACTAGATCTACAGTCAAGAGAAAAAATAATTCTTCAAATGGTTTGTTAGATCTTGTGCATATTGATTTATGTGAGAGGTATTTCATACTATTTGTTGATGACTACACAAGAATGATGTGGGTTACTTTTATAAAGGAAAAATATGAAGCATTTGACAAGCTCAAAATATTTAAGGCTATGGTGGTGATAGAAAAAGGTTTGAAGTTGAAATGTCTGAGATCTGATCGTGGTGGTGAATTCACATCTCATGAGTTTAATACTTTTTTGTGAAGAGCATGGGATAAGAAGGTAAACTTCTGCTCTGAGGACTCTATGACAAAATGATATCGCATAGAGAAGGAATCAAACTATCCTATACACTACTAGGACTATGAAGATTAAAGGGAATATTCCATAAATCTATTGGAGAGAGGTAGTTAGGACTACAGTATACACATTGAACCAAGTACAAATCAAGCATGGAATTGGTAAGACCTCTTATGAGATTTGGTATGGTAATACTCCTACTGTGAAATACTTCAAAATTTTGGGAGAAAAAGAGAAAAATTTAAATCAAGAGAGATGAGGACCGAGGAAAGTTTGATCCTAGGAGTGATGAAGGTATCTTTCTTGGTTATTCTACTAAAATTAAAGCATATAAATGTTATAACAAGAGATTGAGAAAGATTATTGAAAGTGTTAATATTAGAGTTGATGAAAGTAATCAAAGACAAGCCAGATCTTGTGAGTATGATTGAAGTGATAAGGATATCAGTGCAAATCACAAAACAAAAACTCTGTCACAGAACCAATTGCAGATTGTTCCTAGAATTCATGATCATGAGGATGAATTGGTGAATGATGTAGAAGATCAATAATTAGGTACTCATGAAAATCCTAAGATTCTAAGGTATGTAAGAATGAATCATTCTAAGAATCGGATAATAGGTGATAAACATAAAAGTGTTTTTGACTAGAAGAAGGTTAGCACAAAATAGAGAAGAAATTTGTTTGGTTGAACAAATATTAAACCTAAGAATATAGATGAAGCATGTAATGATGAATCATAGGTGAAATCTATGGAAGAAGAATTGGATCAGATTGAAAAAAATAAGACATGGATTCTTGTTCCCAGACCTTTGAACAAGAATATGATTGGTTCTAAATGGGTATTCAAAAACAAGATGGATGAAGATGGTAAAGTTGTAAGGAACAAAGCTAGACTTGTTTACAAAGGCTACTCACAAATGGAAGGTATAGATTTTGAGGAGACGTTTTCACTTATTGCTAGAATTGAAGCTATTAGAATATTTCTTGCATATGTTGCTTATAAAAATTTCAAAATATATCGAATGGATGTCAAGTCTGCATTCTTGAATGGTGAGTTGGAAGAGGAAGTTTATGTTGAGTAGCCTAATGGATTTTCTTTGACTGATCAGAAAGACATGTTCTATCAATTGAAGAAAGCATTGTATGGATTGAAATAAGCCCCTAGAGCCTAGTACACAAGATTGGATAAGTATCTTCTTAAACTTGGTTTTAATAAAGGTACTACTAAAAGTCATTTGTATTTCAAAGTTGATCATGAAAATATCTTGATTGTTGAAGTCTTTATTGATGATATTATTTTTTGTCATAATGACAAGTTGAGTAAGGAATTTTCTAATGAGATGAAGAATGAATTTGAGATGTCTAAGATTGGTGAGATGAATTTTTTTCTTGGTTTACAAGTTTCTCAATTAGAAAAGGGAATCTTCATGTCTGAGTCTAAATATGTGAAATAATTATTGAAGAATTTTGTGGAATGGATGACTACAAACTTGTTGATGCTCCTATGGTGACTTGTTGCAAGTTGACTAAAACAAACGATTCACCTAGTGCAAATAAAACCAGATACAGATCAATAACTGGTGTATTGTTATACTTGACACAAACTAGGCATGATATTATGAATGCAGTTTGCATTGTTGCTAGATTTTAGTTAAAGATCGAGGAATCTCATGTTGTTGTAGTAAAAATAATCTTCAGATATCTGAAAGTGATAATTGACTATGTTCTATGGTATCCTAGAGATGATGGTTTCACATTAAGTGCCTTCGTAGATACTAATTGGGTAGGTAATGTGGATGATAGAAAGATTACAAGAAATGGTGCAATATTCTTGGGGAAAAGGTTAGTTGCATGGGCAAGCAAAAAGAAAAATTCCATTTTTCAATCTACTACTAAAGTTGAATATGTTGTTGTTGTTATTAATTACACACAAGTGGTATGGATGAAATAAAAGTTTAAAGATCTCAAAGAAAATATCAATGAACCTATTGTTATTTATTGTGATAACTCAAGTGCAATCAATATTTCAAAGAATCATGTGTTGCATTAAAAAATAAAGCATATGTCCATTAAGTATCATTTCTTGAAGGACAAAGTTAGTGAAAAAGAAGTCAAAATGGAATATGTATCTACTAGAGTAGATTGTATATATCTTCATGAAGCCCTTGCCGAAGGATACTTTTGATTATCTCTGAGGTAAGCTTGGGGTGATTTTCCCTCTTGATCAGAGCTACAAATGCATTGAGATGTATTAGTCCTTTACTATTATAGAGACTATTTTTCATTTAGATTGATGTTTTTGGTGGTTTCTACTTAGGGGGAGTAGTTAGCCTTATGGGGTATGTTTTTCAATTTTGGGAGAGATACTTAGTTATTTTTGGGTTCTTTGAC
The DNA here is from genome assembly GCA_027943335.1 of Chamaecyparis obtusa. Classification (NCBI taxonomy): domain Eukaryota; kingdom Viridiplantae; phylum Streptophyta; class Pinopsida; order Cupressales; family Cupressaceae; genus Chamaecyparis; species Chamaecyparis obtusa. The sequence continues at coordinate 363,549 of BSBK01007394.1, forward strand.
TTAGTGCATATATGTTACTTTTTCATTAATGTCAAAGGGGGAGAGATAGTCATGTGAAAAACTATGTAAAACTAAGAGGGAGAGATTGTTCTATTATGCAAAAGATTTGTTAGAGAGACTTTGAAAGATGTATTGTTGATATTGTTTCTCTGTCCATTGATTTGATTTTTTACATCATATGTTGACATTAATGCAAAAGGGGGAGATTTTTGCTATATTGTACAAATATGTTCTTTGGAGATTACTATCACATATTTGAGAGATGTTTTGTCATTAATGTCAAAATACTTCTGTTGTGATAGTGTTGTAGAGATCTTGCAGGAATGTTCAGTTGAATGATTGGATTGGTACAACTACTATATTGAAGGTCTAATGATGCAAAGCTACAGATGTATTGAGGTGTATCTATACTTGATCTATGTCAAGTTAGAGAGGTTCTCATTGAGATTTGAGTTAGTTATGGTTTATTCCAAAGACTTGCATTTTGGGTGCTCAAGAAAAGATAGTGTGATAGTATTTGGATCAATGTGGATCGATATGACAGTCTTTCAAGATGCGAAGAATATGGCATGTTTAGGACTTGAATTTGTGTCCTTATTTTTCTTGGCAGACATGGTGGGTGTAATGTGTTGCAAAGGATCGTGACATAATTTATGGAGTTATTACATGTTTGAGGATGTTCTTATGTTAAGTCATTAAAATGGTTCAAGATTATTTATTGTGTGCTCCGGTGCACATTGTATTTTAATGGAATATTTTTGGTGGAACATGTTGTGGGAATTGATGACCATGTTTGTCCAATGAACATTTGTGACAAGGACGGGGAATGATTCTCATATAATATTAACTCTAAATTTCAATCATTTTGGGATTTCTGTCAACTACTGCAGTGAGTTTTTGGGTTCTAGAAAACGTGTCACAGTACACCTTGAGATTCTTTAAGATTTATTTTAGTCGTATTTATAGAAAATATTAAACTCATAATGGATAAATATTTCTTAGCTTAGGTCACATTTTAACTCGACCTGCTCATTAAGTTATGTTGTATTTTCATTCATTCAAGTTAGAAAGGTCATGATTGAGGGACCAAGTTCTTGTTGTTTAAGATGATTCTATACATGATTTTTAAGATTGAACACACCATATTTTGAGTGTTTAAATTTGGCAACTAATGTTACACACACACTTCTAAATATTATGTAATCTTTAACTTGTTGCAATGGTCAAATTTACATTTTCATGTTAATTTATGTTTAGTTTTAAGTTTATTTTGATCAAATGTTTTGATATTATTTGATATTATTATCATTATTTTTTACTTGGTTCATTTGTATAAAGTATAAAATTCAATTGGTTTTATCTTAAATGATAAGATTAATCTTTAAATCTAATTTTTATTTTTATTTATACTAACTATTGAGAGTCAACTAAGCATATATATTTATATAGATTGGTGTTATGCCATTATTTGAAGGCATTCAATCTATAAATAATTTCATTTACAAAGATGATTGAACAATAAAGAATCACCCTAAGAGAAAAGTTTAGATTTGAAGCTTGAAAATAATCAAAATCTACATTAGAATTACATTTTTTCTTGCGCATCTACACGTGATAGCTACAATCTTTTTTTTAAATTTTTAAATTTGGTTTATATGTAGGGTTGATCTAGGAGAACTTGACCCTAATGATTTAACAATCTTCCCCAAGGCGTTTATAGACACCACCATCTCTACAAGTAGGAGATATTTTCCATTGCAGATCAAATTGTGATATTTCTATCAAGATTCAATTGTGTAGTTTTTTAGTCAAACTCATTCACCCACGTTGCACAAGTAGTGGTTTACAATGTTGGGATATTGTAAAAATATGTGCTTTAGAGATCACTATGACATATTTGAGAGATGTGTTGTCATTGGTGTCAACATATTTCTTTGTTGTGATGGTGTTGCAGAGATGTTATAGGAATGTTCAGTGGAATGATTGGATTGGTATGACTACGTATTGAAGGTCTGTTGATGTGAAAATATAGATTTGTTGAGGTATGACAATACTTGATCTATGTCAAGTTACAATGGTTTACAGTGAGGCTTGAATTAGTTGTGGTTGATTTATCAAAGACTGGTATTTTGGGTTCTTAGGAAAAGACAATGTGACAGTATTTCGATTAGTGTGGATCGATGTGATAGTGTTTCAAGATGAAAAGGATATGGCATGTTTAGGAATTGGATTTTGTGTCCTTTACGTGATTGGATCGTCAATTTGAGGATCACAAGCTATGTTTCTAGAGTGAAAATATTTATTGTTTATTGTTCCTGGTATACAGTGCAGAGATGATTATGAATTATGATTTAGAGGTGCTATTGGTGTTGCTAAGCTATTCAATGTTTCTTTTTGATGTCTTATGATTGTGTTACATTTGTGTTTTTGGATCGCATTCATTGGTGTGATCAATTTAGATAATTCTCTTGTGGTGTGTTGGTGTTCTTATTATTCTTGGCCGGCATAGTTGGTGTAACGTGTTGTGAAAGATCGTGGCATAATTTATGGAGTTGTTGCATGTTTAAGAATATTTTTATGGATCATTGTTACGTCTTAGTCTACATTCAATGGATCACATTGTAATTTGAGTTGTAAGGATGTAATATTTTGTAATTAGGTGTTTAATCGACCTTGTAAAGATAAGTTGATGAAATGTATAAAAAGATGTAATCATTTGTAAGAGCGAAGATAGGAGAGAGCATATGTATGTGCAAGGATGATGTATTAATGACTGTGTGAAGAGGTATGAGTGGAATATGCAATTGAGGCAAAGATTTGTTATACTTCATCGAAGTTGTATTGGCATATTGGAGATGTTATCAGTCAACTCATAAATTAGTGGATTGTAGTCCATTCAGGGTTGCAACCCTTGTTGTAATTCTCTAGGTTGTTTCCCTCAATTGTATTTGAGTAGTGAGCTCTAGGTAGTGTTCCTAAATGCATGTGCATTCTTCTTTGTTATACTCTTAATAAGGTATAGTGCTTTTGATTGAGTACATCATCTTGTGGGTTTGATCCAACCATGGTTTTTCCCCTAACCATGGTTTCCACACAAAATTGCATCAACATGAATGTGTGAATTTAATTAACTAACATCAATATAACTAAAAATTTTAAAACCATAAACATGTTCCAAGTTTGACCAAGTATATCATATGATCATCGTAAAAACTTAAATAAAATGACTGAGTATTTACCACTGATATCCATTCACCTGCATAATCATGTTAGTACCATAAATACGCCTACATAATGCATCCATAATAATCCATACATAAATAAAAGCGAGATGTCCATACATTGCATCACATTACATCTCATCCATACATGTGCATGTATAAAATTAAAAAAAAAAAATACATTATCATAAAGCATTGCATAAATTTGCATTCATACATCCATAAAGAATTAAAAAAACAAAAATAAATGCATATATCAATGAAATCATATAATTACATCAACATATCATAATCTATCTAATCATCATGACCAGGTATCCACATGAGATCAATATCTAGAGCATGAGAAACATATCAAATATTACAACACATGTGCAGAAATAAGAGAAAATCATATGTAAGCAACATAAATCAAATAGTGCATTAACATCACAAATCATCAGTATCAAAAAAACATCAAGGTATCATAGTATTAGTGAATCTGAATATAAAGAGTATCAGAGCATCAATGAGTGAAAGTAACAATGTATCAATATAAGAGTCCAAAAATCTATCACAATGTACATTGATAAAAAATGGTACAAGATACAATATATATCCATGAGATACAAATGTCTGTGTGATACAAAAATGTGAAGTATACAAAAGATCACATCTGACTAGCACCATCATCCTCTTGAGGAGGGTCAGGAGGAGGAGCATCTACTCTTCCTGGAATGGGTGGAGACATAGCACCCTCAGAGTACTAGACAATAGTGGAGTACAAAGGATCTCTCTGGGCAGTAGGTACAACAACACAATACAAAACTAAATAGTATGTAGCCCTCTATCCCTGATGGGTGGCTATATGGGAAAACCTATGTTGCTCTTCTCTAAGAATGGCTAGCTGTTGGTCCCTGTCACCTCTAAGATCTTCTAGTTGTGTATCTCTCTCTGCTAACCAAGCTCTCAATATGGAAACCTCAAGGTGCAAGGCTGCTCTGTCCTGCTCACAATGTGATAAGGGATCCCCATTAGAACCACCTGCAAGAGGACTCCTAGGAGGCTGCTGATCTCCTCCACCACCACCACCAATGTCCCCTACTTCTCTCTGTTGTTGAGCATGTTGATCCATATGTAATAAAGGACTTGTATCTCTCTGAGGTGGGTGAACTCTGAGCCTTCTTTGATGACTCTACTAGCTTCCATCCCCACCAAGTGATCATCATATCCCTCCATCTCCATCTCCTCCTTCACCACCTCCTCCTCCCCCTCCATCTCCTCCTCCCCCTCCTCCCCCTCCTCCCCCTCCATCTCCTTCACCTCCTCCTCAATCACCACCTCCTCCTCAGGCACTATCTTTGTCTTGAGACCTCTGCCTCTACCCCTATCTCCACCTCTACCAAAACAACCTCATCCGACACCCTCATTAGCAGGATCATAGTCTAAAGCATCCTCGAGGCGAGGAGCGATCTCATTAGGAGAAGTAAATCATGGAAATGGATGCTATGAATAATGGGCATGGAACCCATCTTTGATGCCACCATTAGTAACCTCTAGTGGATAATCCTAAGCTACTAGCACCATCTGAGAAATCTCATATAACACAGTCTCGTAGATCAACTGGGATCCCAACTGTGCCTCCTCATCCCTGATATGGGTGTAAATGATTTTCTCCTGGGGCATACCTTGAACTCAACCATACTACCTCATAACTCAGGTAACAAGAAATCTCTCAAATATGTATCTGGTCCTTCTAATAAGATATCATGACTAAAAAAAGGGGATCTGTCGAACATCCAACCTCCACTCCTCACAATCCAAGTACAATCGCCATACAACATTAGTAACATCATCAAGCACACAACACCAATAGTCCATCTTGCCTAGGTGGGGCTGCTGAAGCATACCATAATACATGTAAATATAAGAGAGTTTTGGATCCCTCTGTCTCTCCACTATAGGCTGTGTAACTAGGATGTGCTCCTAGGCCCAGATCTGCAAAACTAGGATACCAACAGTCATGGTGCGAGAGTGTTGGTACACTATCTCATGTAACTCTCTATACATGTGAGCTAAAATACAAGTACCCCAAGAAAACCAGCGGGGTGACTAGATCATCTCCTCAATAACTCTAGACCAGCCACACATAAAATTGTGTTGACCACGATCAGGCATCATTAGTCTACCAATCAAACGTATGAGATATACTGGAAGCTACTTGTAGTGAGCCACCATATGATCCCATGAGAGGTACTGTCGCATAATAATATCATCATGGAACAGGCATCGCACATCTACCATTGTCATATTAGCTCTGTGTAATGCCCAAAAATAACAAACAAAACACAACAACCATTTTTTATTTTTTCTTTAAACACTAAACGAACACTAGACAACAACTAGGTTACTCAATAGCCCATCGAAGTGAAGCTTTGTGAATGATAGCTCACAAGGGCTAGTCGCCCAATGTCACATAAGGGAACACAAGGCATGCGCTGGTGTGCCCTCGTCCCCTACATGGCGGAAGACATTAGGTGTCAAGGATAAACCATACTAAAGGGAAAGAATCATCTCCCTAATTATTGAGATAGTTTCGGGTTAATATGGTTTAACCCTAAAAATCTTAAAGGATTAAAAATTGATCAAATAAAGGAAATGTTTGAGTTGTAAAATATTTAAATTTAATCTAAGTTAATTCATTTATAAACTATGTCCCTTCACTGAGTTAATTTATTTATAAGGTTAATTATTTCATTAATTCTTCCAAAAATTAACCTTAATTTTATAATCTAAAAGCCTAGCCACATAATTAATTTTAACATGCTATTCTTCCATTCACTACTTCCAAGATTATCTTTTTGCAAATTAATGAAAGACTAAGTGGAAAACGTTATAAGCGATATTATTTTTCTATTCTAATTAATTAATGCAGTTTAACAACTTACGATGTACATTAAGTTCTTGATCATAAAGATAAAAAAATAAATTAAAGAATTCCTTAAGCCATTATTATCAAACTAAAATAATGATGATATTAAAACAACATAAATTTAATAAATTATTTTCTCTATTAGAAAAAAATTACATCTAACATGAATTTCAAATCTTAGAAGCCTCTAGCTTAATTACCTAATAATTAAAATCTCAAGAACATTCATTAAGCAATAATAACTTTGAAAAAGAGATTCTAAGAGTTACTAAAATAAGAATTTACGGAGATCCCATTGTCACTATTAAATTATAGATTAAAATGAATGCACAAATAAACTTCTGGAAACAATAGTTTTAAAATAATAAAAGCTTGTCCAAATAAAGAATTCATTATTGGCACCCAAACCCTAATTCAAAATTAGGGTTGGGACCATTTAAAACATAAAACTAAATTAAAAAAAATCCTAATATCATTCTTTGTGTTTGCAGGAAAAGAGGGGAAATCTGGGAGAGAGAAAATTTCTTCTTTTTGCTTCAACAAGCATGTTGTTTTGGGTTCCATGGAAGATCCCTGTGAACTTCACCAGCATTCCTCTACTTTTACCCTCAAATCCTAGGGTTAAAATATATCTCTCCTTGAGAACTATTTCATTTTTTATTTTTTTTGTTAGGTTGAATCTGTTTCATTTGTTGCAGGGTTCTTTTATGCAGTTTGTTTTTATATATATAAATCCATTTCATTGTTTAAAATCTATTTTCTCTGTTGAGATTCAATGTATTTAGTTCTTTTTATATATGCCCTAGCCATATTGTAATGGCAAAGATTATATATTATACTTTACTGGGCCATGTTTTTTTTTTGTTTAGTTTGCTATGTTTAGATGTAAAAAAAAATAAAAAATATATTTATTTTTTTGTGCGGACTGGTACCAGCGGTCGAAGCCGAACTCGGCCTAGCCTCACGGCCTCTTGGCCCTGCATCTGGATGGGGGAGTGGTGCCGCAAGTAGCACCACGTGATGGTGGTGCTGCCTTGCAGCACAACCGCGAGAGAGTGCGAGTGGGGGTAGGGTTTGACCTTCCCCCATTTCATTTTTTTAATTTTTTTTTTTTAATTCTTTCTTTTATTAAATTATATATTATATAATATATATAAAATATATATAATGCTTTATATATATTATAATATATACAACAACTTAGTTAATTTTTCTTTTATCATATACATACATACATACATACATACATACATACATACATACATACATACATACATACATACATACATACATACATACATATATATATATATATATATATATATATATATATATATATATATATATATATATATATATAAACTTATGACAGTATAATATACATGAATATAACAAGTAGTTTAATTTTATTAACAGCATTCCATTTTTCTTTTCTATTTTATTAATAACTCGCTGTCAGCTACAACTTCATTTAGTAATGAATTTTAATTCAAATTACAGACTCATTATTTGATAAAGTTCTAGGCCTTATTTATAAATTTAACTAGAACAAATTTTGCTATATGCTTGAATGTTGTCTCTGTATTGTTTAGACAGGAATTTCTAATTCTAGATTAAAATCTTAATACAAGATTTCTTTAATAAACTTAGTATTTCTAAGCTAAAAGATTGTAGCTTCTAAGGCAGTAATTTAAAACCTTCTAACTTTCTGCATATCATATTAAAACCAAACCATTAACATTATTCCTTAATACAGAAATTCAAAACATTCTTTCCATTTAATGCTCATATTTAAATTCCATTAAAATTTATTAATTCACTAATCTATCCATAATCAGAAATCTAAATTTAAATGTCCAAATAAAGCTTAAAGGAAGAAGATTCCACATTTTAACAATAATAGGAAATGTATATTTTTTTTTGACATGGAATTCATGGAATCAACTTAATTTACAATTTCACAAAGTAACAAATAAGGATTCCAGCTAATTAAACATAACAGAATAACCTTGATTACAAATAGACTATTATCATAAGGTAACAACATTTTAGTTTCCAAACTGAAACACTAACTGAATTTCCTTGATGCATTCTAAGGTTCACTTAATCAAAATTTTCAAACAGAATTTCACTTTGACAATGTCCACCTACATCTTTCATTTAAATCTTACATGAAGGAAGAATTATACACATTATCCTTCTAGTCTTAACCTATCCATTTATTCATCATAAATTAACTTTCAACTTCATTTCTTGAACTACTTCTTCCACCATGCAAACATAACCTGCAACACAAGACAATTCCACATGACCATGGAGGCTCACCTCCCAGCCCAGGCCATTTCATGGCCACCCCCAAGCTAGGGGAAACAAGAATTGGATAGGTGACAAACATATAACTCACAAAAACATACAATGAACACATTGAGACAAGTACAAACAAATTTTACTCCCTTTTCCCAAGCTTGTACAAAAGATCAAATTGGATCCTTAAATGAGTGAAGGTGGAAACTTCTCATATGGAGACACCTTACTTATACAAAAACAAGAATTTCAAATATTTCTTACATTCCTTCACAAGGCTCCTTCCAACATACTACTCAACACCAAGAGCATCAACACATCCCTTATGCCCCCCAAACAAAACATAAGTAGGCCCTCAAGGATGCCCATACATCCAAACTCTTATACATATAGAATTCCCAACTAAGCCCTTCACCCCAAGACAATCCTCAAATCCTCCCAAGGATGAGGAGTATCTTGCACACCCATAAACATATTGCAAAACAAGATGGTAAAACAAGAACAAAGTCATAAAAGCACAATGAAACTACACATTACAAGATTCACACATAAGATGCAACAAATTACAAGATTCACACAAGTTTCATCTTCTCAATGCAATTACACAAACATATACATGATAGAACCACCAACCTTTCTCCTAAGCAATGGTAATGGAGGTTTTTAGAAGAGCTTTCCCTTGCTTCCCTTCTCAAAAACACTAGCAAATCTCTCAAGTCCTTTTTTCTCTAACTCCACCCACTAGCATAACCAAGAAGTAGTGTCTAATTCCTAAGCCTCTTTTCCTAAAAGACTCTAAACATTCATCTCTCATTCCCTCATCCCAAGCAAGTTAGGTTTCTAGATCCTAGCTTACATGACACTTGCCCTTGCTATGGAAATAGAATGCAATTTCAAAACATGGAAATGTGAGATATCTTAGAAAATATTTTCAATTTCGTCATTATAAAAAATGGCCCACTTAGAGAGGCAATATGGAAGCATAGGGAAGTGGAAATGGTAAAAATAGGCCCCCTAACTCATGTACTTGACTTGGGGCACTAAAAACCAACCTTAACTACACCATAGGACTCCATATAACCCTTCAAAAACTTCAGTTAAGCTTGCATCCGAAAATGGAATCATGATGACATAACCTTGGTCCCATAAACCACTAACCAAGCTTAGGGATACACAAAATAACCTAAGGAGAAGGTGGGGTCCACATTCCACTTAAGCATGCCATCTCATTAGACTAGTGTCAAGTGACACCTCACAATAGTACACATCACATTACACACTTGGCATGCCTAGTGGACAAATTACATTTATATTAACACAAAATGAATTTACATCTAATAATGCATTTACAAACATTAGCAACCACATACATACATGCATCACATTTACGAATAAAATTACGTAACAATGAGGTCATTCTCTTCTTAGAGATGACCTTGGTTTTAAACTGATTTCACATAGATCCATCCTTGTTTTCCCGCATTTACACCATAGTCATATTCCTGCACACTCGATTCCGATGTCAGTACCTCATAAACTCATTGCATAAATAATCATATCGAAAGTGAAATAATAACATCTAAACTCAATATGTATAAAGGAAATGCATTTCATGAATCATAAACATAATCTATATTATACGCTAAGTTAATTATTAAACCATTACACTATCAACATTTACTATTCTATATGACAACGTAGCCAATGCAGAATTCAGAATTCATATATCATAAGGTAAACATGAAACCAATACGAGCATATAAAGAGTATGACTAACATCATCATCATATAAATCTATAACAATCATCTCATAGTCTAATGATAGCAAGTCATAATCCAAAATAAGTCTAATATCTCTAAACAATGTATCATCAAGATAAGCCAAGTGTCAAAACAACTGTTGAGCTAAGATGGGTCAGGTAGGACCTCACACTCTGACCTCATACTCTACTCGTGACCCCATCACTGGAACATGAAGAATCCTCGAGACATCCTCTGGAGTCATGGTCATCTCACTAGTAGGCAAGTAGAAGGTGTTATGCTCTGAATGCCATCTCTTGACAAGCGCAGTCAACAACCCTTGATTCACCCAAATATCAAGCAAATCTACAAGACTCTAGAGCCCATATCAAGCAATCACTTGCACCTCGATAGGAGTGAGATACTCATGAAGATCTAGCACCTATGTCGGTCTCAGAGAATGGAAAGACACAACACTGAACTGGGACTGTACATAAGAAAAAGGGGCACTACGTCAGCATTAGACATAAAAAATTGAAGTAAAATTGCCTAAAAAGGTCAAACATATAAGAAAATTTGACTCAAATTTTAAAGCAAACCAAATGCAATCCTGGATCTCGAATGTGATTCAGGATACACGGGATGCGACACCCTAACTAGATATGACACTTCACATATGGGATGTGATGTAGGATACACGAGATGTGATCCTTAAACCATGTGCGACTCTGTTTTGACCAGATGTGACAATCTGGTCGACTGACTTTAAATTTGGACAAAAATAACTGAATGTGACCCGACAGGGTGCAATCCGAGAAATTCAAGATGCGATCTGGAGTTTGGTAAAAATTTGGATGCGACACGGGATGGATCGGGTGTGATCCTCTTTACGGGATGCAATCCTAAACTAATTTGAGCATAAAAAGCATAAAATCATTCAAAAATAGAAATTACAAATTTGAATGGAGGCGTTATCGACTACTCACAGGTGTCGCATAGTGTTTCAGTCATTCGTGACGTCGCACTAGCTCAAAATGATGTCGCTAAGTAGGGAACACCATTTCTCTAATCAGAGCTTAGAATTTACTATGGATAAAAGTAAAAATGAATAGTAGAATGACCCTTTTGGACCTATTTAAGCCTCCCAGGGACCTCGGTGACCTAGGGCACTTTCATGTCAGGATGTCACAAAAGCTTCATATCGGAACTAAAATTGAAATAGGTGATCTATATCACTTAAATGCAATAAAAATGAAGTTACACAATGAAGTCAACCTTCAAAAAGAAAAAGTCAACTATGGTCAAATTGCAATCAAACAGGGGCAAAATGAGCAGAAAGGATACCGCAAACATGGCAAATAAGTTCAATGAGGATTATAAGTTAGATGCATAGTCAAAAAAAGTCAAAGTTTAGTCAAATGCAGGTTATGAAAGCTGCACAGAGCGTAATTAATGCATAAAAATCTTATCAAAAGCTGTCAAAAGTGAATTTCTCACTCATGCATCAAATTTTCAAAATCAGGATATTGGTCAAACAATATTTTTTTAACACTAAAATCGATTCTAATTGAATTCTAATAGTTTCTCAATGATTTTTACTTGATCCAGATCCATTTTAGTCAATCACATACTTATTCTAAATGCTTGAAACACTGATTTTATCAAAATTTATTCTGATTTCGGTCTCGAGGGGGCATAATCATACTAGAATTTAAAAATTTCAATAAATTTTTTGAACACTAAGGGCATGATAGTTGTCTTCAATCAAGTTGATACTATTAATCTTTCTGACATTGATCAATTTCATTGCTTCAAATCAAATTGGTTATTTGTCATCATGTTCAGTTACTGCAAATCAAATCTAACTGGAAATTATTTCTAGATTTCTTATCAATTTTTGTTCAATCAAGTTTGGAATCGGTATGGTCAATTCTCGTTTAATCAAGTTCAAAATTGATGACTTTCGAATCATGTAGGATTTCATTTGATCAAGTTCAAAATTCTCAAAATTCGGAGTAGTTCTCTTTACTACTATCTAAATCTTTCAGAGTGGATTCACTGCTCTCTAAATCTCCTCAAAATTAGAGTGGTCCTCACTGCTCTCTAAATCACTTGAGTTTAAAGTAGTTCTCAATGCTCTCTAAATCTCCTTGATTATATCAGTTCTGTTGAATCTTGCGCTAAATCAAATTTTCTTTGAATCTCGATGTTGTTCACAAAGCAATTCAAAGAGGGGCAAATGTAACCACCTAAAATTAGGCTAATATAACCTAAGACCCTATTTTCCCTAATTCGGGATAAATTCCTAATTGTGTTAATTAAATTCTTGATTATTAACATAATTCAATAAATTTGATAAAATCAATAAAACTTCATGAATCAAGCATTAATCATCAATAATTGAGCAAAAATCATATTAATTACCTCTAGGCCTAATTAATTAAATTATTTTTATTAAATGCATGGCTAGAGTAATTAATTAAAACAAATGAATAAAAGACTAAAAAATGACATGTCACCTCTCAAGGGGACAACAAAGACACTTTTAACCAATGAGAGATCATCACATGGATCACTCACATGGATCAAGTTTGGAGGCATCTCAACCATTCCTCATGGATGCATCTCAATCTTCCAAATTTCTAAAGTTCTATAAAAGAAGAATTTTCAAACCTCAAAAGATATAGTTAATTGAATTTACACTTACATGCTGCATATTTTATTTCATAGCTAATTAGAGAACACTTCAATTTACATGCTTAATGGTGAATGAACTAATGACTTTCATGAATGAATCTAGTTTCTTAGTTGCGTTTGATTTGAATCTCTCATTCTAACATGCATTGTCATAGTTTAGAGTCTAAATCTGAAAGTGAATTTAGATTTCTTTCATACTTGTGTTAGTTAGAGAGGAATAGAAATATTTTTCTTAGTTTAATGGCTTTCAATTGCTTTCAATTGCTTTCAATTTGATTTAAACTAACAAGCTAATGTTATATTTAAGTGTTGTGTTACAGAATTACAAGTACCATAAAATACATACACACTACCCTCAACATCAATTTTAGGGCCGACTTCATCAACACTACCCTCATTTAGCAAAATACCTTGTTGCTTACCAACTATATCTCTCATTTAATGGATTGCAGGAACCACCTAATTGGTACTTGTCAGATCTGTCTTCCTCGAGTGAAGGAAATGCAAGAATAGAAGATGAAAGTGAGACATGTAGTAGGCCTAAAATAGGGAGATCAACCAAATGTCAAAAGATTAGAAGAAAATTCAATAAACGCATGAAATTTTTCCTTACTGAAGGGGGGTCATGTTTTTATGATGATGAGACTAAAGGAAACATCAAGGTGCCCTTAAGGTACACACATCTTCAGAAAGAATGGGTACCCAAGGAACTACCTCCAATTAACATTGATTTTTGTATTAACGAGAGGATATATTGCATAGATCCATTATCATTACATGGTTTGGGCCTATTTTCCATGGATGGCATAAATGTATGTTACAAAAAAGTTGTTGAATTTATGGAGTATATTGGACCTTGTTACAATTACAATAATTGGATGTATATTGTTCGATATAAAAGAAGTATGCGTAGGTATGCACTGTCAGAAAATTATATACAGTGGAAAGAAAATGATCAAAGTAAAAGATTTTCTATGTACATTGACGGAAGGCCAAAATAAATAGGTAATATTGAAGGTTTTATTAGAAATAGTACGTGACCTGGGTCAACTAATAAGCGAGCCAATTGCATATTGGAGGCACGTGAGGGAAATCATGTTTTTATATGTGCGAGATAAAATCAATAAGTGCAGGAGAAGAGATGCTAATAGATTACCATTCAAATTACATAGATACAAACAAAGTAACTATCATGGGGGTGGTAAGTAATAAATACCATTTAAACTAACCTCTAATCAATGACTCCAATATACCATTTTATTAATATTTTTTTTTCTAAATCTATTGCTTTCATTTCACTAAAGTTTTATATTTAATCTTTGTCACAGGAAGACATGGATCCACCAAATGACAGAGGTGGGGATATTCCTCCCACCCCTTCTTCAATGAAGGTAAACCTTAGTGTAATTGTAAAAATTAGATAGAAGCAAAATATTATATTATTATGTTCTTTTCTTTAGGGTTTTTGAGTTATTTTGATAGTTTTACTGATATTCCTATCACAAATTGATGTTGAGGGAAAGGGAAAAGTTCCTATAACAACTGAGGCAATAGCTATAGATTTGGAGGTGATAATATTATGCAATGATGACATCACATATACCTCTGACCCCATAAAGATGGCCAGAAAGACCCTAAAAAAATCAATGCAGATCTTCTTAGCCTCCTGCTCCATCCAGATCCAAATGAGGAGATTCGGACACAAAGAGATGAATTGATACAAAGAGAGCGTTGTTTGTAAGTAAGTAGTAATGAATATTTATTTACAAAAAATGTTCAATAAAGGTTTATATTTTATAATTTATTTTATGCCATGAACTAAAATATGTATGTGTTCTTACAAGATTTTTTGAGTACTCAACCACCTGCTCATGGACATCATGAGGTCGGTACTAGTGCAGGTCCCTCAGGTAAAATAGTATTCCCTCTTGGATTATAAGTATTAAAATCCCCCATGTCCCTTAAGTCCACTCATTTCCCAACTTCTACTATCAACATGTTAACCCTTAATGTGTCTATCCCACTGTTACACATGTCAACACACCTTTCCTTCAGACCTTAACAAGCTTTAGCCCTTCCTCTTGGGTTCCACTCCTTACTACAATAAAATTCCCTTATATCAACACATTTTTAACCTCCCAACGCACCTTCCTAATCTAATATTGACTCACTTGGATTACTCAAAATTAACTTACTGGTCACAATGTGACAGTCAAACATCTATTCTTTGAAACAATCACCAAATCACCCTTGAATATGGTTCCACTACTCTCTATCCACTAGGGTGTGTATGCACCCTAAAATGGTCGCCTAGACTTTGGGCCCCCATTTCTCAATTTATCAAATCCCTGAATCAATATTTTCAAATATCAACAATATTAATTATATCAATTTTCTTGATCAAATCATAATCAATTCAATATTTTTTAAGGTTTGATCCTTATTTAATTTAAAAGAGAAAAAAAATAAAAAAATAAAAATCTTATTTAATTAAGAGAACATGCTCCCTTTTAATTAATTAAAAATCTCTTTTAATTAAATAATAAAATCATTTTATCCTAAGTCTTTATTTAATTAAAAGGAATATTTCCTCCCCTTTTATTTAAATAAAAAATCTCCACTTTTCCTCTTACCCTAAGTTGCACAAATAAAGTATTATTTTTATTTTATAAAAAAAGAAAAAATACTTTTTGTCTCATATGGACACTAAAGTCAACTCCTATTTTTCTATTGGAGGATATTTGTTTACGAGGATCAAGCTTCTATTTTTCTCCATCGTTGATTAAGTCTTTTTCCTCTTAATCTCAATCGTCCATTGATTCTAATTCTCTATAAAAGAAGAGCTCTCTTCCTCATTTTCATATCTTAAGTTTTTATGTTAATGTTATGCTGCAGATTTTCTAGGTCATTTGGAGCTTTTTGAAGACATTCTTGCATTCAAGCTTTGAAGACATTGTTGTTGCATTTTATTTAGCTTATTTTCTTACATCATAGTTGCATAATCATGACATTTTTAGTATAAATTTCCTTTATGCAATAGATTAATCTCATATAGCTTAATAGGAGGATTTGTAACACTTATATTTTCCTTTCATAGCATAGCTTACATCTTTCATTCTCATAGATTAGTTTGCATTGCATTGCATCCATATTGATTTCATTAGAGATATTGGCATTGTTGCCCTTATTTTTGATTTGGAATCTCTCATTGTGTGGTTGACTAGCAAGGTCATGAGTTTATAGCTCTAGCTGAGAGCAATTTTACAAATCTTGCAACTCCATGCATAAAGAGTTATGGATTGATTTGTGAAGGCTCATTGTTGAATTTTCTTGCATGTAAAGATTCATAGAAGTGTGGTCACATTTTCACCATATATTTTTTGGCACCCACCATGGGGCAACCCACTTTTACATGCTGGTTTTTGATTATTTTTTGGAGCTAACCCTTGTGCAAATTTGTTTGGAGATGGAAAACCCTAGATTTGAAAGATTTAATCATATCTCCCAAATGGCTTGGTGTTTTGGTCTGAATTTTTTTTTATAGGTTGGCGACATATCAGAGAGGCTCCAAAAAGAATTTCAAAATTTTTGGAGGTAATTTGTATTTTTTATGATTTTTTCTTTATGTTTCATAAAAAAATGATTTTTGACGCAAATTAGCATAGTTTTCAGAAATTTTTACATTTCTGGAAAGGTCTTAAAATTCTACAGGGGTTCCATTCATTATGTTTTTAATTTAGAGGTCATATCATAGTTCATTTGGTCAATTTATAAAAACTGGTCTATTTTGGGAAAATGGCTCTGTAGGGCACAAATGAAAAGATCTTGTTAAAATTTTGACATTTTTAGAAAGCTCTTTATTTTTTGACAGAGGTCTCTTTTCTACATTTTGGGTTTAGGGTTCAAATTCATATGGTATAAGTCCAATCTTGTTGACAAGGTCAAAAATCAAAATTAAAAAAAAAGTATTTGATGATTAGTATGCATTTATTTTTCACATGGTTCAATGCATGATGTGAGTTGTCATTTGGATTATTTGATGGTTATTATTGCTCTTAACAATTGATTTTTAGATCTAACCACCTTAGGGTTTGCATAAGTTGAATATACATTGCATATCTTGTTTGCTTGTCTTGTTCATTTGAAGGTGCATGGCTTGCTTTCATGGAAAATGCTTTAAAAAAAAAGAAAAAGGTGAAATATACTAAGCGCGTTGCATTGGACTTGAGGTATTTTGTTACATCTCTACAAAATTTGGATCTTGGGATTAAAATTGAATCTCTCATGTGTTTGGCTTGAGTGTTTACATGCTTCCATAGAACACATTTCAATTGATGTTCTTAATGGGAAATGAATGAACATAGATTTGATTTCATACAAGTTTGTGTAAGTGAATGCTTGTGTTTAAACCTTAAGTAATTCTTGGTTCCAACATCAAATATCTCATTGAGTGATTGAGGGCATGAATTCATTCCTTGTTTACATAGGGAGTTAAATGCACCACTTTGTGGACTCACTCTATGTTTGCTAGGAAAGTTAAATATTTCATTGATTCAACCCTTTGTCATTTGTGAGTAGTATTGATAAGCAACTTTAGATTACTTTTGATTGATCTTGTTAGTTAAATTGGGTGTTGGACTCGCTTATTTCTAATCACCCCTCATTATCACCCTTTGGATGCAAGGTCAACATTCATACATAGGGGAGAGGTCTACTTGAAAAGAGCGTTAAGTGTTCCACAAAGTTTCTTCCTTTTTATGCTTTCTTGATCTCATTAGTTTTCTAAGGTGTGGACTCACTTTGAGTTTGTGTGAAGAGTTAAATGTTCCACTTTTGGACTCACTCCACTTTTACTTGAAGAGTTAAGTGTTCCACCTTTAGTGCTTTAAATACTTTTGATAGTGAATTACTTACTTTTTATTTCTAGAAGGCTTGCTTGGGGACACACCACCTCAAGGGATGACCTTAACTCCTGTGTTCCAGTGGAGTATAAATAGCGGGAGGTGAATCGAAAGACACCTCTCTTGAGAATTGAGTTTGATATCACTCTTGGCTAAGCCTCAAAGAACTTTATACTTTTGAAAAGTGAAGGAGGAGATTTGGGTTACCGTCTCCCCTTGGTTGTGTGATTTCAGATTCTTCTTATCTACAAATTTTAGCCTCACGTACCTTACGTATATTGAGGACTCCTCTTAGAAATCCACGTATATCCTTGTAGACAGCTTGATAAGGTGTTGTTGTGTTCTAAGTGTCTACTAAAACATCTTCAAGAACATACACAAGTAGAACCTTTAAGGAGTAGGCATACTAAGTCACTATCTCCGTTCATGTGCAAGGTTGCTTTGTCCCTTGCCCATTGTTTGAAGACTGTTTGCTTGAACTCCTTGATTGCTGTCTTATGTGCCTGTTCAATGATGAAAATCTATTGATGTACTTGATCTTTTAAAACAAACTGAGTTCCTGAGCTGAAACGCCAACTTTTCACAACTTGCTTGATTTCCTACCTTGTCATTAGAGACTTGTCTTGACTGCAAATTTCTGATTTTAATCTTCTAAGGATCATTTCAATTTATAAGGTTACCTTGAAAATAATTTGTCAAGTTAGAGAGATATTCCTAGTGAACAGTTTGTCTTTAGAATTGTTGATTACACCCTTGGAGAATTCTGATCCTGCTATTGTCCGAATCATTTTCATATATCTCAATTTTGATTTGAGTTTTGGCTAAGTCCAACCTCCCGATTCAAAAGTGCAAGGGTATTCACCCTTTGATTTGAAGCACCTCTTTGACAGTGTTGGTGATGCCTTTTGTTTTCTATCTTTTCATTTTCTCTTTGGACAATAGAGAATCTTAATTATCTTAAGTTGGAATTGACACTTTGAGAGATTGACTTATCACTTAGAGTTTCTTTCTTTCATGTCAGTTACAACAAGATACCAAGTTAGTCAAAGGAAACAACCTCCAGTTGTCAGATCCTAGGTGCTGTCATGTTGCTCAACATCTCAATGAATGTTATGGTATCAATTACACAAGATGACTCTTAGTCTTCTTCTTTCTTCTCCATTTCCCATATTCTTCTAAAGTCTTCTATTCCCATGGGAAATTCTTCTTCTTCTTCTTGATTCTTTTCCTCTTATTTTCTAGTCTACCTTCTTCTATTCATCTATTCATTTCTTCTACACTTGATTCCTCCTCTTCTAGAACCATGAATTTCAACTATCTTGTTAAGGAACCTCTCTTGAGAATAGATGATCTTGAGCTCATTGCTCAATTTGAAGAGTATCTTTATTCCTCCAATAGTCCTTCCAAATATCTCATGGGTGACAAACTTATAGCAAAAATAAAAGAAAAGATCATTAAATTAGATGCCTTTGCTAGGATCATAGACATGATCATATCATGACCTCCTTCCAAACATTCTTCATCTTCTAAGTCTTCTCATTCTTCCTCATCTTCCAAATTTTACCATGACTCTTCTAAATATTATTCACATTCTTCATTATCCAAGTCTTCTTCTTCCACTAAGTCTTCAATTTCCTCTTCTTCATGATCTCATTCTTCTTTTACTTCTCCCAAGAGTCTTACTTCTCTTTAGAAGACATACCATCAAGAGCAACGTGATAGTCCTTGTGATGTCTCTTCCACAAAGAGTGATACACCCACCTATGATGACTATGATGACTATGATGATGGACAATGTAGTGATGCCCATGAAACTTCTATTCCTAAGCATCATCCTCATGGTACACTTGTGATTTCTAAGGGGGAGTCATATTGGGTAGACTGTGATGGTGATCCATATGAATCTAAATTTGAAGAATTCTTTGATGATTTTTGTGAACAATACAATATTCCTACTGAGGAAGAGAAAATCTACCGTGCTGATTTCAAATGTCAAAAGAATCTCTCCTCTAAAAGTTTTCATGTTGAAAATAAAGGTTGCGCTCTCAAGAAAGATCACATTAATGTTGAACCTTTGTCTTATGATGGTTCCCTTCCATCCTCTACTTCCTCCAATACCCACACACTTCCTAAAGCTTCTGAGTCTTCCAAATCTTTCATAAATCCTTCATCCAACAAAGATCCTAAGGCTTTCCATGCGGTTCCCTATAGTTATTCTCAAGAGCCACCTCTTAAAGATACTCAAGCTAACTTTCACTTGGCTACAAATACTTTCAATAATGCTAAACCTAAAGAGCCTAAGCCTTTAAATGCTATAATGCCTATTTTAGCTAGTCTTTCAGCATCTCCTCCAAAGTCTTCCATACAATTCCAACACGCTTCCTTGTCTGTAGAAGTGGCTCCATGTCAAGAGGACTCTAAAAATGATAAAGAAAAGAATATAAATAAAGATCAAGATCAAGAACCCTCCATATCATCCAATTCTCTTCATGATGTATCTCTTCCATTTCATGGTTCTTTTGATCCTCTACGCTCTTCTGCATTCATTCCACCATCTCCGAAGCAAGATCAAGCTACTACTTACACCGTTGAGCTTATTGATAATCAAAATAACCTTACCACACTTGCGCTTTCCAAAGATGATACTTCCATTAAGGTTATTAAAAATGGTGTTGTTACTTTTGATGTAAAGCCTATTGAAAATTGAAAGAAAGTTGATATGCTTATGCTACCCAACGATCCTTGTCAAGATCAAAGTCTTCCATCTTCTTGTTCTACCACTCCATGTTCACTTTTGCTTTCTACTCTTCCTAAGTCTTTGCAAGCTTTGAATGATCCTATCAAAGAAGGTGCTCCTATTTAAGATGTGCATGATCCTGTTGAAAACTCTAATGCTCACTCTAAAGATGCTGATGTCCTTGGTTGTCATATAGATGCTGATGAACTTATTGATTATCTTTTTGCATCTTCCACGTCCATCCTTGGACCTCCTCCATCAATACTAAGGGCTTCACGTCTTCCTTCCATCTTGGGCCCTTATGTCCCTTCACTTTCCCCTCCTAACTCTCCTAATTCATCATCCATCTTGGGTCCTTACGTCCCTCCATCTCCTATCTTTCCTCAAGGTCAACATAGATACATACCCTTGAATCCTTTTCATCCACCTACCCATCTAAACCAGTCATATCCTCCTTTTCCTTCCACAAGTCTCAAATATTTTGGAAGTAACTTAAATGTTCAATACAAGAAAAATAAGCAATACAAGAATCCATCAAGAAAAGGTCACCATGTCTCCTCTAATCGACATGGAGGCATAAAGTCAAAAAAGATATCTAAGAAGAAAACTACAAGACAAATATGGGTTCCAAAATCCATCATTGAAGATATTCTCTCTAAATCATCAAAAGGAAATGAAAAGCCTAAGGCTATATGGATTCCAAAGTCTCTCTTGAAAGAGTCTCATGTTGAACAAAAAGTAAAGTTGACATTCAAGCTTCCAAAGGCTTCCACTTCATCTTCTTCCAAAAAAAATCTTCCATTCCATGAGCCTAAACTGCAACCTCTACTAAACATTTGCCATATTCCTTCTAGTATTCTTTCATTCACATTTTCTCTATCCTCTCACCACCCTTCAAGGTGTGTGTTGATGTTGATCTTGCCTTCCCTTCCATCTACCCTGTCACAATCCTTCCATTCATTATCCTTCTACCTTCTATCCTTTTTCCTCATTTGCCTATTCCTCCTATCTTCCAACCTCACTCGCTTTACATAAAACCTTGTCCTCCATTTTTATCTTCCATCTTCCTTTCTCTATCAGCATCTTTGAGCATATCATTTTAAATCCTTGACATATTATGGTTTATCCTTTCAAGGAGCATTATTTGAAAAGCTTGCCTTCTTCCAAAAAAGACAAAATTCAAAAAAAAGAAAGAAAGAAAGAAAAAAATGAAAAAAAATTGAAAATGTGCCATGGTGAAAACTTAGAAATAGGCGCCTTGGTAGAAAAAGTAAAGAGAAATAAATTTGTCCTATGGTGAAAACCACTCCCTTGTGGCGCCTTGGATAAGTACCATGATGAAAACCTGGCAATCAGGCGTCATGCGTAGTTCTTCTACATATTTCATCCATTTCATCTTCTCTCTTTGATCTTGACAATGTTGAACTATACATGAACATTTGGCTATTTTGTGAGCTATCTTATGATGATCTTGCTTTCATTCCATTCATTTTTAGCCTTCATATCTATTTTCCTCCATTCATTCTAGCCTTTCGCTATCTTTTTCCCTTTTGGTCTTGATCTAATAAAAAAGAGTAAAACACAATGCTATGAAGTCTCTTGACATGTCTACTCCTTTGGACTACATCCTTTTCTTCTTTTTCATTACACTTTTGAGGCTTATCCTATGCTATCCTTTCATTGCTTGTCCAAATGCGCTTTACATGACAATTTTTCCCTAGGTTGGGTACTCTTGAGGAGTTTGCCTTTGAGGATGTCTTCCCTTCACTCTCCTTCATTCTCATGTCTTCCATCTCTTCCACCAGCTTGCTTATCCATCTTGTCCTCCACATTGCTAGATATTGGGACTACACGATGTGATCTTGCTCATGAGTTTAATGCCCATTTTGTCTGGGGGCATCCTTTGTACATATTTTATTGATCCTGAAAAAATACCAAAAAAATTCATATATGATGCTGAAAAAATCTTAAAAAGCATATACAGTCCTGAAAAAAATATAAAAAAATTAAAAAAAATTGAAAAAATACAAAAAAAATAAATAGAAAAAGTGCTCTGGTGAAAACCTGGAAACAGGCGCCTTAGTAGCAAAAATACAAAAAAAGAAACAAATCAAAAAATGAAAAAAGATTCCAAGTGGTGAAAAATTGGAAACAAACGCTACTTGAGGCCTTTGCACTCCTATTTGTTAGCATGCATCCTTGACACTTAGCCTTTCTCCATCATGCCTTGACCTTATTTGACTTGGTTTGGAATTGGTCTTTGTCTTTGTCTAGGGGGCATACCTATTAGCATAGGTCCTTTATGTGCGTTTGTCTCTTGGGGCATTTCACAACAAGTGTTTTTCACCACCACCCCAAACAGTGTTTTTCAACACTACCCTTGCGTCGAGTGTTTCTTAACACTTATCAGATGTCTTACCCAATAGTCTAAGTATGATGTGATATTTCTCATTGATAGATGTGATAACCAGAGTCTGACTCTATGACCAACACACATGCACTTAAACAATCAACTCACTTGAGATATGTTGACTTTATTTTTCTTTGTGTGCTGTCTATGAGGATTTCTTTGATGAGTGGTCTCTCCCTGAGAAGTTTTCGATGATGCATAGCTAGAAGACTGAGGGTATGAGAACATGTTTTCTTTCTTTATCTGCTTATGGGTATATTTTGTTGATCCTAACTGTCATGAGCATTTATGCTGGTCTTGACACTATGGATTGACAAGGTATTATCCTTGACTGTTTTGCAAGTGCATGCTTCTAGTTATCCTGACTTTCATGTGTCTTGATACAAGCATAATCTTGCCATATCAAACTTAGGTAATCTCACTGCATTAGTCATCTTGACCTCCATGTCTTTGATGCCTAGGTGGGATTTCCACATTTCTATCTGATAAAGATCATATTCATATCCACATAGTTATGCTAGTGTGCATTGTATGATCTTACGACGCTACCAATAATGCTCGATGATGATAATTAGATGTCTATAGGCGTTGTGGCCTTGCAAGTCAACCACTTTCATAGTAGCTTGCATTCTTAGGTTCATCATAGTTTAGTTTTTGCATCTTGCATATGGAGAGAGCTCTCCTTTTTATCATCTACGGACTAGTTGGTCAACTGTGCTCATTTTCTGATTCTTCTTGATCATATCTTTCATTTATGGTCTTTCATATCACATCATTTTCTATCCATTTTCAGACTTGAAATCAAAATCCGAGTCGCGTTTCCAAATTTTCTCATTCTTCTACATAGTTGACTGACCTTTTGAGGCATAATTCTTCGATCTTTGATGGAATTTCTTCCTTTCCATATCTTCCAAACTTCTAGTCTTTCATTCACCCCTTTCGCTTCCTCTCTCTGAGGTTTGACTTAATCTTTATCCTATATCTTTTTCAGTCAAACCTCATCAACCTGGGGCATATCTTCACTGCTTGATGGTTATCCTATCATGTTCCATCCTTCGATTATGATTTATTGTGACTTGATCAGGTTTATTAGTTTGTTGTTCCTCTCTATCTGATTTCACTTTCGATTTCGAGGGGGCAGTACCTATTGGATTTTAATCCTTGATTCCTTGATTTTCTTGATTTAGCTATTTTTCTGTGAGCTTTTGCTCAAGCCTGAGATTCTTATCTCTTATTTTGGATATGATCCCGAATCAACCTCATGTCCAGAATCCTTTGTCTATGTTTGTCTGGATGTGATCCAAAATCGATCTCACATCTGAGTTGTTTTGTGATCCCAAATCGATCTCACATTGCAACTTCATTCTTTGACTACATGTGTTCCCAGATCGATCACACATTAGCCAAAGAGGGGCAAATGTATGCACCTTAAAATGGTCGCCTAGAATTTGGGCCCCCATTTCTCAATTTATCAAATCCCTGAATCAATATTTTCAAATATCAACAATATTAATTATATCAATTTCCTTGATCAAATCATAATCAATTCAATATTTCCTAAGGTTTGATCCTTATTTAATTTAAAAGAGAAAAAAAATAAAAAAATAAAAATCTTATTTAATTAAGAGAACATGCTCCCTTTTAATTAATTAAAAATATCTTTTAATTAAATAATAAAATCATTTTATCCTAAGTCTTTATTTAATTAAAAGGAATATTTCCTCCCCTTTTATTTAAATAAAAAATCCCCACTTTTTCTCTTACCCTAAGTTGCACAAATAAAGTATTATTTTTATTTTATAAAAAGAGAAAAAGTACTTTTTGTCTCATATGGACACTAAAGTCAACTCTTATTTTCTTATTGGAGGATATTTGTGTACAAGGATCAAGCTTCTATTTTTCTCCATCGTTGATTAAGTTTTTTGCCTCTTAATCTCGATCGTCCATTGATTCTCATTCTCTTTAAAAGAAGAGCTCTCTTCCTCATTTTCATATCTTAGGTTTTTATGCTAATGTTATGCTGCAGGTTTTCTAGGTCATTTGGAGCTCTTTGAAGACATTCTTGCATTCAAGCTTTGAAGACATTGTTGTTGCATTTCATTTAGCTTGTTTTCTTACATCATAGTTGCATAATCATGGCATTTTTAGTATAGATTTCTTTTATGCAATAGATTAATCTCACATAGCTTAATAGGAGGATTTGTAACACTTGTATTTTCCTTTCATAGCATAGCTTACATCTTTCATTCTCATAGATTAGTTTGCATTGCATTGCATCCATATTGATTTCATTGAAGATATTGGCATTGTTGCCCTCATCTTTGATTTGGAATCTCTCATTGTGTGGTTGACTAGCAAGGTCATGAGTTTATAGCTCTAGCTGAGACCAATTTTACAAATCTTGCAACTCCATGCATAGAGAGCTATGGATCGATTTGTGAGGGCTCATTGTTGAGTTTTCTTGCATGTAAGGATTCATAGAAGTGTGGTCACATTTTCACCATACAGAGTGCATTCAAGACTTCCCTTTACCCACTCTTAACCCAACATCTTCTTTGAAATCACCCTACCACACAAAACTCAACCAAACTGGTATGTGTAATACCCCAAAATTGGCACCTAATAAATTCAATCAATTTTGGTGCACTTTCGTCAATTTTACATCTCCAAAGTCCTACTTTGCTAGGCAATTTTCTCTCTCCTACTTGACTTAATTCGACTTGATGTCAATTGCAAAAAACCTTAAATTGCATTAATCAAATAATTAAAATTAATTCTTAAAGTCTTCAACTTTTATTAGCTAAATTACCCCTATGATAAATTAATTTAATCCTAAAGTCCTAAGTGCTTGGAATTAAATTAAACCCACCCCATTTGGCTAATATACATGAAAAAGGAATTAATAATTACTTGTTATTTGAATGGACACTCCTTTTTGAATTAATAATTCATAATATTCGAAAGGTCACCCTGTGTGGCATTTTTCATTCTTTTAATTAAGTAATTTATGCATTTTTATCTCAAACGGGAATGAAGAGTCAGGAGTTTCAAATCAAGAACCTCTTCATTCTCTTCCCCGGCTTGTCTATTTAATGAGCCTCATTTCTTCATTCAAGGGGAGCAATTTTTTAGAGTAATTAAACTATAGTATTTTTGTGTCTCAATTTCATTAATTCAAAGCTTTTATTGCATTTTAGTGTAATTTTCATTTAGTCTAATATCGCATTTTCATTATAGTTAGTTTGTCTATTTGCTCATAGCTTAATCTAATCTCATATTTCTTATTTCAAGTACCTTAGAATAAATCTGCACTTCATATTTCTTTCAAGCTCTTAGTATAATTGCATCTTCATTCTTAGTTTTAATTGCATATTCATCTTAGCTTAATTTCATTTTGATTCAATCTTTATGCTTTCAAATTCTCCATTGTAGAACCGGTCTTATGGTTGTTGGCTCTCATTCTGAGAGTAATTAAACACCCCGTCTACATAGGAGGCAATAGGTTGCTTCACCACAAATTTTGGATTGAGTAATTCATACCCTCTCTCACAATTCGATCATGTGAGTAATGACCATGTTGCGTGTGTAGTTGGATTAGAGGTCCACATTCAACTATATACAGTATGCAACTATTCTATCACAGACTAAGGCAACATTTCATTGGTTTCTCTAATCCAATGCACGTGTTATTTGATGTGTGGCCACCTATAACTTGAGAGATATAAAATACATGTCTCCTTCCATCCTCCTACCAAATTTGAGGCTTGGATGTACTTAAAAACATCTCATACTACATTTTATGAAACCTTTGATTACCCTAGCCTAAGGGTTTACCAGTTTGTATTAAAACCAAGATATCTCTGTTGTTTCCTAGTGGAGTCCAATGAAACAAAAAAAATCATAATTTAAAGCATTCAAACCTCCATCTATTCCACTAACAGATGGATCAAAACATTCAGATACTCATAATAAAACTAATGGAATTCAGATTGTTATACAGAATAACGCCTTATAATTGCATTACACCTTATATTTTCCTTATCTTACAGGTAAATCATTTGCATCCATTTCTTCATTCGTTGATCTTCCTCTTCGACAAGCTAGTGTCAAACGGTGGATAATGGCATTTATTGAAAGAGTTATGATATATGTGGTAGGTATGCATCTTCAATTATAAGAAATAACTTCTCAATGATTGATCAAAACATATTTTTGAACAATTTCACTTCCATATGCATACTTTTATTTTCTTTTTGTTTACATAAGATACATATATGAAAATATTTTGGCAGGTGTCATTCAATTTAAACACCATTTGAAACTAGATGGAATTGTTAGTAAACAAAAAGTCCACCTCCTTCAGCTCATTTCAAAGACTTGAAGAGCATCCATTCCACAAAATTTATCTATGGAACGATTTGGCTCCATGGTGTCCATGGATGTCTTCATAGGTGCTCATACACCAAAAGTAAGGGAAACGATTGTCTACATGCACATTGTAAGGGCTTAAAGCCTTGAAGACTTAAAATCAAAACAACTAGGAAATGCCAAATTTTCTAATATGTCTCAGTCATTTTGATTAGAAGTCCTTTGAGTCTTTAAGATGTGACAGTTCAAGGAGGGGAAACAATTGTTTATATCAAAGGCAGGCCTGATAATATCAGACATGCCTTCGATATATATTAGATGGTTGAAGTTGAAGATCATAAAGGCATGCTCATATTCTCTTATTTGTTTAATTTAATAACCCCCTAATGGTCCCAATAATTTTTTTATTTTAATAAATAAAATATTTCATCGATATTTCCATGGTTCTTAAACTGTTATACGACGACAAGGTTATATGACCGACAAAACATTCGTCGTATCTTCATTAGAACTCTGATGAATACTTATTGATTTTTGATGATGTAGGTGTTGTATATATAACATCATTATGACTTTTTATTACTGGTTGCATCATACTTGGTCATAAATTCAACCAATGGCTGTCG
This sequence comes from Chamaecyparis obtusa, assembly GCA_027943335.1. Lineage (NCBI taxonomy): Eukaryota > Viridiplantae > Streptophyta > Pinopsida > Cupressales > Cupressaceae > Chamaecyparis > Chamaecyparis obtusa. Next base: position 391,464 of record BSBK01007394.1, read on the forward strand.
ATTCTCATCGACCATCGGCCATCGGTCTGCTCCAAATGAGCTCGACTGATAGTGTAACCTATGGAGATCTATAAGTACACATCATATTTGTGACCAATGACTATTGATTCTCATTAGCCATTGGCCATTGGTCTACTCCAGATGAGCTTGATCAATAGTGTAACCTATGGTGATCTATAAGTGCACGTTAGATTTATGACCAATGGTCATTGATTCTCATAGGCCATCGGTCTACTCCAAAAGAGCTTGATCAACAGTGTAACCTATGGCGATTAGATGATCAATATTGTGTCGTAAGTTCACCCAAAGGTCAAGAAAAAAAGTTTGATGTTCAAGTATGTCAAATATTCTACGTTTGTGAGTTGCAAAAATGACGAATGGACGTCAAAAATTGGGCAAAAATTTACTAGTGGGGTATATGCACAAAGATGGGGGACCAAAAATGTGTCACTTTGCTTTTTGGTCCCCCATCAACCATAGTGCATATGCACTAAAGCGCATGCACCCTATAGCACGCACACGCTTTGCAAAACACCATAAAGTGTTTGTTGCATTTGGGAAAGCCCATTTTTCTTTCCACAAACTCGTGTTTGCAGTGAAAGAGGGCTTCCCAAGTACGTACGCAAAATCATTTTTCTTGTTCAATCCATTTCATTTCATTCATCCATCAATTTACATAAAGAATGGTTTCATGATGTTGTCAAGCTCGATCCAAAAGAAGAGGTAAGTGTTTTTACAACACATGCCTCCTATTTGTATTGAAATTTTAGTTTTGAAGCAATTTGTTTTGTTAAAATTTATTTTCTTGGATTTAATGTGTAAGTAAGATTTTAAAATATAGATTTTTTTAATTGTCGGAAATAAATGATCTCCCTAAACAAAACCCTCAACCAAATCCTCCATCTCCTCATGAACAAATGAATGAAGAAAATAACCAAGAAAATGAACCTCAACCACCTCCACCAATCGAAAAACTTCCTCCTAGAAAACAAGAAAATTTGATCAACCAAATTGAAAGAGGGAAAAAAGAATTAGAATATTTAATTAGGAGGTTAAAATATTCTATTGCTACAAATCCTGGAAGGGAAAGACTTGCAAAATTATTGAAATCAATCTTGACCCACGTAGGCTTGGTTAGTGGGAAACTTAATTTATGGCATGATAAAAGAGAAGAACAAAAATAATATTATGCAAATAAATTATCATACGAGGACATAAAAAAGAAAAAAATCACAAAATATGACATTTGAAAACTCTTTAAAAAACTAGGGGACATTGATACTCTTAGAACTACAACACGGAGGTTCCCAATTCATTGGTGCTTGAATGAAGACATTAAAAACAACTTTTGGGAGAGATGGTGGATGGTCTTTGATTCCCCTCCCTGTAACAATCATGAGGCTCCTATATATTTCTTGAGGAAACTCTATTGTGAGTTTGTACTCAAGGAGGTGCCAAATTATTTTGACTTTCTAGATTCTTAGGGTAGAGGAGGGGGATCATCATTTGATAGAGCGGGGGCACATTGTGACCCTAATGCACCTAGGGTTCCTATTGGCAAGCTATAGGTGGACCATGTTAGTATTCCTTCTATTGTGAAGGAACATGTAGAGGTGGACACACTAGGCATGATTAGTGCTCTGCCAGAGACTCTCATTTAGTGTGGAACTCCTTTAGTTGAGGGTGACCATGGTCAATCTTTGAGAGAGAATATTTGTCATTCATGTGGATCTTTGTGCACATTTGGTACTACCGAGAGAGAGGAAGAGGATCGTGGAATGATGACTGATGATTTTCTAAACATGACATTTGGCATTGACACACAAGTAAATATTTCCAAGTTCATTAAATTTCTTTGATCATATTTCATTTATAAAAGAATAACTAATTAATTTAGTATCTGTTGATTATGATCAAAATTCAGGGCAAGAGTGTTGGTGGTGGTGGCAGTGGCAATGATCCTCTTGCCCCCTTCTACACATTGTCATCAAGTCCACAAGTATGTATCGAATAAAATATTTTAATTAATATATTTGATTATTATTTAATTATCTGAATGATTGTATCATAACTTATTGTGCATGTGCATTAGTTCACTGGTGGACCATCAACATTCACAATAGACAGCAAAGGGCATTGTGCCACTTTCCTTGAGGTATCTTTATTTGCATGTTAATTTAATTTACTTGATTATATTTAATTAATAAATGAATGAATAACTAAATTACTAGAAAAATTATGATCAAAATCCAAAGGCAAAGTGGTCATTGCGGTGATCACATTCTTTCAGTTGGCTTTGTGATGTCATCATTGAGTCCATAGGTATATATATGTAATAATGCATTATAATTAACATGTAAGTAGTACATTCTTATATGAATGGTTGTCTTATAAATTTCCATGTACATGTGCACTAGTTGAATGTTGGAGCTTTGACATCGACACCGCACACCGAAGGACATAGTGGAACCTTCACGGAGGTATCATTTATTCATTAGTAGGGTTGTAAAAAATATATGTAATCTTGATAACTACATAATACCTTTGTTGTTTCATTTTCACTTATTAACATTAGAGACTCCTATTCGTGATACTTTGGATCGTGGAGTAGCTGCAGTTGTAGCTAGTTCTGAAGCACTGACTGAGGTATGAAAGAGATCACTTAATTTTAATTATTATTTTAATAATTTATATTGAATTTTATAATGATATTCATGTATGTATTTTAATTATTATTTTGATTATTGTTGTAGGGAATTATTACTCCAGATCGTCAACATGCGCCTTCGGTGGATGAACATCGTGACTATTTGCTAGCAGTAAGTGAATATTCTATTTTATGTCATTGTATAATTTAATTTTGATGTATATTAGTTATTAATGCTTAATTTTTTTTTATCAACTCGAGCTATAGAAGAGTCTAGAAAGGAGGACTAGTGAGTGCACTCAGAAGACTACAACATCCATTGCATCTCCATCAACGCCACAATCACAGACAACTCGGGATTTGTTTTCTTCCCCTGGTGAGAAAGGACTAGATTAGGGATATAGATTGTATGCCTATATGGCATTAGTGGACATATTTTTTGTATATTGTATAAGTCATACATTGTACATCCATTTTTCTTTGAGGAAGCCAATTCAACTATATTGGATATATTCAATGTATGACATTATTGGACCTATATATTTGGCTTCATGCCCTACAAATTTTTTTTTATAATGTTTTAGGTATGCAATTCATGTGTTTGGTGTATTGATGTATACTAATTTATGTTTATGTGGATGTCTTATGCTTTGTAAATTTCCTATGAAATGGATCTAATTAGAAGAATATTCCATCAATTTGATTCTATGACACTTCTAGATATGAAAGCCCCAAATTGGTCTTAAAAACCCCTATAAACTAGGGCTCTCTCAATGTATGACCTCCGAACACCATCCCAACCAAATGAAAGTTGTTCCACCATTCTTATACCATCCTTAGATGGATTCAATCATAAAATGACCACCTCCAAGGGCTTGATTCTCTACTGCTATACCTATGGCTTCATTTTAATGACCCTTGGTCACTCCTCAACTCCAACAACTCCTCCAATTAATGCCCACCTGAAAACTCCTTTTTATTCCTACATTCAAATTGTTATAATTCTATAATAAAATGATTGGATCCATCCCCAAGTGATAGTAATTACAAAAAGGGGATGGATCTTCCATTTACATCTTAAAACAAGACAATTCCCAGCACTATTTTAGACCAATCAAAAGGAAATGCACCAAATCAATGAAACAACTATAAAATAGATTCAAAAGATGTGTTTACAATGTATCTCAACCATGCACAAGTATGGATTTCAATCATACATCCAAAAACTATGATAAATTTCAAGAAATCTAAAATTTATTGCTCAAACAAGACACAGTCCATACAACTCTTGCCTTTAGTCCATACCATCTGAAATAGAAGACCTCCAAGCACTTAAATAAAGTCCTATCAACCTCCTCAATTGATCCAAATAAGTTGGAACTCCTTATAGGTCTTGTATCTTCTTCAAACTAACTAGTCACCCAAGTGACCCTCCTGCCTTCATTAGGGTGCCCTGCACTAGTTCTTCCATACAAACCACACAGTCCAGTAGCCCATCTTCATTTAGTGATCTTCAAACAACATAAACTTACATCCCTACATGAACAAACTACAAAACAAGGATATAATAATTTTTTCACTCATCCTTTTTCTCGCACCTTGAGGGGCACTTCAACCCAGAGTGGTCGACAACATTAGAGCGACTCTATGTGCCAAACGAGGTTATCGATAACATTTACCTAGCTATTCAGAGTTGTTGGAATAGATAGTTCGATACTACAACTGACGGTTTGAAAGATAATGTGTTGCCAAATATAAATGACCTTGAATCTCTAAAAACTAAGACATGTTATTGTAGGCCTAGGAAAAATGGTCTTGTAGCACCTGACTGTTTGATTCCACCCAACACGAGCTCCAAGATATGACCCCATAAAGATTGTTGATTTAATGCTGAAGGGACCTTGAGGGACACTTCAGTTCGGAGTGGTCAGTAATGTTTGAGCGACTCTGTATGCCAAATGAGGTTGTCAGTAGAATTTACCCGACCATTCAGAGCTATTAGAATAGACGGTTTGATGCTACAACTTATGGTTTGAAAGATACACAATGTTGTCCATTTCAACTGAGGAACACTTTAAGTTTTGACATCGACCGAGAATGTGTTGCCAAATATAAACGAGCTTGAATCTCTTAAAATTGAGATAGGTTATTGTAGGCCTAGGTGATACGACCCCGTAGCACATGACAGTTCGATGCCACCCTGCACGAGCTCCGAGATACGATCCTGTGAAGATCATCAATTTCATGCTGAAGGGACCTTGAGGGACACTTCAGCCCAGAGTGGTCAGTAGAGTTCGAGCCACTTTGTGTGCCAAACACAGTTGCCACTAGCATTTACCTTGCCATTTGGAGCTATTTGAATAGATGTTTTGATGCTACTGTATGCACCCTAAAATGGTCGCCTAGACTTTGGGCACCATTTATTTGATTTATTTATCCTAAATCAATTTTATCAATAATCAATATTCTCAACATTATCAATTTCCTTGATCAAATCCTAATTTTATCATTTATTTGATTATTTGCCTTGGGCTAACCATTTTATCCTAAGCTTTTATTTACTTAAAAGGAATATTTCCTCCCCTTTTAATTAAATAAAGAGCCCCCACTTTCCTCTTATCCTAAGTTGCACAAACAAAGTATTATTCCTCTTTTACAAAAAGGAAAAAAACACTTTTTGTCTCACATGGACATAAAGTCAACTCCTATTTTCTCATTGGAGGATACTTGTGCACATGGATTGCTCCTCTTTTAAGCTCCATCGCTGATTAAGACTTTTTGCCTCTTAATCTCAATGGTCCATTTCACCTCATTTCTTATAAAAGGAGAGTTCTCTCCTTCATTTGCATAGACACTCATTTTATGCTAACTCTATGCTGCAGGAATTCTTGAAGACTTTGGAGCTTTTTAGAGATCATTGTTGCATTACATCTTAGAGTTCTTCATTTGCTTCATAGTTTAGTTTCCAATCTTGCATAGTAGTTCATGTTTATGCTTTCATAGTTTAGATTTCACTTTCAAGCTTTAGAATAACTCATCTAGCTTAATAGGAAGGGTTGTAACACATTGCTATTTCCATTTCATAGCTTAGTTTGTACTTCCATTTTCATAGCATAGCTTGCACATTTGCATTCTCATTCTTAGCTTGCATTGCATTGCATTTCCATTTGATTCTTTGGAGATATTGGCACTCTTGCCTTTGTCTTCATTCGAATCTCTCATTTTATGGTTGACTAGCAAGGTCACAAGCTCAATGGCTCTAGCTGAGAGCAAATCCATAATCTTGCAACTCCATGCATAGAGAGCTATGGATCAATTTGTGAGGGCTCATTCTTGAGTTTCCTTGCATGTAAGGATTCATAGAAGTGCACAACTTTTGTGTGTACATTTTTGGCGCCCACCGTGGGGCATAATAGTTTTATTTTGTCCTTCATTTTTTGCATTTTTGTCATTTATTTTCGTTAATTTTGCACAAACAGGTGAAATGCCGCTTGCGGGCATTCTGTTCATGCTTGTGAGAATTCTGTTCATGCTTTTGAGCATTTTGTTCACGCCTGTGACCAGTCTATTGACACCTTTGAGAAATCTGTTCACGCTTGTGCAGGTTCTATTGTCGCCTTTGCAGGTTCTGCTATCACCTATGCGCATTCTATTTGCGTGTCTGAACATTTTATTGTCGCCTACGGACATTTTGTTGTTGCCTGTGGACATTTTTCTTGCGCATCTGCACATTCTGTTGTCGCCTGTGTAGGTTTTGTTGTTGCCTTTGCAGGTTCTATTATCGCCTGTGCATATTTTGTTCATGCCTAGCTAGGTTTTATTCATGCTTAAGTAGTTATATTAATGCCTATGCAGGTTTCATTCATGCCTATAAAGATTTTATTCATGCCTATGCAAGATTCACTCACGCCTATGCAGATTTTAATCACGCCTATACAGATTTTGTTTACGCCTCTGCAGATTTGGATCACGCCTACCAATTTTTAGATGATGCCTATGAGCTGTTAAATGTCGCCTGGTATTTTCTATTTAATTTTGCTATTAGATTTCTAGATTTTCTAGTTTTCTTGCTATTTTTGGAAATTTTGAAAATTTTAGCATTTTCAAATCCGTGCCACTCAGGAAAATGGGCACCCATTTTTTTAGAAATTTTTGCAAATGGTATTGAAAATTGAAGTGTTATATATCGTTGGAAAGGTCTTTTCGAGCCTAATCCAACCATGCTAGTTTCATTCTCAGATTTTACCATTTGATTAGCTATTTTACTTGTAGATTATCTAATTTTTGATGTGCTAATCATTGTGGGGCTAACAAGTTGTGCTTGTAGGTGCTCTCATTTCTTGAAATTTTCCAAAAGAATGCATGTCAAAGAGGGCTACTAATGGTTTTTGCAAGGCTTCCCTAAGCATAAAAACCAAATCAAGTGCTTGTTTAATTGTTTTCTTTATTGAGTGCAGCATATACTAGTTGTTTTATTTCATAGGCACTTAATACTTTGTTGTAGGAATTTTGAGGTGGTGGGAGAGTATGCTCTTCACCCTTGTGGTGAAACATAAATTTTGACCCATCTTGGAATTTTGAAAGCAAGGGGGTAATTGAATCTTTGCTTGGTGTGTTTGGGAGAAATTCTTGAGATAGGGGAGTATGCTCTTCACCCTTGTGGTGAACCAAAAACCTTGAATCTCAAGAGTTAATCCACTTTTTATTTAGTATAGAAATCCTTTAGCAGGCCTGCTCTTGAGCAATCAAGAGGAACGACCCAAGTGGGGACAAGCCTTTTGCCGGCTATTCCAACTCACTATAATCTCAAGGCTATCGAGGACACAAAACCTTGGTAGACATAACACTTGTCTTCACTTGATGTGAGTAGCTCATGGGATTGCGACCATGGGGAAAGCATTGAGCAAGAATGCTTAAGGTACTCTTGAGGCCACGAGGTCCTAGTCCTTTATGAGGAGCAAGAGGGGTGTTATGAACGGAAGCCCTTACTAAGAACCATTAGATAGAGGCCACCTTTATTTAGCCGCTTATCTTCTTAGTGCAAGGATTGATCCAAGTGGACTAACCTGGATCACCCCAAGATACTCACCATATGTGTCCCTTTGGTTGTTTTATTTGACACTTCCATGACAAAGCCAATATCTCTTGTGGGCAACCACTTGGTGTGAGGCAAGGGGGCATTAAGTTGTGGGCTAAGTTGGTAAGTATTGAGCCTTGTCTTATAGGTAGATATTGTTTGAAGTGTTTTCGAATGTGGTAAACCAGTGTAAACATTCTCAACATACAAACAATCAGTAGCATTCATAGGGTGCAATTTTATTTTTGATATCACAAGTGTTTGTCTTGGCAAGGTTGGTTTTTCCCTTGTTTCAAGTGTTTTGAGACATGTTTGATCCCTCACTATTTGCAAACTTGCCAAAATTTTGCTGATACTGTGATTGAGATCGAAAACATCAACCCTTAGACTGAAAATTTTGACCAAACAGACCCAAAAACACAAATTTTACACAGTTCTGGTTGAGAGTTAAACAATTTTGCAACAGTATCGCTTGCTTTGAGAAGAAACATCACGTGATAGTTCGCCCCTACTGGACTATCACCCAACTTGCCTGGTGTTTATCGCCTAGATATTGTGAGGTCTATCACCTGGTATAGGGTGAAGTATCACCCAGTTATAGGTGTATCACCTTGTTAGCTTGGGGTATATCGCCTGGGTAGTTTCTGCCGTGCTGTCAATTTGGTCAGTTTTAATTGCTGTCAGTCAGGTTAGGCCTTTGAGTAGGTTTCTTACTCTGTCGTTAGAGATCTATCTTGGCTCTAAATCTTTGGTTTTTGCCCTCTAGGAATAGCATCAATTGGTTTACAAGGCCACTTTGGAAATAGTTGTCAGGATAGAAGGTTATTCTTGGTGAGAAAGCTTATCTCTATAATTGTTAGCTACATTCTTGGAGAATTTTAGTGCTCTTATTGTCCAAATCACTTTCATTTAAATCTCAATTTCAATTATATTTTGGCCTAGTCCAACCTCCTGATTCAAAAGTGCAAGGGTAGTCACCCTTTGATTTGAAGCACCTCTTTGACAGTGTTGGTAAAGCCCCTTTGATATTTCTATCTTTTCATTTCTCTTTGGACAATAGAGAACTTTGATTATCCTAGTTTGGTGTTGACACTTTGAGAGGTCATCTTATCATTAAGAGTCTCTTTCTTTCATGTCAGTTACAACAAGGTACCAAGTCAATCAAGGGAAGCGACCCCCTATTGTCTTTAGCTAGTTACCACTAGTTAAGACTCGTCAACAGCACAAGGGAAAAGAACCCCTTTTTGACCAATCTCCTAAAAGTGAATATGAGGTTTGTTTTAATCCAAAAGGTAATCCTAGTGAAGTGAGCACCTCTTTAGCACCATTTTCATCAAGTATGGACATGAGTTACACTTTCACTCGACAACAAAGAGAAGCCATGAATCAAACTCTTGAGGATATCTTCCAATGACATAGGAGATAGTACAATGGTTCTTCTCATGCTAGTCCACCCGGGTCACCTCCCAACAACACAAGATATTTAGATGCTCACCAACGAGCTAAGAGACATTATAGGAAAACTCACTCAGATTCAAGGTTACAACACGAGGACCAGAACAATGAATCTAGTGACCATCACATCAACACGGCCAACTCAATAAGGCATTCAAGACAATCTTCTCCACTTAAAGATACCTCTCGATATGCAAATACAAGGTTGAAAAGCGTTGAAAGGGAGAAGCAAGCCTATCTAGATGAACAAGCCGCCAAAAAGGAAAAATTCAGACAACTAGAAAAAGAGGAACGTGCATTATTGGACATAAGCAAAAGAGTCACCCAAGAAGAAGAAGATAGGCTCTATGCACAACAACTCCAAAATCGATTCAATAGGAGGGGTACCAATAGTGGGACCAACTCACCCCCATCTACCCCCTCACCAAGTCCTAGAAGAAGGTTAAGGATGCCCTCACGATCCCCAAGTCCTAGAGGAAGAAGGACTTCAAGATATGATCATCATAAGAGACGATCACCTCATAGACATTCAAAGAAACCCTCCCAACAAGCACATCATGGCTCACAACATGGAGGAAGCTATACCAACTTTGATAAAATGGATTTTATGACTATGCAACAAGAACCATCCTTTCAAGCATATGTGGAAAGATATGTGGAACAAAACAAGGATCAATTCCTAGAAAGCCTTATCAATAAAGGTGCTAAGGTCCCATACAATTTTGATGTCCACCAAAAGATTAAGAAACATAATCCTTCAACCAGTGAGGTGATCATACAAATGCAAAAGGATATAGAAAGGATGAGGGCTCCTAAGAGCACCTTTAATTTGGATTCCATATGCCCTAACCCAATTGACAAGAGTGTGGTGTTGGTTGAGTTCCCTAAGAAAGTTGAGTTTCCAACCTATGACAAATATGATGGCGTTGGTGACCCTCATGACCATGTTCGACAGTTCTACATAATGAGCTTTTCTTTTCACCATGAAGACTCCTACTTGATGAGATTATTTCCAAGGAGTCTCAAGGGTCAAGCCATGGAGTGGTTCACCAACCTTACTCCTCCAGTAAAGACATTTAAGGAACTTGTCCAAAGATTTGTTCAACATTTTGCTTATAATCTATCAAGGTCGGTCACAATGCTTGATTTGTGCAAACTCAAACAAAATCAAGGCGAACCTTTTGTCACCTTCCTACAAAGATGGAGACGTTTGTGCTCAAAATATCCAAGGACAATTCCTGAGGAGGAAAGAATAGACATCATTGTGAGCAACTTGATACCGGAGTTAAGATATGAAGTAAGGAAGATCCCCTTTAATTCTTTTGATACCATGGTAGAAGTGGCTTGTCACATAGAGGATGTCCTAAAAGAACAAGGAATTTTGGCTAAATCAACTAATAACAACAATGGCCAAAATAACAACAATAATGGTAATAAGGAAAAAAAAAACTCTTATTGGAATAAGAATAAACAGGTGGTCAATGACGGAGTTGTTGACTCATCACAACCTAAGAATGAAGGAGTTCTTAATCTCTCTCATGCAATTCAAGCTATGAAGCTGCAAACATCTTCGGGACAACCAGAGAATAAACCCAAGTATCAAGGGAGACCTAAAAAGGAAAAGAGACAATTTACTAAACTTGGGGACTCCTATGTAGACATTTTCAAAATATTAATTGCTCACAATTTGGCACACCCTCAGGATCCTGCCAAACACCGCATACCAGATCCTAAACCTCATTGGTGGGATGAGAAGGCCTTTTGTGTCTTTCATAATGGAATTGGACATGATATAGAAAATTGTTTTAGACTTAAACATCTTGTTCAAGACCTTATTGAGAGCAACAAATTACAAGTTGATGGTTTAACCACTAAAGTGGATCACAAAGCTTTTAAAGAACCCTTGCCCAAATATGAGAAAGGAGAGAATTCTAACAACAAGAATGGAAAGGCTGCTATCAACTACACTTACACAAATGCTGAAAATGTTATTAACATGCTTGAAGTGGCTGATGATAATGTCAACATGATGAGAGGGAAAGACCCTTATGGATATGATGTGGATTCAACTCCTATGCCTGATGAAGGGCCCGTTGTGGTACTAAGAGGTCCTCACTCACGAAGGATGTCCCAACCCCTCAATGCTGTCACTAGAAGCCAGTCTCAAGCTCCCATTATTATTAGAGGTCCTAACCCTAGTAAGTCTAAGCAGCCAGTGTCAAAGGGTGTTCTTCCAAAATCTGTTGTTGGTCCTAAGTTGAATTATAATCTTGTTGACCAATTAAAACGTACACCAGCACAAATTTCAATCTTTGAGCTTTTGGAACTGTCCCCTAAGCATTTAAGCGTGTCCTTGAGGATGCCTTGCAAATGACTAATGTCCCTAATGATATAGATGTAGATCAATTCCAGAATATGGTCAACCACTTGGCTAGCCCTCACTACCTTACATTCTCAGAGGAAGATGACAAGTCATTAATCCACCCACACAATTTGGCCCTTCATATAGAGGTTGTGATCCACAAAACCCGTGTCAGGCGTGTGTTGATAGATGGGGGTGCTGGGCTTAATATTTGTTCTTTGAGCTTATTGAAGGCCTTGGGTTATTCAGAAGAAGTCATTGACATAAGGAAGAAAATAACTATCAAGGCTTATGATGAAGCAGAACGTAGTTCTAAAGGATTGGCCGTTCTTCCTATTCAAATTGGTCCTATAGAGAATGACATTTTGTTCCAGATTGTTGATGCCGGTCCTTTGGCTTACAATATTTTGTTAGGTAGACCATGGATACATGAGATGCAAGTGGTCCCGTCTACCTATCATTAGTGTGTAAAATTCCCTTACAATGGAATAGAAGTCTGCATACCTGGAGACAGCACACTGTCAGTCAACACAATTTCAGCAGGGTCTCACATTCCTTTGAATAGGGAGGCTAACACTTTTGATACTACATTTTAACAATGCAAGAATAAATTCAAGACCATAGATCTTGGTATGGGGGATTACAAATTGGATTCATTCACAAAATTGCCAATTTCCCCTAGGTCTTATGGAAAACCTTTTCGAGAAATGAAGCCCTCGTCTTCGGCCATGACATTATTCGATAAGTTTGTGGAATCCTTAGTTCTGATTCAAGAAGAAAAAGAAGAGGTTGCCATTAGGGACTGGATTTACCAAGAAGAGAAATACCTACATAATGAGAATTTTTCACCTTCCCCTAGAACTTATGGGAGAGGGTATACATTGGTCAAGAATATGGGTTACCCAGGACAGGGTCCCCTTAGTCATAGGCTGGATGCTAGGGCTAAACCTCTTAACCATGCCCTTTTTGGATGAAGGAATAAGTCAATAGTTGGCTTAGGTTTTGAAAATAAGAAACAAAAAAGTGTCCCTGTCTCAGCTACGATGGACAGTGACAATGACTCATACTACTCACCTAATCTCTCTAATCAACAAGACATGTCTGATGATTGGGTGCCTTCAACAAATATCCTTTAGGGAGATTCACAAGATTTGACAACTAACAGTATGAATGCTAGATTGACAATGGAAAGTGTTGCTATCCTAGCTGCGATGGATAGCAACAATGCTAGTGCTAGAGAAAGAGAAACCTTTCCTAACCTTGAGGCTTCTACATCATGAGGCCCAAATAATGATTCAGACATAGACTCACATGAGTTTGAATGGGATTCACTTTCAAATGCAATAGTTTATTTGGAAATGGATGTTGTCCATACTTATAGTACTCACCCCGATGTGACCAACGAGCCTAGTGTAGGACTGGAGGATTGGACTCCTTGAATTGCCTTAGTGGACGACGCTTCGTTTGATAGGAAAAATCCTGACTCAGGTATCTTAGGAGGGGACTGGATGAATCCCGATCATATGGTCACCAGAGATAACACCTTCCATATAAACAATGTTGAACTCATCATTGACCTACCTCTTGTTCACTATGACCTAATCGACTGGTCTCAGCGCCACCAAGAGCCTAGACTCCTCACTTTTCAGAATGATTACAAAATTGCCTACTATCTGAATGCTCTTGAACCTGTGGCTTCTTCCACCAGTGAACCGAAAACAAGTATGACAGAGCCTGATATTAAGTACCTCAGTCTAAAAATAAAAGAAAAAGAAAAAAAGGTCTGATGGCGAAAACCACCTTGTGGCGGTATCAGAACCAAAAATAGTAAAAATAAATGACGTATCTGAGGGTGAAAACCTCTTTGAGGTGCCTAAGGATGGGGTACTTAATAACTTGCCAAGTTACTTCCAAGACAGGTCATCAGTTCTTATTGAGCCTACGCAATCAGTGAATTTGAATACAGAAGAGGCTCCCCAAATAGTGCACCTAGCTCAGTCTTTATCAGTTGGAGAAAAAGAGGCATATACAAAATTTTTGCAAAAGAAGAAAATCAACTTTGCTTGGACATATTCTGATATGCCAGGGCTTGACACTGATCTTATTATGCATCATCTATCTATAGCTCCAGGAATAAAACCGGTTAAACAAAAGTTGAGGAAAATGCATCCTCACATAGCTCTTCTTGTTAAAGTTGAATTAGAAAAGCTCTTACGTGCAGGATTCATTCGAGCTATCGACTATGCTGAGTGGATCTCCAATATTGTTCTAGTTTCAAAACATGATGGGTCCATTCACATTTGCACAGACTTTAGAGACCTCAACAAAGCATGCCCAAAGGATGACTTTCCACTCCCTAACATAGACATGATAGTGGATATGACCGCGGGCTATGAGATATACTATTTAATGGATGGTTTTTCCGGATATAACCAAATAAAAATAGCTCCTGAAGATCAAGAGAAAACAACTTTCACATGTGCATGGGGAACCTATTGTTGGAACATCATGCCATTTGGCCTAAAGAATGCAGGAGCAACATACCAGCGAGCTATGACCACAATTTTTCATGATATGATGCATAAGAACATGGAAGATTATGTGGATGATACCCTGGCTAAATCTAGAAAATGGTACACACACCTCGACGATCTGGAAGTAATTCTAGATCACATGGCACAGTTTCAGCTTAGATTGAATCCAAAAAAGTGTGCATTTGGAGTTGCCTCAGGTAAACTCCTAGGATTCATAATTTTAGAAAAAGGAATAGAGCTTGATCCCGAAAAGGTCCAAGATATATTAGATATGCCACCTCCAAGAAATATCAGTCAAATGAGAAGTCTTCAGGGACGTCTTCACTCGATCAGGAGGTTTATTTCTCAGCTTGCAGACAGAGCACAACCTTTTAATAAGACATTGCATAAGGGTGCTTCTTGCGTGTGGAATGAGGAATGCCAAAAGAGCTTAGATCAAATTAAACAGTATTTGGCTAATCCTCCAATTTTGATGCCTCCTATTCTAGGGAAACCATTGATTTTGTATATTTCAGCAATAGAGTCTTCCTTGGGGGCATTGTTAGCTCAATTAGATGACATTGGGAAAGAAAGGGCCATATACTATATCAGTCATACTCTAGTATCTTATGAGATCAATTATAATAACATTGAAAAGTCTTGTCTTACAGTAGTGTTTGCTTCCCAAAATTTGCAACACAATATACTTGCTCATACTATACATTTGGTTGCAAAAATTGATCCTCTTAAGTACTTGCTTAGTAAGGCTACTCTCACGGGAAGACTTGCTAAGTGGATGATGGTTTTGACTGAATTTGATATAGAGTACGTTGAGAGAAAGGCCATAAAAGGGCAAGCTATTGCTGACCAATTAGCTGACTTTCCAGTTAAGGATAGTATGCCTATTCAGGTAGAATTCCCAGATGAACACATACTGTATATGACTACCTGTACTTGGAAGATGTTCTTTGATGGTTCCCACATGCAAAATGGATCAGGTGCTGGAGTATTATTTGTCTCTCCACATGGGTACAACATTACAAAGTCTTACAAACTTTTATTCCCATGTACAAATAATATTGCTGAATATGAAGCTTTAGCCAATGGATTGAAAATGGCTATAGAATGGAACATAACATAATTACATGTCTTTGGGGATTCATAGCTAATTATCAACCAAGTCAATGAGGAGTATCAAACTAAGGATGATAAATTGGTACCTTACAAAAAGATGGTTGAATCATTGAGATGTTACTTTACATTTGTGACATTTCAACAGATCCCCAAGACAAAGAACAAAGCTACAGATGCTATGGATACATTAGCTTCACTCCTACAGTTGGAACAACATGAATCTAGATTTGAATTCCTGGTGGAAGAGCTACACCATCCCATATTTGACTCATCTGAAAGCCATGTCATTTGTACCCTTGTCACACATGAATCTTCTCGATATGGTGCTATCTATTCATATCTCCGTGATGGCATCATCCCCGACACATTCAACCATTTTGAACACTGAAACCTTGTCCGCAATGCCTCCCGCCACACCCTTATCTTTGGTGATTTATATAGGAGGGGTTTAGATGGGACACTCCTTAGGTGCTTGGAAAAGGAGGAATTTGACCAAGCGTTAGCCGACATCCACGAAGGCATTTGTGGTGGACATTCCAATAGTCTTTCCATGGCCCGAAGGTTGCTTAGGGTGGGGTATTATTGGCCCACGATGCAGATAGACCTAGTAGCCTTTGCTAAGTCTTGTGAAAAATGTTAGAAACATGGAAACCTGATTCATGCTCTAGGTAGGGAGCTAATTCCTTCCATTTCTCATTGGCCATTTCAGCGCTGGGCCTTTGATCTAGTTGGGAAGATTCACCCCAACTCATCAGGTGGACATAAGTTCATTATTACTGCTACTGACTACTTCACAAAATGGGTGGAAGGTGTGCCACTTTCTGTGGCTTCAGGGAAGACTATCTCTTTGTTCATCTTGAATCATATTATTTGCTGATTTGGAGTACCTTTTGAGATCATCACTGATAATGGAGGTCAATTCAAGAATAAGGACCTAAAGCATTTATGCAAAAAGTTTAAAATCAAGCAACATTGGTCCTCCATTTACTTTCCATAGGGAAATGGACAGACAGAGGCTTCCAATAAAACCATCCTTAAGATTCTTCATAGGACAGTGCACAAGAATGGTAGGGATTGGCACTTGCAAATCAATCCAGCACTATGGGCTTATAGAACTAGCATTCGTACACCTACAGGAGCTACTCCTTTTTCTCTTACCTATGGCACTGAAGCGGTGTTACCTTTAGAAGTAGAGATACCTTCACTTAGAGTCTCACTCAAAGGATTGATAATAGATGAGGATTACCATGCCATGAGGTTACAGGAACTTGAACTTCTAGATGAGAAGCGTAAGGCTTCATTTGATCATATGAGAGTGTATCAGAAGAATATGTCCAAAGCATTCAACAAGAAGGTTCACCCTAGGGAATTTCAGATAGGTGATCTTGTTTTGAGAGAGAACCCTAAGAATCAACAGAACAGAGAACAAAAGGGAAAGTTCAAACCCAATTGGCTTGGACCATATGTTATTATAGCTGCTTTTGGTACAGGTGCATATTTACTATCAGATCCTGATGGAGAACAACTCCCTGATCCCACCAACATTTTGCACCTCAAGAAGTTCTATCCTTGATGCCTGTTCTGTCTGGGGGCATCCTTTGTACATATTTTATGATCCTGAAAAAAATACCAAAAAAATTCATATATGATACTGAAAAAAATCCTAAAAAGCATAAAAAGTCCTGAAAAAAATATAAAAAAATAAATTAAAAAAATGCAAAAAATTCAAAAAAAAAGTGCCTTGGTGAAAACTTGGAAACAGGTGCCTTGGTAGCAAAAAATACAAAAAAATGAAAAAATGAAAAAAGATTCCAAGTGGTGAAAACTTGGAAACAAGCGCTACTTGATGTCTTTGCACTCTTATTTGTTAGCATGCATCTTCGACACTAAACCTTTCTCCATCACGTCTTGACCTTATTTGGCGTGGTCTGGCATTGGTCTTTGTCTTTGTCTAGGGGGCATAACTATTAGCATAGGTCTTTTGGTGCATTTGTCTCTTGGGGCATTTCACAAACTGGTGTTTTTCAACACCACCCCAAATAGTGTTTCTCAACACTACACTTGCGTCGAGTGTTTCTTAACACTTATCAGATGTTTTATCCAACAGTCTAGTATGATGTGATATTTCTCATTGACAAATGTGATACTCAAAGTTTGAGATATGTTGACTTTATTTTTCTTTGTGTGCTGTCTATGAGGATTTCTTTGATGAGTGGTCTCTCCCTGAGATGTTTTTGATGATGCATAGCTAGAAGACTGAGGGTATGAGAACATGTTTTGTTTCTTTATCTATTTGTGGGTATATTTTGTTGATCCTAATTGTCATGAGCATTTATGTTGGTCTTACTTGACACTATGGATTGACAAGGTATTATCCTTGACTGTTTTGCGAGTGCATGCTTCTAGCTATCTTGACTTTCATGTGTCTTGATACAAGCATAATCTTGCCATATCAAACTTAGGTAATCTCACTGCATTAGTCATCTTGACCTTCATGTCTTTGATGCCTAGGTGGGATTTCCACATTTCTATCTGATAAAGATCATATTCATATTCACATAGTCATACTAGTGTGTATTGTATGATCTTATGATGCTACCAATAAAGCTCGATGATGATAATTAGATGTCTATAAGCGTTGTGACCTTGCAAGTCAACCACTTTTCATAGTAGCTTGCATTCTTAGGTTCATCATAGTTTAGTTTTTGCATCTTGCATAAGAGCTCTTCTTTTTATCATCTACGGACTAGTTGGTCAACTGTGCTCATTTTCTGATTCTTCTTGATCATATCTTTCATTTCTAGTCTTTCATATCACATCATTTTCTATCCATTTTCAGACTCAAAATCAAAATTTGAGTTGCGTTTCCAAATTTTCTCATTCTTCTACATAGTTGACTGACCTTTTGAGGCATAATTTGATTTTCGATGGACTTTCTTCCTTCCATGTCTCTCAAATTTTCTAGTCTTTCATTCGCTCTATTTCTAGTCTTCTATTTCTATTCTTCTACTTCCTCACTGGGGCATGTTTTCATTGCCTAATGGTTAACTTATTGACCCTTACCTTCGATTGTGATTTCATTACGATTTGATCATCTTTATCAATTTTTTGCTATTCCTCTTCATCTGATTTTGATTTCGATTCTGAGGGGGCAGTATTTATGGGATTCTCATCCCTGATTCCTTGATTTTCATGATTCAGACATCTTTTGTGAGCTTTTGCTCAAATTTGAGATTCCTATCTTGAATCAACCTCATGTTCAAAGGCCTTTGTTTATGTTTGTCCAGGTGTGATCTCGAATTGACCTCACATCTGAGTTGTTTTGTGATCCCAGATCGATCTCACATTTCAACTTCATTCTTTGACTACATGTGTTCCCAAATCGATCACACATTAGTCAAAGAGGGGCAAATGTATGCACCCTAAAATGGTCTCCTAGACTTTGGGCCCCATTTATTTGATTTATTTATCCTGAATCAATTTTATCAATAATCAATATTCTCAACATTATCAATTTCCTTGATCAAATCCTAATTTTATCATTTATTCGATTATTTGCCTTGGGCTAACCATTTTATCCTAAGCTTTTATTAACTTAAAAGGAATATTTCCTCCCCTTTTAATTAGATAAAGAGCCCCCACTTTCCTCTTATCCTAAGTTGCACAAACAAAGTATTATTCCTCTTTTACAAAAAGGAAAAAAAACACTTTTTGTCTCACATGGACATAAAGTCAATTCCTATTTTCTCATTGGAGGATACTTGTGCACATGGATTGCTCCTCTTTCAAGCTCCACCGCTGATTAAAACTTTTTGCCTCTTAATCTCAATGGTCCATTTCACCTCATTTCTTATAAAAGGAGAGTTCTCTCCTTCATTTGCATAGACACTCATTTTATGCTAACTCTATGTTGCAGGAATTCTTGAAGACTTTGGAGCTTTTTAGAGATCATTGTTGCATTACATCTTAGAGCTCTTCATTTGCTTCATAGTTTAGTTTCCAATCTTGCATAGTAGTTCATGTTTATGCTTTCATAGTTTAGATTTCACTTTCAAGCTTTAGAATAACTCATCTAGCTTAATAGGAAGGGTTGTAACACATTGCTATTTCCATTTCATAGTTTAGTTTGTACTTCCATTTTCATAGCATAGCTTGCACATTTGCATTCTCATTCTTAGCTTGCATTGCATTGCATTTCCATTTGATTCTTTGGAGATATTGGCACTCTTGCCTTTGTCTTCATTCGAATCTCTCATTGTATGGTTGACTAGCAAGGTCACAAGCTCAATGGCTCTAGCTGAGAGCAAATCCATAATCTTGCAACTCCATGCATAGAGAGCTATGGATCAATTTGTGAGGGCTCATTCTTGAGTTTCCTTGCATGTAAGGATTCATAGAAGTGCACAACTTTTGTGTGTACAACTACGACCGACAGTTTGAAAGATACGCACTATTGTCCATTTCAACTGAGGAACACTTCGAGTTTTGACATCGACCAAGAATGTGTTGCCAAATATAAATGAGCTTGAATCTCTGAAAACTGAGACATGTTATTATCGGCTTAGGTGACACAGTCCCATAGCACCTGATGGTTTGATGCTGCCCCTCATGAGCTCCAAGATACGGCCTTGTAAAGATCGCTGATTTTATGTTAAAGGAACCTTGAGGGACACTTCGACTTGGAGTGGTCGGTAGTGTTCAAGTGACTCTATGTGCCAAATTAGGTTGCCACTGGCATTTACTCAGCCATTCGGAGTTGTTGGAACATACAGTTCGATGCTATGACCGACGGTTTGAAAGATACACACCATTGTCCATTTCAACTGAGGAACACTTCAATTTTTGACATCGTCTGAGAATGTGTTGCCAAATATAAATGAGCTTGAATATTTGAAAACTGAGATAGGTTATTATAGGCTTAGGCACATGTTCTTGTAGCACCTGCTGAGTCAATTTCACCCCGCATGAGCTCCGATATACGACCCTGTAAAGATCACTAATTTCATGCTGAAGGGACCTTAAGTGACACTTCGGCCCGAAGTGATCGATAGTGTTTGATTGACTCTGTGTGCCAAACGAGGTTTCCACTAGCGTTTACTTGACTATTCAGAGCTGTTGGAGTAGACAATTCAATGCTATGACTGACGGTTTGAAAGATACACAATGTTGTCCATTTCAACTGAGGAACACTTCGAGTTTTGACATCGATTGAGAATGTGCTGCCAAATATAAATGAGCTTGAATATCTAAAAATAGAGACAGGTTATTATAGGCCTAGGCGACATGGTCCTGTAGCACCTAATGGTTTGATGCCACCCCATATGAGCTTTGACATACGACCCCATAAAGATCACCGATTTTATGTTAAAGGGACCTTGAGGGACAATTCAGCCCACAGTTTTTGGCAGTGTTCGAGCGAATCTCTATGCCAAACGAGGTTGCCACTGGCATTTACCTAGCCATTCGGAGCTAGTGGAACATACGGTTTGATGCTACGACTGATAGTTTGAAAGATACACAATGTTGTCCATTTCAATTGAGGAACACTTCAAGTTTTAACATCGACTGAGAATGTGTTGCCAAATATAAACAAACTTGAATCTCTGAAAACCAAGATAGGTTATTATAGGCCTAGGCGACACGGTCCGATAGAACCTAACAGTTTGATGCCACCCCACACGAGCTCTGAGATACGACCCCATAAAGATCATTTATTTCATGTTGAAGGGACCTTGAGGGACATGTCAGTTCGGAGTGGTCAGCTGCATTTGAGTGAGTCTCTGTGCCAAACGAGGTTGCCACTGGTGTTTAATCGACCATTCGGAGTTGTTGGAATAGACGGTTCAATGCTACGACCAACCACTAGTACATTTGAGACCTTTTTCTGATGATAGATTGTCAGAATTTAGACAGTATACTATCAATTAAGCGACACCACCAGGTGTTGCAGTTTTGTAGTAAAAAAAAGTGACGACTATGATTGGCGTCATAATTGTGACATCTTTAGTTGTCGCAAAAAGGGGGTTTCAACATAATGAATACACCGTTGGGTCTATTTTTAGCCGTCCCACTTTCGATGGATCTCTGTCGGACGTAGTTAGTTTACCGACAGAAATGTTGTACCTACAACGGTTAACCGTCATAATGTTTTGATGTCAAACCGTCATTGGTAGATTGTTTACCGATGGAAATGCTATTCATGAGATGGTTATCTGTCATAAGTTTCTGACAAATTGTTGTCACTTTTCTAGTGCTGTCATAATTGCGACGGAAGTTACAATTTTTTATAAAAATATATATATTTGTTGATTGAGTTTGACTCGATTAGTGTTCTTGCAGATTTGGTTATGTCATTCAGAGATGACTTTGCTGTAGATTCGATAGCGGCTCGTAGATTATTGAGTCAAGTCTAGAGACTTGGATTTGTAGATCACTATGGTTTCCATGATGACTTGGGAGAAGTCTTCTTCTAGGTGAACCAAGCTGAGAGACTTGGATTATAGAAAGCAGGTCATTTGATGTGACTTATGAGATGTTGGATGCCTCTTCACAATGGGTTCACAGTGCGGTCTGTGGTGTTTCTTTGCGACTGGGTTCTTAGCAGAGATCTGTTGATTTTGGTAGCCATTAAGATGGATCGATATGACTTGATCTTGGGTCAAGACTTCTTGAGGCGAGCTGAAGTGATCATTGCTCCTTGAAGTGATTGATGTTTTTGACAGATAGTCATTGCTTTTAGTTTTGTCATCGATTATTCTTTGGTTTTCGTCGTACTTGTGATGACTCACACTATTTTTTAAAAAGTAATATATATTTTTCGTACGTTGATTGAGATCTTAAATTATTGAGCTTCTCTTTGTTTTGATAATAGTTTAACATTCTCTACTTAATAGGGCCAACCACGTGAAGGTGGAAGCTCATCTAGCCCCTCCTAGGATCCTCTTATGACCCTTTACAACACTCTAAGACCTCTAAGATGTATTCTTAGGGATCGTAAAGGGTCATAAAAGGGTCATAAGGGGTCCTGGGACACAACAACTGAGAAACATAAATATAGGCATCATGGTCACAATTTTTTGGAGACATAACATAATTGAATGCTACACCCAGATGATGCAACACAACCACTACTCCTGCAGTTCGAAGTTGACACTACGGGATCCAAAAACCAAATATACTTGCAGCTTGAAGTGGACACTACAAGTATCTTTGGTTTTTGGATCCCACAGTGTCCACTTTGAACTGTAGGAGTAGTGGTTGTGTTGCATTGTTTGGGTGTAGCATTCAATTATGTTGTGTCTCCAAACAATTGGGACCATGATGCCTACATTTATGTTTCTCAGCTGTTGTGATACCTACATTTATGTTTTATAGCTGTCATGTTTATTTGCATGTTCTTTATGTGTTTGGCTTCTCTCCCTCGCACATCGAAAATAATATTTTCCCACTCTGAATCGAGAATGTGCATGCAACACAAGCAGAATATGCACAGATAGCAGATGGAGATGAGAAAACACAACACGTTACAATTTTTTAATAGGTCAAAATTACAATGTTCGTGATGGTCTATAACTTAAAATATGCAATTAAAGACCTCTATAAAAAATGCAACCCTATTGTGTTTTTCAGCTCCACTTGATATCCTATGTATATGAATTGAGATTGCATATTGAACTAGGTGTCTCCATCTGCATTGCCTGAAACCAAGAGACTGTCATAGTTAACATCTAAAATCATTATTGAACTTTTGTTATTATTAAAAAGTACACCAATCTCCTTTGTTTCTTGTACACCATCTCTGTCAGCAAGTTTCTTCATGGATGGCCTCCACTTTCTTCCCTGCTACAACTGTAATGACTATTCATTCTCCTACGGTCATTACTATCTTCTCTATTGATCAGACCTCCACTGCAATTTCTCTAATGAAAATTTCCAAATTCATTGTTTGGTATTCCTTCATCTCCCCTAAAATTCATCACTTATGTGTATGGCTTCTCTCCCTCGCATCGAAAATAAGACTTTTCCCACTCTGAATCGAGAATGCATGTGCAACACAAGCAAAATATGCACGGATAGCAGATGGAGTTGAAAAAACACAACACGTTTACATTTTTTTAATAGGTCAAAATTACAATGTTCACAATGGTCTAAAACTTAAAATACGCAATTAAAGACCTCTATAAAAAATGCAACCCTGTTGTGTTTTTCAGCTCCACCTGATATCCTATGTATATGAATTGATATTGCATTTTGAACTAGGCATCTCCTTCTGCATTGCCTAAAACCAAGAGAATGTCACAGTTAACATCTAAATGGCATGTCTCATCATCACAACTAATCCACCTTAAACAACTGATTAACCATTCTAGACAAGATGATGATTTAAGGTTTTTTGTGAAGCTTCTAACTTGGTAGTTGTAATCAGCATTTGTATTACAAGTTTTGTTGTTGTTCAAGTATTGTGTTTTAGAAAAGAACCCATTGAACATTCTAATACTAATTTCTGCCAAAATATGAAATCCACTAAAATTTAGTGAAAACCCCTCCAACATTACAATAGTGTATAAAAGGAAACTCAGTGTATAAACATGGAACTAAGCTCAAACACGTATAAATAAACATCAGTCATTATCAAATAAATATTGAGAAATAAAAATCAGTCATTATCAAATAAGTTGCATAAATGAGAATGTTTTTTTTTTTTTGCTTTTTCTTTTTTGCTGCTTCCCTATATTGTTGCAAAGGCTTATCCATGTCTAGAGCATCATTTATTCTCGGTCGTGCACTTGATCTCACTGTCCTTTGCAAAGGCCGGTCCACTGCAATAAAAAATAAAAGGCTTCAATTAAAAACATATTATCATAATTGGGGTTAATTTAAAAATATATTCATTATTGTTACAAGCATTTCAATACATTAAAAAACATAAACGTGACGCTCTTTACCTTGTCCAACCACATCATCTTGTCCGACGGCTTGAACCTCAACACGCTCATCGGGAACAATGTCCTCTACATCCCCTACAACTGCAATACAAAATATTTTATTAGTCCCAGTACATTATAATTAAATTTTTATTACTACGCCAAATTCAATTTAACATGTTTGCTTGTATTAAATATTCATTAATCAAAATTTGAATAGAAAATGTATACCTTGAGTACTACAATTCACATTAGAATCGATGCCTCTGTCGTGCTCTGCTGGTGCAGTATCAATATCGGCAGGATGCATTCCAATGTAAATAATTAGTGCATTTATCGATAATATATACATATAAATACAAGACAAATACTAAGAAATGTTAATCATTCAATTTAATACATATAAATATATTCACTTTAAAGTTTTAAACAAATATATAATCAGTATTTCCTTACTTAAAACAAATATATTCACTTTATGTCGGAACTTAACATCAAATACAGTAATTGATAAAATTTTCAACTTGAAATAAAAATCAATTGGCTTATTGTTAGTCCTAGTTTGAGTTTGGCCCTTTTATTCTTTGACTATGGCTTCGTATTAAAACCTTGTCTTTATATTAGTGTTTCCTCCCCTAAATGCATATCATATACATTCATCATTTCTTTGAGTTCCTGTTGGTGTCTTTAATTTCTCAGAATTTCGTGAGCTTTGTTTTTCTTGAACACCCTTGAACACATTTGAATAGCCTTGAACAATGTTCATACCCGTTCAAGGATGTACAAACAACTTGCATCTTTCGTGAGGTCATGATAGGTTAATAAAGGAATAAATTTTCTCTTTGCTGGCACTGAAGAAGATCAAATCAAAATGGTCCTTTAATCACGAATGTTCCCAAGCATGTGAATTATTAATGGAGTTAACTCTAAAGTTGGAAAATGATGAACAGTCTTGAACAGGTTTGAACAATGATGAACCCCCTTGAACTATGTTCTACCTTGTTCAAAAGGATTCGAGGAAGTCAAGAAAGGAGAGAGAATTTAATGATAGCTAAGTAGCGGGGCCCACTTGAGAGTGGCATTAAATGCTAATTATGGTCTGAATTTGTTAAGTACGCCCTTGAGGTGCGGAATAATCATTATTTTTAAATGCCCTCGGGATTTGTTTAATGGTAATTATGGATCGCTTGTACAAAATGTCAAATCAAATCCTTGCGGAATTTATTGTGAAGGATTTGCAATTAATTCAGGTGCTCTCGCAGTTCTATTTAAGTTATATCTTTTCATCTTTCTTTTCAAATGCCTAAGTGTTTTAAGAAGCTAGTGCGTGGAGGTAGGATTTGGGAGCTTCTGTAATAAAAAATCTTCTACAGAAAAGAGGTGAGTTTGGCTGTTACTCCTGTGATATTTTCAAAATTCAATAGTCTGCAGCGTGAATAGAAGATTAATTTCTACAGAATGAGATCAATTTTTCATATGTTTGGGAATACTATGAGTTTAGTGTGTAATGGACCTATAGTATCAGACACTAACCTAGAAGACTATGATATTGAGGATTTTCCATCTCGTCTTTTGAATTCCCTAGACGGTACCCCAACCTTGGAAATCCTACATAGTGGGTTGTGTTCTGCGACAAATTTTCCTCCCGCTGTTGTGTGCCTAGAGCTGATTCTTGAATGCATACAAAGTTATGATGCATGAACTGAGTCAATAAAAAAGAAAGATGGTAGTGTCCTCATGCCAGTTAATAGGGAAATTGTGACACAAGCTCTACAAATTCTAGAAAAGGCATTCTCCGCTTTTTCTCCCACGCAGTCCATTGTAAAATTCAATGAAAATAGAGATGCAAACCATACCTCAATAGCTAAGAGCTGGTTGCTGAACCCACAAAGAGGGGGTCGTGTTTGCCTAAGAAATTCAATAGAACCCATGTCCACCCTTACATTAGCAACCTAATGGTGATGTTGCATAGAGTAAGAGGGTCTCAAGTTGCTTATCTTTTTTTCGACTGGATGTACTTTTATGTTCAAATTATTCTAGAAGGAATGCAACTCCTAGATTGGGCTGAGTTAATTGCTAGCTCCTTGAGAGAATAGCTCAGTACCTCTAAATTGACTGGTAGCAGTTTCTTCATGTCTTCCTATCTCATGTATTGTTTAGCCTGTAGTAGAGAATGGTCTGGAATGCCACATGAACCTTGGGTTTCAGATATGTGTGTGTATGAATATTATCCAATTTTACAAAAAGATAAGGTTGCCAAGAATTACAGGAGAGTGCATGACACATTCATGGGAAAATTGTGTTTTGAACTAACTAGCGTCACTGATAAAAGGATTAGTTTGGAAGCCCAAGGATTGGTAACTAAGTATGGGAGCTATTATATTTAGTTCCCTAGGTTTACATAAATTAGGGTTGGGGGTTTTGAAAACCAGCCGTTTAGGTTACCTAGGTATACATTTGATTTTTTTATCTTAGCTGAGATTTGTCGATAGCTTGCTACAATTTTAAAAAGGTTTCTCCCTGAACAAGAGTGCGACAAAGCTTTCCCTATAACACTGGGTAAATTTTCCTATAAAACCATGGTTGTCGCAATCAGTATTGGGAGTGACATTCGTCATTTTGATTTCAAATATTATACTGAAAGGGTAGGATTTGATAACAAGAACTATGCCAATGGCAACCTAGGGCTTAGATCACACATGTTTCCTATACCTCACTTGGAAGATTTCTGGGAAGACTGCTGTGATGAATCACAAGTAGAAGAAAGAGCACATAGTAGGTTGTGTGTATCTCAAATCTAGTCCATGAGATTACAGATTAATGTAGATGGGGTAACTGATGATGGATCTAATTTGATTGAACCTAGTTACAAGAAACCTGTTGAGAAAAGTGAACTTGTTATAGACTGGTCCAAAGAGGAAGAAGATGATATTGAAAAGAGAACTTCATGTGTTATCTAATTAATTAATGAGTGGCTGCAAAGAAGAAGAAAGTAGAAGGAACCTAGAGTAGAAAAAGAAGAAGTTGCATGTACTTCTTTACATTCTCCTATTTCTGTTTCTAATTTACATACACAAATTGAAAATGTAGGATCTTCTGAGAAACCACAGGTCAGAAACACAAGAAAGAAAACTTTAGCTGAACCTCACCTAGCTGCTCCATCACAGAGGATTACAAGATCTAAGACTAGGTCAAAGACTAAGAAAAGAATGGCTCAGGAGGACATTCTAACGATCAATCTGGATGAAGACAAGATCGAGGATATAAGTTTTCACATATATGAAAATGAACAAGTGGATAAGGATCTCTTTGACCTAGATGATGCCATGCTAGAGGTAATTGGTACACTAGAAAAAACACCTAAGCAACCTACTGGTTATGGAATTACACCCCCATGGTTGATATCCACAGTAAGTAAGAAACACAACTTGGTTCCTGTGTCTATGCTCGTTAAAGATATTGTGAGTAGGTATGTTCAAAAGACTCCCAAGGCTAAAAAAGTAAAAAGTACAACCCGAATGTTCACAGATACTAAGACCAGAAAATGGACTACTGAAGTGGCAACTTATAAGCCTAAAGAGGGTGAACAAGAAGTTAAGGCAGAGGATTTTGAAATCACCAAGGTAGAACTGGGTACCATGGACTGTGCTGGTAAGTATAATTTGTTCAAAGAAACAGCACAACAAATGTTGAATTCATCCTAGAAGGATGGAAAGGAAGAGAAAGAATTGAAGCAGATGATTGTAACCCTGTCCCAGTTTATAAATACGTTCTGCAGTTTTGATGCCACTCCATTAGTCCAGTCTCCTCAGATTTTTGATCCAGAATTTGTTGAGAGCAAAAATTTCTTAAGTCAAGTGCAGAGAGGCCGAACCCTAGTGACCTCTTTAGATGAATGGATTAGTGAAGTTGTCAAAGGTGGCCTTAGATACCTCAAGGATGCTCAGGAAGTTTTTCACGATACAGAGGTCTTGATCGGTGAACTACAAACATAGACGCAGGTGTGGGAGAGAGAAGAGGAGAAATGGTTTGGAGCCATGTCTAAGTTCCTAGAGATAGAAAAGTATGGGTATGTAAAGTTCTACATAGAAAAGGCTATAAAATCACATGATGAAGCCACCTTCTTTGTTCTCAAAAAGAATATAAGTTGGCATCTTAGCACCATCAGGAGCACTATTGCTGAAAATAAAGATAGTGAAAATGAGATTAGGCAATTGCAGAAAACAATGATGACCGAACTGAAGGTGATAAATTTTGCTCATACCTACATAGTGAATCATGGGGAACAAGACCAAAAGATAGCCCTTGCAGTGTTTGAAAATACTTTGAAAAAGATTAAAGAAAAGACCAGTCCCAAGTCTTTAGATTTTACTCAAGTGGCCAGAATTGAATCAATGTTGTATCTTTGTGTAGATAAATTCCCTTTAACAATTGAGAAAGTCAAGAAATGCAAATGGACAAAAGAAGCAGCGATGACAAGGATAGTGAATATGAAGGTTCCTCATATCTAGCTTGCGAAGGAATTGGTTTAGGCACACAAGAAATGGGAGGCAACTCAATCCACCGTAGCCGAAGGAAGGAATCTTGCAGGAGATGAGGAGCGTGTTGTCGATAAGGAGGCTGACCTGGAAATTTAGTTAGATTTAAATTTCTTAAAACTTTGAGGGACATGTGTCCTCTTTTACTTTTGTTACTTGTTAATTGTTCTAACCAAGAGGTCAGGTTTTTCGGGAGACCTCTCGGCTTTGCAAAAACTATAAGTAGTTTAGCTACGTAGTAGAAAGGGTTAGAAATTTTTGGAAGAAAATTGGTATTTTGCTTTGAAAGTTTCTTTCAATCTTTAGAAAAGAAAAACATTTTTTGATATATGAAGTTTATTGTTAAAGACCTTATATATATTTCCATGCTTTTGCTTGTGTAGCAAGAAAAGTTAATATATCAATCATACTTTGTTTCAGATCTGTGAAATTTGAAGTGAATGGATGTATGTCCTGTGGTGATATTTTATTCATTCCTTGTTTCTACGATAGGTCTTTGTCAGAATACTGAAGATATTAGTGGTTGCATTCAGATTTATATTCCTTTGATTCATTTTATTGTTATACTATCTCAAAAAGATACAAAAGAAAGAAAACTCTGATTTTTTGTTTTTGTATGTCTAGTTTTTCCTTTGAATAGTGGTAAAAGTGCTAGTCATCTGAAGAATGATATAGTGGCCTTTCAGCTTTCAGGTTAATAGCTAATTGACAAATTTAATTAGAGAAATTAATTGAAAATCTATTTTAGGGAGCTATACCTAGATTAAAATTCAGAGGGAAGTGACTCATATTCAACACTTACCCAACTGTTAGTAGAAATTTTTCTTTGAAAGGGTGATAGAGTAATAGTTTAAAAGAAGGTAGAAACAAAGAAAAAATCTATTCACTAACACTTATTTACTTGATCAATAGATCCAGCAGAAGAACCTTGTGCACTCATTACTCAGTATCATTCAGCCATGACTTTATAGCCTTGTTTGTAGCCTATTTTTTTGTCCTCTTCTGTAATTGGTTTTTTGAACTCCAAGGCCTACATTTTTTATTGGTATCATGAATTTTAATTGTAGTGAATTTCATCAAAACTAAATTGATTGCAATTTAATTATAAATATTTGCATATGATTTTTCATTTACTAATACTTACAACTCGTGCAACAAATTTTGAATATCCACTCGAGCCAAGCCTGTGTTGCCTGTGCTTTTATTTTCTTGCTGTTGTTGCCTTTGTTGTGTCAGGCAACCTATGTGATGTTTGAAATATGTTAGATCACATAAGTACAAAGAGTAAATAGTACATAATTTCATTATTAACATTATCATGTACCTTCTTTCCTCGGGTGATACTATTCATCCACTATGTCTTCTATATTCTCATTAATAGGAATATAGGGCCGCCGCTCATAATAAGGGTTGTGTTCTATTTAGGTCATGTAGTTGTCCCTAATATACTTCAAAATAGTGCCCGCTTTGTCAAGGAGTCTAAGTCTATGAAAGACTTCGGGTCCAAAAAGTGTTGTCATAGAATAAAAGTCAACGAGTTTATTCTTTAACCCTTTATCTTGTACTGAACACCTTTTAAGAAAAAAAACTATTAGATTCATAAATGAAGTGAACCTACCTTTTAATATACTTGAAGAAAGGGATGAAATGAAATCTAATCTTGCAATGAAATCACAATATGATACCATGTGCATATGGTCGGCCCGAAAATGCGCAAACATTCATCATTAAGTTTTTCATAAAATAGATTATTCCCTAGAAGATAATTACGAGATTATTATAATTAGTTATTGCAAGGGACTACACAGGGGGTTAGTGCATTATATTATGAGTATTATATTATATAGTAAAAGAAAGGATCAGTCTTTAAAGTACTTGGAAGCTGAGATACTCTCAAGGGAAGTCCATTTTCATTGCTCACAAGCAATTGATCACACTATATTGTTCCCGTACATCTAACATGAGTACATCCAAGAATTGCATCATCGCCTCCTACATAAAATGAATCCAATATTACAAAATGCCCCATAAGAAAGAATATATAGTTCAAGTGAAATAAACACATGATAAATAAGAGAGAAAAAGAAGAGTCTACTTACCAATAGTAGGTGTTGCCATCGCATTTGTGGTCATGCTACGTGTTGCCGACATTGCAAGTGAAACTACCTCTATGGATCTCATCCTCGTACCAGGCGCTGTACTCAACATAGGTTCAATAGAAGGTGTTAAACAAATATATTGTTAGAGCATAAAAAATATATGGATAACCATGGACAAGATGGAGGATAAAACATGCGATGTACCATCCGAAGTATTTGCATCTGAGGTAATGCCCTTTAATCTATTTAGCATAACCTGTAAAGAGAACACATATATATTTTAGTTAATGACATAAATAAAATAGTAGACTATAAAAATCATTACTGAACTTTTTTTATAATTAAAAACTACATTAATACTTACTCTATAGTTCTGAACATGACCGATCAACATATCTGATGCCCTCTGTATTTCAAGAGTGTGAGGTTGAATATTTGCCATTCGAGCTAACTTTTTTGATATTGCACAAAGGACCTTTTCCAGTGCAACCACAGGATCAACCTCTAATAAAAAGTCAACATCGAATGGATCCTGCTCATTCTATGGCTCCTCATGGACTGCTTGTTCCTTTCCCTTTTTCTAATCAACACACGTTTGTGAGAACAATATTATTATCCCTTTATTTAAAAGCAATCCAAAATAGTAGAACAACAAAAAATATGCATTAACATAACAAAAAATATGCATTACCATTTTTCTTGTATGTGCATTTGTACAACAACAATGAGTTTTACTTGTCGAGAAGAAGAAGTCCCATGAGAACTATCACTATCGTGCGTATCGTGCGGCTCTTGATCCATACTATAGCTTTGTATTTCAAAAAAAATCATTCAGACATGTTAAAACACATGTGTTCTTATTCTAAGTTATGTTGAATAATAGATAATTATCAAAATGTGTACCGCCTTATCCATGATAGTGATGGGGATTTTTGTATCTATGCAATTCAAATTGTAATCGATAAGCAGCTCCTTGCCTCCATGTATTGATTTGATTGCACATACAAATATGCAATTTTCCTTGCGCGCCTCAAATATGCAATTGGGTTGCTTCTTAGTTGACGCAGGTTGTGTACTATTTATAAAACCTACAATATTCCCTGATGCTTTGGGTCTTCCATCAACGTATATAGCTACTTTTTTAGTTTTTTCACTGACTTTTTTTTGTATATAACTTGTCGCAAGTGCATACCTACACATACTTTTTTTATATTTAACAATCTGCATCCAACCATTGTAATCATAACAAGGTCCAACATACTCCATCAATTTGACAACTTTTTTGTAAGAGACCTTTATGCCATCCATGGAAAATAGGCCCAAACCATGTAATGAAGACAGTGCTATGTGATATATCCTCTCTTTAACACAAAAATCAGTGTTTATTGTAGGAAGTTCATTGGGGAGCCATTGTTTCTGTAGATGTTTGTACCTAAAGGGCAGCTCAGAGTTGCCTTTGCTCTCATCATCATAAGAAAATGACCCCCCTTAAGCAAGGAAAAATTTCATGCGTCTATTGAATTTTTTTTTGATCTTTTGACCTTGAGTCGATCTTATTGAATTACACGTACTAAATGTCTCACTTTCTTCTTCCATTCCCAGATTTTCCTCGCTCGAGGAAGACAATTCTAACAAATACCTATTCACTGGTACTTGCACTTCATGAAGTGACTTGACTTGTACCTAACAATCCATGAGACTATGTGGGATACCTGACATAAGATAATAGTTATATAATCAGAGAAACATAGTTCACTCCATAGCTTTCATTATATCTTGTGAAGGACATTATACATTGTTAAAATTATCTATTTATCCAACAATATTTTGAATATCTTAGCATTGCATGAGACACCACTATTGTCACATTTCATCAAATAGTTCTCATGCCTTGCCAGTGTTTTTATTACATCTTGCTTAGGACTTTATACATTGTTAAAATTATCTATTTATACTTTCAGAATTAGCTCACTCCATTGCAGGGAACAAAGAGAATCACCTATGATTTAACATCATTGAGATGCCTCCTTTCATTAGCTTCATGTCACCTTCTCATAGCTGTCTATGTGTTTCATCTTACATTTATACACTTACTTCGACCAAACTTTTAATTTTCTGATAGATTTCGCCAAAGGCTTTGTAGGAAACCAAAGACATTATAAATCATGAATTTTCTATAAAATTAATGTATTGCTCTAGATTTCATATGGATATTTTGTCAAATGGTTGGCATGTATGTTTATTCAAATGGAGTTATATCATTTGGAATGGATATATGATCGGTCGATATCGAATTCTATGTCAAGATTTACAACATTAAATTGATCATAGTTAGAAGACTCAAACATAAGAAGAATATGAGTATAGCCAATTTTCAGAAGAATATGAATGAATGCAAACATACATAAGTGGATGGACTTAAATAATGAAGGTACCTGATATTTCCTGAAGTAATGAAGTGTTGACCTTGGGTTCAATCCAGTATGCTCATGTATGATCCAAAAACTGCAAGGAAAGAAAGGATGGAGTTAGATTCAAAGGATCTAAGAAATGCCTGACACCATATTATTGATCCTCGTCTACAATTATGCATGTGCATAGTTAAGCCATACACTTCTAAAAGGAACTATGTTACAGAACATGCGCACTCAAGAAAATGCACACAGAAAAATGCACTTCATATTGCAACCATGACTTGAGGTAGGCATTCAAGCTTTGTCTTCTCATTAACTCAATTTCATTTTGATGGCATTTGTTAATTTAATTGTGATACCAGCTTGGTTATAAGCAAAAAGAAAAAGAAAAAGAAAAAGAAAAAGAAAGTGTCATTTGTAATTTTTGTGAATTTGAAGAGTTACTGCGAAAATGACACTGCACTTTTGCGTGACGCAAAAAGGACATTCAAGTTGGGCGTGCGCGAAGAGGCCAACACCATGTGGGAAGAGGGCACTAGCACTTGAGGTAGGCATTCGAGCTTTGTCTTCTCATTAACTCAATTTCATTTTGATGACATTTGTTGATTTAATGACACAATATGAATGTTAATAGTGGCATTATTTACATCTTAGCATTTGGAATGCTCAATGACCCACGAGCTTTGAGAGCTAGGGCATCATTGCTATTACCTTCAAGACATTGTGTGAAGTGTTTGATCTCTCTTTATTTGTTTTTCTATTGATATTCACTATGTGGTACTCCCTATTTATGATCATTTCATGAGGAAATGTCTTGATGGCTCGCGGGCTACAAGCTAGGCAATTATGCATTGTTTATGAGCTCACTGTTTGAGCACCTCATGTCCCTATTTGATTGACCGATGCTCTATTTGTTATATTGATTTTACATCATATATTTAGTCTTAATAAATATCTTATAAAACAACATAAAACTAACCCAAAATACTTTGTTTTAATAAAATCTTAATAAAACAATATATTTAGTCTCAATAAAATCTTATAAAACAACATATATCATGTGAAGTTTTTGATCTCTCTTTATTTGTTTTGCTGTTGATATTCACTAGCTATGTGGTACTCCCCATTTATGATCATTTCATGAGGAAATGTCTTGATGGCTCGTGGTCTGCAAGCTAGGGCATCATACATTGTTCATGAGCTCACTGTTTAATACTAACATTATTTACATCTTTTCATTTGGAATGCTTGCTAACCTGCGAGCTTTGAGAGCTAGGGCATCGTTGCTATTACCTTCAAGGCATTGTGTGAAGTGTTTGATCTCTCTTTATTTGTTTTGTTGTTGATATTCACTATGTGGTACTCCCCGTTTATGATCATTTCATAAGGAAATGTCTTGATGGTTTGCGGGCTGCAAGCTAGGACATCATGCATTGTTTACGGGCTCACTGTTTGAGCACTAACCAATCAAATAGGGATATGAGGTGCTCAAACAGTGATCTCATAAACAATGCATGATGCTCTAGCTTGCAGCCCGTGAGCCATCAAGACATTTCCTCATGAAATGATCATAAACGGGGAGTACCACATAGTGAATATCAACAATAAAATAGATAAAGATAGATCAAACACTTCACACAATATAGGTTGTTCTATAAAATTTTATTAAGATTTTTATTAAGACAAAGTATTTTGGGTTAGTTTTATAAGATTTTATTAAGACTAAATATATGATGTGAACTCATAATTATATATATATATATATATATATATATATATATATACATATATATATATATATATATACATATATATATATATATATATATATATATGTATATATATATATATATACATATATATATATATATATATATATATATATATATATATATATATACTTCAAAGGAGGAATTATGAAATATAGTTGTAGGTAGTTATCTCTTCTATAATGATAGAGGAGTGAAAGGTAATGATCAATGAGGTTGCTGCTATTAGATCATACATTAATACACTTACTATTTTGAATTTGAGCTTGGGCATCATGCAATGTTATTGCTGTCATTGCATGCTTGCTATTGTTGTGCACCATATATTATTTTATACACTGTTTATTTCATTGAGACCGTGAGCTTTTCATTTTTAATGTATTTTCTATTATTGGATCAATGCTACCATGTTGTTGAGGCTGTAGATACATTGAATCACCACTGCCATTCTATTTTTATAGTAGCAATATAACAAACAGAGCATCGACCAATCAAATAGGGACATCAGTAAGACATTTAATGCATTATTATTTCATCATGATGATAAAATTTTCATTGGCTCAAAGCACATAGAATGTGCGTAGATGAATTGAATCACCACTTCCATTCTATTTTGATGAAGAGGAACTATGTTATAAAATTTTAAGGCATCAAATTTTATAACTGTACATATATTTTATGAGTATAACTGTACAATAGAAAAACACCCACATGCCTTGGTTTTTATTGGTCTATGAAAGGTTTTGGTTTGCCTTTCCCAATTGAGATGTCATCCTAAGATTCAAAAAGACCAAAGTAATAATAAGTCTTGAACATAAATACATGATTGTGGATCCTCAAGTAGGAGTTGTGATGCAAAGGAAGATTACTTATATGGATTTACCCACATAAGGACAATGGTTTCATTCATTTTTCTTTCAAATGCTCTTGGATACTTTCCTTGGCCTCTAGGCTTGGGCATCCTATAGAGGTTGAACCAAAATTATGAAGGCAATAAGAACACATAGAACAATAGGTTTGGGGACATAAACTTATGTTCAATCTTTAGTAATGGTTTGGGGAACTAATTACTAGATGAGTGACTACAGTATCTTAGTTTGCATTATTAGATGATCTTATTTAATTTGTGTTCATTTCATGCATAGATACATGTAAAGGAAAACAAATTTTTGCATCTAAAGATTACATGTATATATATGAAAATAACTTGTATATACTATACAAGGAAAATAACTTTAAGAAGAAAATGCAAGAGTACATGCATACATAAGAGGATGAAAATAAATATAAGGGTGCTAGACATTACCTAAAGTGATGAATTTTTGACCCAGGTATGAATCTAGTGTGCCCCTGTGTGATCCAAAACCTGCAAAGAAAAGAGAGATGAGGATTAGATAAAAAATATCTAACCAATGAATGACATCCTATTACTGATCCTCATCTACAATTATGCATGTGCATAGTCAAGCCATACAATTCTGAAAGAAAAACCATGCTACAGGATATGTGACTACATCATTCAAACAGTGCAACAACAACACCAAAAGTTGTTGTTTCATTTGGTGTTGCTGTGACATCATTTCCAAATGATACACCCACAACAGTCGCACACCATACCCATCAGCACGAGGCAGTCATGAGCAAGCATGAGTAAGCAATGGAAGGGGCATACATCATCATCAAATCAGAGGAGAAAAGCATCAAATCTGCATATTATGAGAGGAGTACATCATGGATTTCAAGTAAAGATCATAACATCACAACATGGTTGATAGCCCTAAGGAAGTCCCATTGCATGCAGTGAGTAAGCTACATCAAAATAAAGAGGTACACAAATTTGCATCATCTAAACATTAATGCTATGGCATGAAGTATATTTGAATATACATTTTAAAGGATAAGTATTAAATTTGCATGATGCTAGTGAAATTAACAAAGGTACAGATCTAATGAAGTAATGAAGCTACCCACATTCTATGTGCTTTGAGTCAATGAAATTTTTATCATCATGATGAAGTAATAATGCATTAAATGTCTTACTTATGTCCCTATTTGATTGGATGGTGCTCTGTTTGTTATATTGCTACTATCAAAATTGAATGACAGTGGTGATTCAATGCATCTACAACCTTAACAACATGGCAACATCGATCCAATAACAGAAAATACATTACAAATTCCAAGCTCAGTCTCAATGAAATAAACAGTGTATAAAACAATATATGGTGCACACCAGCAGCAAGCATGCAATGACAACAATAACATTGCATGATGCCCAAGCTCAAATTCAAAACAGTAAGTGTATTAATGTATGATCTAATAGCAACAACCTCATTGATCATTACCTTTCACTCCTCCATCATTATAGAGGAGATAAATACCTACAACTATATTTCATAATTCCTCCTTTGAAGTAAGTATATATATATATATATATATATATATATATATATATATATATATATATATATATATATATATATATATATATATATATATATATATATATATATATATATATATATATATATATATATATATATATATATATATATATATATATATATATATATCAAGTATAATTATGAGTTTACATCATATATTTAGTCTTAATAAAATCTTATAAGACAACAAAAAACTAACCCAAAATACTTTGTCTTAATAAAATCTTAATAAAACAATATATTTAGTCTTAATAAAATCTTATAAAACAACATACATTGTGTGAAGTGTTTGATCTCTCTTTATTTGTTTTGCTGTTGATATTCACTATGTGGTACTCCCCGTTTATGATCATTTCATGAGGGCATGTCTTGATGGCTCGCGGGCTGCAAGCTAAGACATCATGTATTGTTTATGAGCTCACTGTTTGAGCACCAACCAATCAAATAGGAACATGAGGTGCTCAAACAATGAGATCATAAACAATGCATGATTCCCTAGCTTGCAGCCCGCGAGCCATCAAGACATGTTCTCATGAAATGATCATAAACGGGGAGTACCACATAGTGAATATCAACAACAAAACAAATAAAGAGAGATCAAACACTTCACACAATGCCTTGAAGGTAACAGAAATGATTCCCTAGCTCTCAAAGCTCGCGGGTCATCAAACATTCTAAATGAAAACATGTAAACAATGCCAGTATTAAATAGTGAGCTCATGAATAATGTATGATGCCCTAGCTTGCAGCCCGTGAGCCATCAAGACATTTCCTCATGAAATAATCATAAATGGGGAGTGCCACATAGCTAGTGAATATCAATAGCAAAACAAATAAAGAGAGATCAAACACTTCACACAATATATGTTGTTTTATAAGATTTTATTAAGACTAAATATATTGTTTTATTAAGATTTTATTAAGACAAAGTATTTTGGGTTAGTTTTATGTTGTTTTATAAGATATTTATTAAGACTAAATATATGATGTAAACTCAATATAACAAATAGAGCACCTACCAATCAAATAGGGACATGAGGTGCTCAAACAGTGAGCTCATAAACAATGCATGATGCCCTAGCTTGCAGCCCGTGAGCCATCAAGACATTTACTCATGAAATGATTATAAAAAGAGAGTACCACATAGTGAATATCAACAAAAAAACAAATAAAGAAAGATCAAACGCTTCACACAATGCCTTGAAGGTAATAGAAATGATCAAACACTTCAAAATATGGACATCAGTAATAAAATAGGGATATCAGTAATAAAATAATACACTTACTATTTTATCAACAACAAAACAAATTAAGACATCCCTATTTTATTATTGATGTCCCTATTTACATCTTTTCATCAAATGACCCAAAAACATCAAGAATGGTCTTATATGGTCACTAATAGCCAACTTTCAGAAGAATATGATTGAATATGCAAACATACATAAGTGGATAAACATAAATAATGAAGGTATTGTAGACACCTAAAATTGTCCATTCACATTCTAATATTAATATTTATTAATATTTGCCCTTAATATTATAGTTGATTTTTATTAATTAACTATATTGTTATATTCCTCTATTTATTTAATTAAATTAAATTAAATTAAATAAATTCATTTTCCTTTTGCATTCTAATATTAATATTTATTAATATTTGCCCTTAACATTATAGTTGATTTTTATTAATTAACTATATTGTTATATTCCTCTATTTATTAAATTAAATTAAATAAAATAAATTTATTTTCCTTTTGCACTCTAATATTAATTTTTATTAATATTCACCCTTAACATTCTAGTTAATTTTAATTAATTAACTACATTGTTATATTCCTCTATTTATTTAATTAAATTAATTTATTTTCTCTTTGTATTTAAATTTTATTTAAATACTATAATATATTAAATTCAATTTAATATTTTATCCTTCCATTTCCCTTTATAAAATAAATCTTATTTATTTTATTCCTCCACTAGCTTAAAAATTCTTCTAAACTATGTTTAAATCAAAATCATTTTAATTTAGCCACTTTTCCCCTTTTTCTAAACTTACATTTTTCTAATATTCCTCAAATCTTGATTAAAAAGTGGATTACCTCTAAACATGTGCACAATCACCTTTTCCAAGGTGGCCACCTCTTCATCTTTTTTCTCCACCAATCATTTTCAAATCCCTTTTTCCCTCTCAAATGAAGTTTGACTTTTGTCACTGCATATTTTTGCCTCTTAATCCTATCCACTCATTTCTTTTGCCTCTTAATCCTATCCACTCATTCCATTTTGCCTCTTCATCTTTTCCAAACTCTACCTAACTTTTAATCCTAGCCACTCATTCTTTTGCCTCTTAATCCCCACCG
Source organism: Chamaecyparis obtusa (assembly GCA_027943335.1). NCBI lineage: Eukaryota > Viridiplantae > Streptophyta > Pinopsida > Cupressales > Cupressaceae > Chamaecyparis > Chamaecyparis obtusa. The sequence continues at coordinate 431,203 of BSBK01007394.1, forward strand.
TCCAATCCTTTGGCAATTTCTATAAAAGAAGGTCTCTCTCTCATTTGTAGGCTACTAAGAGTATTGTAAGCACAATCATTCTAAGTATTCTAAACATTTTAAGCATTCTAATAATCTAGTATTGTAGCATTTCAATTCTTTAGCATAGTTTATTTGAATTTTCATTATTGGTTTAGATTTCAATTCTTGCATCATAGATTACTTTTGATTTCATAGCATAGTTTTAATCTTGCATTCTCATTCATAGTTAGTTTTCATTTTATTTCTTATTTAAAAATTCAAAATATATTGCATCATTTTGTTTGTGCACTATCTTCTTCATAGATCTTGCACTTGCATATCATTGTGAGATTTGGGGCAAGTTTCTCATACTTATTTCTAAAACCCTCATATTTCATTTTATAGTTTTTTATTTAGATTGCATTTCATTTGTGTTGGGAGAGCATACCCACAAATAATCTTGAAGAGCAAATCAAACAAGGTTATTGGGTGCCCTTGTTTTAGCTCATTGAGGTTGTAGTGAGAATTACCTATTTTGTTGCATTTACTAACATCTAATGTGATTGTTTGGTGTTTTTGGTGTTTTGTGTTTGCAGTAAATAGGTCTACATTTTCATTGCATAATTTTTGGCATGCTCAGTGGGACCCACTTCCCTATTGGATCTACACTTTTGAAGACTTTTTATGCTAATGCTTGTGTAGATTGAGTTGAAGACAAAAATCTAGGGTTTTTTGAAAGATTTGATCATATCTTTCAAACGGTTTGGATTTTTGGTCTGAATTTTTTTTTGCAAGTGGGGGATCATCCTAGTAGATATTAGTTCAAAGCACATATTTTTCTGATCATTTTTCCATGAGTTATAATTTTTTTAATGATTTTTAATAAAAAAATTATTTCTAGTCACAAATCTTTGTTATTTTTGGAAATTTTTACATTTTCGGAAAGGTCTAAGAATTTTACACACATACTATTGTTTGTGTTTTTTATTTTTATGCATGAATATGGCTCAAAAATTCAATCGTTAAAAACTAGTATGTTTTGATAAATCAGGTCCCTAGGGCACAAATCAAGGATTTTTTTCAAAATTTTTACATTTCTGGAAAGCTCTCTATTTTTTAGTAGGGGTCTTTGTTTTGCATTTCAATTTTTGTGGCCAAAATCATAGGGAAAAAATCAAATCTTGTTGACTAGGTCAAATGCAAAAAAATAAAATCTTGTCATGAGTTTGCACTAAATTTGCACATTGTTCAATGCATGGTTGAATTTTCTTACAAGTTTCTGATATTTTCTATCTTATAATAGTGTTTTTGTAGAATGTTTGACCAAGATCAAACATTTTGAGACTACTAATCAATTTGTTTTATAGGACATTGTTTGAAGAGCTTGAAAAAAATTTGAGACTATTAATTCATTGGTTTTGTAGGTTGCCTTGGAGGTTCAAGAAAATATTGTCTACCTTAAGTTGATTTTTATAGGAACCTAGTTTAATTAGTAAGGTTCATTTCTTGTGATTTCATTGGGTAGTAGGAGAGTATGCTCTTTCTTTTTTAAGGGGAAATCAGAAATCCTAACCTACTTAATTTGGTCATTAGAAAGGAATCTTGGGTAAATGAACATGTGTTTGATGTGTTTGGGAGAAACTATGGAGTAGGAGAGTATGCTCTTTTCCCTTAAGGAAAATAAAAAATCTTGACCTCCATTAGCTATCCATTTTACTTTTCTTTCATTTACCTTTAGAGGGCCTGCCAAGAGAGTAATCTTTTGGGAATGACCCAAGTGGGGAACAAGCGAACCCAGCTACTCCACCCAACTATAATCAAAAGGTTCCTTCAATCCAAAGAGAGGGAAGACGTGGCTATTTCTACTTCTAATGCTTCTTCATGTGTAGGGCCTAGTTGCCTAAATCTTTCTAAGCAAGACTACACTTGATTGGGTGCTTGTTTACAAAGGAAGTACATTCAACTTGTATAGGGTCAAGAGGCCTAAATCTTTCTTGTGAGACTATACATTTTGGGTGCTTGTAGGGCTATAGGCCTAAATTCTGCTTGTGAAACTACAAGGGATAGTCATGAATGGAGGACCTTACTAGACACCTAAGGACTTAGAGGCCAACCATTTTAGCCGTGTGACTTCCTTTGTGCAAGGATTGATCCAAGTGGACTTACTTGGATCACCCCAAGATACTCACCATAAGTGTTCCCTTGGATGCTAAAGCTTGAATATGGAAATATGGAAAGATATGTGCTATAGGCATTTTTTTTTTCAATTGATCCATAACTTGCATAGTCCTAGGAAAGGCCATTCAACCACTTAATTGTGGGGCTAAGAACATCAAGTTGTGGGAAAAGGTTGGAACACCTCCCTTTTGACCTTAGGTAGAATGTGTTTGAAGTGTCTTCAATTGTACTAGACCCGTGAAAATATTTTGGACATACACATTGCGCTATTATTTTATAACATTTGGACTTGTCACAATTGCTTGTATCCCTCAAGGTTTCTTTATCCCTTGTGGGATTGTTTTCAAACTTTTGTTTGTTCCCTTGCTTGAGTATGAAAATTAGTTCTTTCCTTTGAACAAGTTGGTTAACCAAGTCATCACTTCTATAGACTATGTCCCATATCTCCAAGCACAAGAACACCAAGATCCCACTACCTTTGTCGTATAGAGAAAGGAAGGAAACCAATAGAAAAGCTAGGAAGTATCAACACATTGTCAAATCTATTCAACAAGAGCTCCGAGATCAAGAGAAAGTTGACAAGATTATCTTCAATAACAAGCTCTCTAACTACTTGCATAAACCTGGCATAAACTGATACTTTGTCAACTTTGAGACCTATGATTAAACCTTCCTCTTTCATACATCCTTCATCATCTTAATCTATCATAAGCCATTCCCACTCTTACTAGAGTATGACATCATTTCCTTGGACCTAAACCAGTCCTTTGTCTTCATTATCCTTTGATCCATCCTCATCATTAAACCTAGGTGGAAAGATTTATCAAAGTGTTTTAGAGATCCCAATCTTTAATCAAAATCAAACTTTGTCACTTGAGAACATCAGTCTATCTTAAGTGGCATAATCTAATCAATCCTATCCCCTTCTTTTCTTGTGATCATTAGTCTATCTACAAGTAAAATGAAGGTCTTATCATTTCTTTTCACATGATCTCTTTTTCATTAAGGTTGTCCTAAAACTTTGAACCCAATCAAATCCTTGAGGACCTTCCCTCGCCAATCAATCATCAATCCTTCATCAAATTGAATCAATCCATTGAGGCCTTGCCCTCTCGATCAAAACAAGGTCCAGACTGTGCTCCTAAACTCATCTCTCTTAATCCTTTTCTTTCTAATCGTATGGTTGTAACCCACTCACAAGCTAAGATGACAAGTTGACATTTTCTAGATAATGAGAATCCCTTTTCCTCTATACCTCTTGGAGGTTTTGGGATGCTAGATATAAGTAATCGAGTAGAGATTGAAAATGAATATGTTGAACAAGCTGAGAAATTTGAAATACTACCAAATCCACAAGTTGATGACTTTCTCAAAGATCCACATAATGTGGAGATGATTGAGAAAGTGATTTGAGCCAAGAAAATAGAAATATTTATGAACCTTGTCCATGATGGGGTCACAGTTCCTGAGACTTTTGATGAATCACTATTGTATAACAATATTACTAAAGAAGGGATCTCCACAACAACTACTGCAGTACTTCATACTACACCATCTCAAGACAAAGACAAGGTCATTTCTAGTGGGCCTTCTACATCAATACCTATATCAACAACACAACCAACATTTCAATTAACACCTGAACAAATCCAACAAATTATCAGTGCCATACCTAATACCACTTCACACACTAGCACTCATACAATGATAAATGCATCTACTCCTTTTGACACTAGTGTTTTGAATGTGGGTCAAACATCATTGCTGGGAACATCAATTCCCCAATCTTCAGTTAACTACATTTCATCATTCTTTGGTGTTCCTTCTGGGGTCCTAAAAACATCTACCCCAGCACCATCACAAGCTTATCATCATGTACCTCCTTCCACACTTGGACTTACATCAGCTAGGTTTTCGACATCACAATTTAGAGGAGGACAACTCTTTGGTTCACATCTTACAAATCATAATGCTCCTGACTTGGTGAATCAAATCAATGAACTTAAAAGCCTTATCCACAACATGCAAAAATGAAGTAAAAAGGAATTTTCCTTTGAGGAAATATGCCCTTATCCATTTGATAAATCAGTTAATATGATGCCTTTCCCTGCAAACTTTGAGATCCCTAAATTTATTAAATATAAGGGAAAGACATGTCCTATCCAACATCTCAAAGAATTCTATGTTGCTTGTCAGGAGGTCTCCCATAATGAAGACTATCTTAAGAGACTGTTTGCAAGGAGTCTTGGAGGCCCAACACTCGAATGGTTTATGAATCTACCTCCTAGATCTATATCCTCTTTCCCTGATCTTGCAGAGAAATTCATTGCACAATACTCATATAATATCGAGCATCAAGAATCCTTAAGTGACTTTTGCAACACTAAGCGAAAGAACGGGGAAACTTTTGCTAGCTTCTTACAAAGGTGGAGACACCTAGCTAATAGAATACCTTGGAAAATGCCAGATAATCATCTTATTGACATCTTTACTAGAAATCTAGTGCCTAAAATATCCTTCCAAATGAAAATGGCTGCTCCTGATACTTTTGAAATGCTTGTTAGGAAAGGAAAAATAATTGAAGATGGTCTCTTGCAAAAGGGAGCCATTAAACACTATACTCCCTCTCCTAACAATGACAAACCAAAACTTTGGACTAAGAATAAAGGGGTAGTCAATGATGGAGTGACTAATGCTAAACATGTTCAGAATGTTCAAAAATCTAACCAAGGAAATTTTAATAAAGGCAATGGAAATAATCAAAATCATAATCAGCAAAATCAAAACACCTTTCCACAACAATCTCGCAATTAGGGCTATCTATTCCCTTACAATAATAATAATAGCAACAACAACAATAATTCTACTTCACGTCCCTTAGGACAATTCACTTCTCTTGCAGAACCCCTGGATGTTATCTTTCGAAAGCTTGTTGATCAAAATATGATGACATATCCTAATACCTGACCATATGATGACAATCAACCCAAACTCGTTTGGTATAAGGATAATGAATATTGTGAATATCATCGCATCAAAGGTCATGACATTAAGAAATGTATGAAATTCAAACACTATATCTAGGACCTTATTGATGATGGTAAAATTGAGGTTGAAGGTCATACACCTTCATCACCCAATGCACAACTTAAGATCTACAATCAGCCATTCCCTAATTATAATCAGAACAATGCCTCATCTTCCAAAAATGTCCCTTATGACTACACCACCAATAACATTCAAGGCTCTAAAATCTAGGACAATGATTGTTGTGGCTTTGACTCTCTTTGTGGCCGCATAGAAGAATTTGAAAATCATGTGTGCACTCTCAAGATTAAAGTTGCTGATTGCAATGCTACCACTAGAAGAGGAAGAATTATTGTTCAGGCTGTTGATCCACCTGCTGCACCATCCACATCTACTAGGCCTTCTTCACACTATGACCTCTTGGCACAACTAGGGAAGACTCTCGCACAGATATCCATACTTGATCTACTTCATACATCACCTATACATAAAGAAGTCCTTGAAAAAGCCCTTACTGAATCTCGAGGCCTTGAAAACATCAATGCCTCCCAGTTCCAGGCTATGATTGGGAATCTAGCCGCACAATCACATCTTGTTTTCACAAACAATGACTTTTGTGGTTCTAACCCTTATCATAATAAGCCTCTTCACATTGAAGTCATCATTCACTCCACCAGAATAAAAAGAGTCTTGATAGACAGTGGATCTGGGTTGAATCTTTGCACTATGAGAATGATACAAAATATAGGATTGTCAGAAGATCTCATTGATATAACAAAACACATTACTATAAAGGCTTATGATTATAGAGAAAGAGAATCCAAAGGATTGATCACGCTTCCTTTACAGGTGGGCCCTGCTATAATTGAGACTTCTTGTCACATTCTTGATCTAGATCTCCCTTACAATATACTTTTGGGAAGACCTTGGATACACGCTATTTTAGGTGTACCATCTACATACCATCAATGTTTGAAATTTCAGCATCATGGACATGAAATTACTATCCTTGGAGATCAAGAACCATTTCAGTACTACAAGAATTTGGAAGAAAAGCAATCTTATTATTGTCCTCTGAATGAATTAAAGGCTTACACTAAACCTCCTCCTGAAAAATCTCCCATTGAAGAAACAAATAAGGTATCTGATAAAGGAAAAGGTAAAGTCACCAAGGAGAAGATTTCTGAATCAGAAAAGAAAGTAAAATTTACAGATCAAGGAATGGGAGAGTATAAATTTGAGAGTTCCTTATGCATTGGACAACTTCCATTGTCCCCAAGGTCCTTTGGCAAACCTAAACAACTTTTTCCTAAAGGCAATAAGGAAACTATGACATGCAAAAATACTAGTTTTGAATACTGGGGATCCCTTGCAGATGAACACACGGAGAATGATGTACTATCTTGGCTTTTCAATGATGATGAAGAGAAACCAGTGGAAATTCCTAAGGAGAAATACCCGAAGGTGACTCCTATTATTGAAAGCATGGGATATCATGGAACTGGTCTGGGGGAAAATGAAAATGGGAGAAAGACAATTATTAAAGCAACTGGCTATCCTTGAGGCCGAGGATTGGGCTCCCTAGAAACTAAGGTGTCTTTGGCTAAGGACTTTTGTTCAGTTGAAACTGACTTAGACAATGATGAAGAGTTCTATGAAGTCCCTTTCCAACATATCAAAGATGATCTCATTGAATCTAACCGTGTCTTAGCCATCACTACCATAGACCTTTCATCCCCCACCCTTCCCCTCAAACACCCTAAACTCATCAATTGGGACCAACAGGATTCACCACCAGATTTAGACATATGTAATTCAGATGAGGCAGTACTCACACTATTCAAACTTAAGAATCTCCAAGATCACGAGCACAACATAGTCTAGAATGAGAAAGCCTACTTCGGTAGCCAAGTCAATTCTCTTAGTCACAAAAGTGAAAATGAAAATAAAAATTAAAAAGAAAATAAAACACCCTTTGGTGAAAACCTCCCTTAGGCATCTTTGGTTGAAGAAAAAGAGAAAATAAAGGAAGCATCCTCTAGTGAAAACCTTTCTAAGGTGCTAGAGGAGGGAGAAGTTGACTTGCCATTCATGTCAGAAAAATCCTCTATTCTAATTGAAGATACAATAGAGGTCAATCTCGATACTATAGATAATCCTAAGATCATATACATAGAAACATCACTCAATGAGAAAGAAAGGAAAGATATGACTGAGTTTCTTCACAAGACACAAATAAATTTTGCATGGTCCTATATAAAGATATGCCTGATTTGGATCCTAATTTTGTAGTACATCATCTTGCAGTAGATCCTACAATAAAGCCCGTCAAGCAAAAATTAAGAAAGATGCATCCTCAAGTTGCCTTGCTTGTTAAAACAAAATTACAAAAAATGCTAGATGCTGAATTTATCCGACCTATAAATTATCCAGAATGGGTGTCTAACATTGTACCAGTGGGTAAGCCTTCTAGGGGCATAAGAATTTGTACTAACTTTAGAGATCTCAACTTGGCATGTCCTAAAGATGATTTTCCACTACCTAACGTTGATATTATAGTGGATTTGACTGTCGGACATGAGATGCTATCTCTTATGGATGGTTTCTCTGGATATAATCAAATCATGATAACAATTGAGGATCAATGCAAGACAACTTTTACTACACCATGGGGTACATTTTGCTATCAAGTAATGCCTTCAGTCTTAAGAATGTAGGAGCTACCTATCAAAGCGCTATGACAATGATCTTTCATGATCTCCTTCATGTCATTATGGAAGATTATGTAGATGATTTGCTTGGGAAATCCAAAACACAATAATCACATATAGCCATCCTTTCCACAATCTTTGAAAGATTGGAAAAGTACAAGGTCTGATTAAATCCTAAAAAATATGTCTTTGGTGTTCAGTCAAGTAAATTGTTGGGGTACATTGTGTCTTGATGAGGGATTGAGGTAGATCCTAAGAAGGTGAAAGCCATCTTAGATATGCCTTGAAGGTAATAGAAACAATGCCCTAGCTCTCAAAGCTCGCAGGTCATCAAACATTCCAAATGAAAAGATGTAAACAATGCCAATATTAAATAGTGAGCTCATGAACAATGTATGATGCCCTAGCTTGCAACCCGTGAGCCATCAAGACATTTCCTTGTGAAATGATCATAAACGGGGAGTACCACATAGTGAATATCAATAGAAAAACAAATAAAGAGAGATCAAACACTTCACACAATGCCTTGATGGTAATAGAAATGATGCCCTAGCTCTCAAAGCTCATAGGTCATCAAGCATTCCAAATGAAGAGATGTAAACAATGCCAGTATTAAACAGTGAGCTCATGAACAATGTATGATGCCCTAGTTTGCAGCCCATGATCCATCAAGACATTTTCTCATGAAATGATCATAAAAAGGGAGTACCACATAGTGAATATCAACAAAAAAACAAATAAAGAGAGATCAAACACTTCACATAATGCCTTGAAGGTAATATCAATGATGGCCTAGCTCTCAAAGCTCGCGGGTCATCGAGCATTCCAAATGCTAAGATGTAAACAATACCACTATTAACAATGCTAAGATGTAAATAATGCCACTGAAATTAAGTTAATGAGAAGACAAAGCTTGAATGCCTACCTCAAGTACCAGTGCCATCTTCCCACATGGTGCCGACCTCTTCACGCACGCCAAACTTGAATTCCCTCTTCGTGCCACGCAAAAGTGTAGTGCCATCTTTGCAGTAGCTCTTTGAATTCACAAAAATTACAAATGACACTTTCTTTTTCTTTTTTTTTTTGTTTATAACTAAAGGGTGTCACAATTACGAAGTTAGCGTCACTATTACGACACCGTCGGGTGCACTTGCAAAAAAAAACACAAATTGGTGTGGCATCACAAATTGGCATCAAAATTTGACCCCAAATGTTGTAGTGGACAGTTTGAAAGATACACAATGTTGTCCATTTCAACTAAGGAACACTTCGAGTTTTGACATTGACCGAGAATGTGTTGCCAAATATAAATGAGCTTGAATCTCTAAAAATTGAGATAGGTTATTGTAGGCCTAGGCGACACGGTCTCGTAGCACCTAACGGTTTGATGCCACCTTGCACGAGCTCTGAGATACGACCTTGTAAATATCACTCATTTCATGATGAAGGGACCTTGAGGGACACTTCAGCTCAGAGTGGTCGGTAGCATTCGAGCCACTTTGTGTGCCAAATGAGGTTTCCATTGACATTTACCCATCCATTTAGAGCTATTTGAATATATGGTTTGATGCTACGACCGATGGTTTGAAAGATACACATTGTTGTCCATTTCAACTGAGGAACACTTTGAGTTTTGACATCGGCTGAGAATGTGTTATCAAATATAAATGAGCTTGAATCTCTAAAAAATGAGATAGGTTATTATAGGCCTAGGCGACTTGGTCCCGTAGCACCTGATAATTTGATGCCACCTTGCATGAGCTCTGAGATATGACCCCGTAAAGATCATTGATTTCATGTTGAAGGGACCTTGAGGGACACTTCGGCCCAAAGTGGTCAGCAGCGTTTGAGCCACTCTATGTACCAAATGAGGTTGCCCCTAGTGTTTACCTAACCATTTAGAGCTGTTTGAATATACAGTTTGATGCTACGACCAACGGTTTGAAAGATACGCACTATTGTCCATTTCAACTGAGGAACACTTCAAGTTTTAACATCAAATGAGAATGTGTTGCCAAATATAAATGAGCTTGAATCTCTAAAAACTGAGACAAGTTATTGTAGGCCTAGGCAACATGGTCTTGTAGCAGCTAACGGTTTGATGCCACCCCACACAAGCTCTGAGATACGACCCTGTAAAGATCACTGATTTCATGCTGAAGGGACTTTGAGGGATAGGTCAGCTTGGAGTGGTCGACAATGTTCGAGTGACTCTTTGTGCCAAATGAGGTTTCCACTAGCGTTTAATCAGCCATTCAAAGATGTTTGAATAGATGGTTTGATGCTACGATGGATGGTTTGAAAGATACGCACTATTGTCCATTTAAACTAAGGAACACTTTGAGTTTTGACATTGACTGAGAATGTGTTTCCAAATATAAATGACCTCGAATCTCTGAAAATTGAGACAGGTTATTGTAGGCCTAGACAACACGGTCCCGTTGCACCTAATGGTTTGATGTCACCCCACATGAGCTCTGAGATATGATCCCATAAAGATCATTGATTTCATGTTGAAGGGACCTTGAGGGACACGTCGACTTGGAGTGGTTGACAACATTCAATTGAATCTCTATGCCAAATGGGGTTGCCACTGGCGTTTACTCAGCCATTCAAAGATATTTGAATAGAGGTTTTGATGCTACAATCGACGATTTGATAGATACGAACTCTTGTCCATTTCAACTAAGGAACACTTCAAGTTTTGACATCGACCGAGAATGTGTTGCCAAATATAAATGACCTTGAATCTCTAAAAATCAAGATAGGTTATTGTAGGTCTAGGAGACACTGTCTTGTAGCACCTAATGGTTTGATGCCACCCCACATGAGCTCCAAGATATGATCTTGTAAAGATCACTATTTTTATGCTAAAGGGACCTTGAGGGACACGTCGACCCAGAGTGGTCGGTAGTGTTCGAGTGACTCTCTATGCCAAATGAGGTTGCCACTAGCATTTACCCAATGATTCATAGCTATTTGAATAGATGGTTTGATGCTATGATTGACGTTTTGAAAGATACGCAATGTTGTCCATTTTAACTGAGGAACACTGAGATTTTTGACATCAACTGAGAATGTGTTGCCAAATATAAATGAACTTGAATCTCTGAAAACTAAGATAGGTTATTGTAGGCCTAGGCCACATGGTCCCATAGCACCTGATCATTTAATGCCACCTTGTACGAGTTCCAAGAGATCACTCCGTAAAGATCATTAATTTCATGTTGAAGGGACCTTGAGGGACACTTTGGGCCGGAGTGGTTGGCAGCATTCGAGCGACTGTGTGTGCCAAATGAGGTTTCCACTAGCATTTTACCTGTCCATTCAAAGCTGTTGGAACAAACGGTTTGATGCTATGACTGATGGTTTGAAAGATACGCACTATTGTCCATTTTAACTGAGGAACACTGTGAGTTTTGACATCGACCAAGAATGTGTTGCCAAATATAAATGAACTTGAATATCTAAAAATCAAGATAGGTTATTGTAGGCCTAGGAAACACGGTCCTATAGCATCTAACTATTTGATGCTAGCTCGCATGAGCTCTGAGATATCACCCCATAAAAATAGCCAATTTCATGCTGAAGGGACCTTGAGGGACACTTCGGTCCAGAGTGGTCGACAACATTTGAGTGACTCTCTATGCCAAATGAGGTAATGACATGGTGGATTATGGTGTGAAGAAGAACCAATGTAATGATTTTGAATCAATTAAAATAATCAAATTCTCTACAATAGTGAATCTTCCTATGGAACAGTCAGTGTAATAGTGCATTCATATGCTTGGATAGAGGGTACAGTCAGCATTTTGGATTTGAAGGCTTCACAATGAAGTGAATCTCCCATAAATGTGGCTACTGTGATTGTTGAGAGAGGTTTAAATATGTATTTTTATCCTTGTATCATAGTGTGTTTATGAAGGGATATGGAGATGATGTGTTTGGAAGCCATAGAGAGGTGGTAGTTTGCTGATTGAAGGGAGTCAGTCGTGCACTAGTCACTTGGAGAGTGAAGGACCTTAAGAATAGATAAATTTCATGATGGATTATTGTTTTATGGGATCAAAATGATGTGTTGGAACCATTGGTTTGATTTGAAGATAGTGTTGAAGGTCTTTTTGAACATACCCTAGTTGTGTGACCCTAGAAGCAAGGGTTTGGTGGCTAGAAGTGTAGGTGAGGGATGAAGCCTTAAAACCTTGATAATATTTTGTTTTTAGACCTTAGTATAGATTTTTCCTTGGTTGGGATTAAATGGGATGAGTATCTTTATGAGTTTCTTTGCAAATGAGGGTGAATTAGGCCTATTTGGTGGGTGCTAGGTTATTGGATCAAACATATGGTCCAAAGGAGTCTATCTTGAGACTTGGGGAGGATTTAGAGAACCTAAAAGGGTATCTAAATCAGTGATTAGGTTTTAGAGTTGTTTGGGAAATTTGGAAGAAAAAGGCTGATTTGTGACTGGTGAAGGCTACAAGCCTAAAGGGTTGTTGGAGTGCATTGGTGGAAGATGAGCTGACTAGACTTGGTGGGTTGGTGAAACATGATATATGGACCATGTTAAGATGTTAAATGGTGTTAGAATCAAGGTGGAAACCCTATTTAAAGTTTTGACATAATGGAGGCTCTAGGTGCATTAGGAAGCCTAGATCGGGGTCCTTTTGTGTGGTGTCAAGATAAGTTGGAATAAGAGATTAGAGGAAGTGAACTTGTGCCTAGATTGGGGTCCATGGAATATATAAATATATAGTGCTATATAAATATACATGATATATGCACATGTATTCAAATAGATTTGACATTACAATATTTTGTATCTCCATTTAGTTCAATGAACAAATTGGACCTGCCATACCCTTGATTGTCTCAAGTATTGCCTCGTGGTATGACTCACAAACCTTTCAAAGAGTTTTATTATGTGGTCTTCCTCCATATCTGATCAAGTGGACATTTGATGCAAAGATGAGGTTTGAATAAGGAAGAATATTTTTGTGTGTCTCCCAATCCTCAAACAACCACAACCTAGGGTTCTTCATAGCATACCGCCTAAGCCATGTACCAGTTACAACCACTGCTCCTATAGGGTATTCTAATTCTTCACCATCGATAACTGAGTGATCCAATTTCTTTTTTTCCTCAACACAATGACACAAATAATAATGTCCCTTATTCATTGTCTTCAGGTGCAATAACAAAAAAAACATGGTCTGTAATGATATAAACATAATGAGGACATTAGTTTACTAAATATTTATGATAAAGTACTAGATTTGAGATTGTTTATATGTGAAAAATTTACCTGGTTCTGCTAGGTCAGATAAGCGATCAAAGTCAATGGATGATTCCATTTCTATTAGTTGTAGTGATTCATGGGGATGATAGGAGGTAAGTGGGCTCAAAATACACGTATACCATTCATCAACCCATTCCTTTGACTCGCACCCATCCCAATATTCATCTACACATGATGAAAAAAATCACACCATATGTCATATGTGGATACTCCATGAACCTGCATTACAACTTCTAAAAGAGTGTAGCTCTCTCGATCTTGTCAGTGTAATACAATCCTCATATGGTGCAATGTTAGTTTCATCCATCAACTAAAAAAATGTATGAACCGTAGACTCACCTTCATTACCTGGACCCATTGTATCATTACACCATTGGACAATACATCCTGTATCTAACAATGTTGCTTGCTCTTTGTAGTTTAATTCTTCATGTGCTAAGGCACTTTTAATACATGCACCTGCACCATCATGCTCTCCCTTTCCATGACCAACCTTTGTGAAATTCCACATATATTGAATTCCAATAATCTTATGCATCTTGCACAACCAATAAAACATCCGAGAATTCTTGAATTGTGATGCACAATTATCTGACCATATGATATGTCGATGATATTTTATGCCCCTATTAGCCAAATGACCATAAAATAGTTGAAAGCAACTGTGTACAAACTCTATAGAATGTGAGTGATCATCGCTGATATAAAAATGATACTCCCTCAATATCTTCATGTTCTCCTCTGTACTATCATGTGAATGCATGAATTCTATATGAACAAATATAGCAACCTATTGAGAGCTATAATACTTTGCTTGTACCTCATTCTGTGGTTGTAATGTGTAGTTCTCTGCAAAGTCCACAACTGAAACAATGGTATCAAGTGGGAATGTGTCCTTGCACAACTTGAATTGTATATCCAACCATTGCACTCTATGTATGCCTTTCATACTCATAAATAATCTTTTGATGAAAAATATCCATGAACCGATACACTGGAATTTTTTCAATTACTAAATCACATCTTTTAGCCTCTTTTCCATCTTTTAGATTGTATGTCACATTCTTATATTTTCCAAATTCCACTATTTCATTACCGATTGCATACGTACTCTCCATATGTTGAAAAATTGGGAAATGTCGCAAACCTCCACAATCTATGCATGTACCATTCAAGCATGAGAGCTTGTAAAATTGTTGACCATCCACTCTTTCACATAAAATGGTAGATATTAATTCCCTTTAAAATCTAGGTGGGACATTTATGTTACAATCATGCAAAACATTGTTAGAGTGCAAATCTACACATATATTCTTATAAACTTCTAAATGGTTAGAAAATTCAATATGTACCCTACAACAACAAGTTGTGCGTGTGTGATTTATCTTCACATAAAAAGGTTTACACATTTCAAAATATCTCTGACTAATTTTAATTTGAGGATACATATGTGTAAATTTTGCAAAGAATTGTGTTTGAGTTGAATCCAAAAAATGCTTTGGATGTGGAACACGAATTCGACTACCAATCCTCCTTCTTACAACATCTCTTTAATTAGGAGATACCTGTGTGTTATTCTTCCAAAAATCTTCAATCAAGGATTTCAAAGCTTCAACAATTGCTTTATCTTTTCACGGTAGTCTACCGAAAAATGCCCATAACTCATTGCTATTTGGATCTTCCACTCTTTGACACCTTCCCAGGGCTCTCATTAGAGACTTTCTACTTATTTTCAATGTTTTTCTTGTCTTTTTAATGAGTCAAGATTTCTACATTTGAGTTCTTACTATTGTTGATGTAAGTACATGTTCTGTGACATTTGTGTGCTAAAATGTTGTCACACTTCTATGAGTCATTATATCCAAGATTACTCAAGAATGAAGTCTCAAATGATGACTTATAGCTCTCTATTCATGGAGTGCAAAGATTTGTGATGGAGGCCCTCAGATTAGACCTAGTTTGTGCCCATGCAAGTACACCATAAAACAAGAGATTCAAAGAGGAAAAGCAAGAATGCTAGTCTCCATGATCATAAAGTATGCATGCAAATGAAAATGGAAGCTATTCTAAATGATAACAATCCATGAAAGAAAACTAATCTATGAAAGGAATGCTTATGCAAGATTATTCTATGAAAGAAAATATGAATCTAATCTAATATGGAAATGCAAAATTAATCTAAATGGATTGCCATGGAACATGAGAGAAGAAGACAAGAAAAAGAGAAGTTGCAATATCCAAGCTCAAGTGCTCAAGAATCTTCTCCAAAGTTGCTCTCCAAATCTGCAACATAACAATACAAAAACCTAGATGCATATGAAAAAGAGAAGGAGAGGGCTCCTTATAAAGGAAAGCAGACGGTTAAGATTAAGAGGCAAAAATAAATGAGCAATGGTGGAGATTAAATCTTGGTTGATCCATGTGCTCAAGATTCTTTAAGAGGCAAAAAGATGAAAAAGGCCCACCACTTAAAAGTATGTGCAATCAAAGTGGAGAGAAAAAAAGATTTTTATTTATTTTATTTTGTTTTTCAACACAAAGAGATATTTTAAGTGGGGATTTTATTAAAAGAGAAATTTTATTTTAATAAGATGATTTATTTAATTAAAAGGGAATTTTTAATTAAATGGAGCTTAGGATAAAATGATCAAACCTTAGGAAATATTAAAATATTTAAATTAATTACGATTTGATCAAAGAAATTGATTTAAATTGAAAATATTGCAAAGCATTGATTCAAGAAATTGATAAATTGAAGAATGGGGGTTCAAAGTCTAGGCAACCATTTTATGGTGCATACATTTGCCCCTCTTTGGGTAATGTGTGATCTTTATGAGAACACATGTAGTCAAAGAATGAAGTTGAAATGTGAGATCAATTTGGGATCACAAAACAACTTAGATGTGTGATTGACGGATGGGAACACATTAGGACAAAGATGAGCTGATTGAAAAAGACAAGGCCAACACCCCTGTAAATAGGTAATTGTCAAGTCTCAAGCAAGGTTGCTCCAAGCAAAGCAATTGATAGGTTTGATAAAGCTGAATCAAGGATTAAAGTTTGATAGGTACTGCCCCCTTGTGATCGAAATCAAAATGAGATAGAGGAGAAATAGTGAATTGATAAATTTGATCAAATCAAACTAAAGATAAGATTCTTGATGTAAGATGAAAGATATAAGGATCACAGAACCAAGGTAGATCATCAAGAATGAAAGATTATGCCCCGAGGTTGAATTATAAGAAAAGAATTGGGGTGAAAGCGAATGGAAGATCAAAGTTTGGAAGAGGTGAAGAGAAATGGAGAGAAGAAAGAGAATTTGCCTTAAGAAAGAGGATGCCTCAAAATAAATCAACTGTTTAAGATAGAAAATTTTGATTGAGATCATGAAAGAAGATAAGGAAATGAAGATCAAAACATGATCACAGTTGATTAAAAGTCCAAAAGAAAGATGAAGGAAAACCCTCTCAAACTCATAATGTAGCCTAAAAATGCAAATTAACATGAAGTCTAACAATGCAAGCTACATGAAAATACAAAGGTGTACTTGCAATAGAGCAACTGTAACATAGGATTTTGTGTTCATCATTCATTAGAGAATGTTAAGGAACTTATTTTTATCATTGGGCCACTATTAACGGACATCAGAAAATAGCACAACCATCACTAGTCACAAACACAACTATGAAGATATGAATGTGATTTATATCGGATTGGAATGTGGAAAGATTCTAACATAAGCATCAAAGACATAAAGGTCAAGATGACTTCAATGTTAGCTTACCCAATTTAATGTAGCAAAACCATGCTCTCATCAAGGCAAAGATGCCAAGATGTCCACTAGAACGATTGTGCAAAAAAGTCAAGGATGATGCCTCAAATATCCTAAGTGTTTCAAGGGAACAACAAGAGACACTCAAGAGGTTCAAGACCACACCGAAAAGTAGAAAACAAATAAAAACATGCCCCATGTCCCAAGTCCTCTAGCTATGCATCCCAGAGAGACTTATTAGACAAGGACACTCAACGGAAATCAGTAACAGTCAACACACAAAGAAAAGATCATGACATAGTTCAAGCATTAAGTGTTGCATTAAAAAATTTAAGTGTGTTAACTGATATTGAGTTTCGAGGATAAGGATCGAATGCTTGCAAGCAGGTAAGATCACATGATAAAACTGGGTAAGACCAAGTTGAGAAGTGTTGAGAAACACTCGATGCCAGGGGTTGTGTTGAAAAACACAGTTGGAGAGGTGTTGAAAAACACCATTTGTGAGGTGTTCTAAAGACTAATGAATCCAAGAGACCAAAGCTAACACAGTTATGCCCCCTAGACAAAGACAAAGACCAATTCCAAACCAAGGCAACAAGGACAAGACATGATGGAAAAAGGCTAAGTGTCGAGGATGAGTGCTAAGAAAGAAGGGTGCAAAGGCCTCAAGTAGCGCCCATTTCCAGGTTTTCACCACTTGGATTTTATTGCAATTTTTTCTTCTCTTTTTTTTTTTTTTTTAGGACTTTTTATAATTTTTTTTGTATTTTTGCTACCAAGGCGCCTGTTTCCAAGTTTTCACCAAGGCACTTTTTCTATTTTTTTTTTGAATTTTTTGATTTTTTTGGTGTTTTTGGAATATATAATTTTTTGAAGATACATCAAAGCACCTATTGCTAAGTTTTCACTAAGATGATCATTTTTTTCAGGACATTTTCCAATTTTTAGAATTTTTGACAATATATCATTTTTTTGGATTTTTTTAGGATCAATAAGTATGTACAAAGGATGCCCCCAGATAGAATGGACATCATGGATAGAACTTCTTCAGGTGTAAGACATTGATAGGATCAGGGAGCTACTCTCCCTCTTTAGTAGATAATAAATAGGCACTTGTCCCAAAAGTTGCTGTAATGATGTAAGGTCCAAGCCAATTAGGTTCAAACTTTCCCTTTTGATCTCTATGTTGTTGATTCTTAGGATTTTCATGTAGAACAAGATCTCCCACTTGGAATTCTCTAGGGTGAACCTTTTTGTTGAAGGCTTTGGACATGTGCTTTTGATAAACCCTCATATGATCAAATGATGCTAGATGTTTCTCATCTAGAAGTTCTAACTCTTGAAGTCTCATGGCGCAGTAGTCTTCATCTGTAACTAGACCTTTGAGGAAAACTCTAAGTGAAGGAATCTCAACCTCTAAAGGTAACACTGCTTCAACACCATATGTAAGGGAAAAAGGAGTAGCCCCAGTAGGAGTACGAATACTCATTCTATAAGCCCACAAAGCTGGATTTATTTGTAAATGACAATCTCTACCATTCTTATGAACTATTCTATGTAGGATTTTAAGAATGGTTTTGTTTGATGCCTCTACTTGACCATTTCCTTGCGGGAAGTAAATGGAGGACCAATGTTGTTTAATTTTCAATTTCTTACAGAGTTGCTTAAGGTCCTTATTTTTGAACTAACCTCCATTGTCAGTGATAATATCAGAAGGCACTCCATATCGATAGATGATATGGTTCAGAATGAATAGAGAGACTATCTTGCCCGAGGCAACAAAAAGTGGGATAGCTTCTACCCATTTAGTGAAGTAATCAATAGCAGTGATAATAAAATTGTGTCCACCTGATGAGTTGGGATGAATCTGCCCAACAAGATCAAAGGCCCATCACTGAAATGACCAATGAGATATAGAAGGAATGAGCTCCCTGCTTGGAGCATGTATCAGGTTACCATGTTTTTGACACTTTTCACATGACTTTGCAAAAGCTACTACATCAATCTGCATTGTTGGCCAATAGTACCCCACCCTAAGCAACCTTCAGGCCATGGCAAGACCATTGGAATGTCCCCCATAGATGCCCTAATGAATGTCAACTAATGCTTGATCAGATTCTTCCTTTTCTAAGCATCTAAGAAGTGTTCCATCTAAACCCCTCCTATACAAATCACCAGAGATAAGGGTATGGTGAGAGGCATTTTGGGTAAGGTTTCTACGTTTAGATTGGTTAAAAGTTTTAGGAATAATGCCATCACAAAGGTATGAGTAAATGACACCATAACAAGATGACTCATGACCAATAAGGGTACAAATAACATGGCTTTCTTGGGAGTCATAAATAGGGTGATGTAGCTCTTCCACCAGGAATTCAAATCTAGACTCATGTTGCTCTAACTGAAGGAGTGAATCAAGTGTAGCCATAGCATCAGCTACTTTGTTTTCTGCTCTAGGGATTTGCTGAAACATGACAAATGTGAAGTATCGTTTCAAGGAATCAACCATTTTCTTGTAAGGTATCATCTTTTATTTGATATTGTTCATTGACTTGGTTGATTATCAGCTGTGAATCCCCGTAAATGTGTAGCTATGTGATTATCCATTCTATGGCCATCTTAAGTGTATAACTTGTAAGACTTAGGAATTGTGTACCCATGAGGAGAAACAAACAACACACTAGCTCCTGAACCATTTTGCATAAAAGATCCATCAAAGAACATCCTCCATGTTCTTTCAGTCATATACATGAGATGCTCATCTAGGAAGTCAACTTGCATAGGTGCACTATATTGGATTGGGAAATTAGCCAATTGATATGCTATGGCTTGTCCTTTTATGGCTTTACGCTCAATGTACTCTATGTCAAATTCTAAAAGGATCATCATCCATTTAGCAAGTCTACCTGTGAGGGCAGCCTTACTGAGTAAGTACTTGAGTGGATCAATTTTTTCTATGAGGTGTATTGTGTGTGCAAGCATGTAATGTCATAGCTTTTGGGAAGCAAACACAACTACAAGGCAAGCTTTCTCAATGCTGGTGTAGTTAACCTCATATGAAACAAGAGTACGACTAATGTAGTATATTGCTCTTTCTTTCCCATGTTCATCAAGTTGAGCTAGTAATGCCCCCAAGAAAGATTATGTCATTGAAATGTATAGAATAAGTGGTTTCCCTAGGATAGGAAGCATTAAAATAGGAGGATTTTCCAAGTATTTCTTGATTTGGTCCATGCTCTTTTGAAAATCCTCATTCCAAACACATTTGACTCCTTTGTGTAAGTTCTTGTTAAAAGGTTGAGCTCTATCTGCCAACTGTGAAATGAACCTCCTTAAGGATTGAATACATCCTTGAAGACTCCTCATTTGGCTAATGTTTTTAGGAGGTGGCATATCCATGATTGCTTGGGCCTTTTTAGGGTCTACCTCTATTCCTTTTGCTGAAATGATGAATCCTAGTAGTTTTCTAGAGGTGACACCAAATGCACACTTCTTAGGATTTAACCTTAATTGAAATTGTTCCATGTGATCTAGAATGACTTCTAAATCATCTAAGTGTGTGTCTCTTTTATTAGATTTGGCCAAGGTGTCATCCACATAATCTTCCATATTTTTATGCATCATGTCATGAAAAATAGTTGTCATAGCTTGTTGATAGGTGGCTCTTCCATTTTTTAATCCAAAAGGCATAACGTTCCAATAATAGGTACCCCATGCATAAGTGAATGCAATCTTTTCTTGATCTTCAGGAGCTATTTTAATCTGATTATATCCAGAAAAACCATCCATAAAGGAATAAATCTCATAACCTGCAGTCATGTCCACTATCATATCTATGTTTGGGAGTGGAAAATCATCCTTTGGGCATGCTCTATTGACATCTCAAAAATCTATGCAAATTTGAATGGATTTGTCATGTTTAGAAACTAGTACAATGTTTGATATCCATTCAGCATAGTCAATAGCTCTTATGAATCTTGCACCAAGGAGTTGTTAGGAATAGTCCCAAGAGATAATTGAGAGGGGGGGGGGGGGGGGGTGAATCAGTTATCTACAAGTTTCAATTATTTATCCAATTAAGTATACTTAAACATAAAGCATAAACACAATGAAAGAACACTTGAATACAACACCAATAATTTGGTTATGGGGAAATCTAAATAGGTAAAAACCCCGGTGGGACTTGATACCCACTAATATTCTGTACTAGTGTATAATGATCCTTGCTAGAAGATCCTTTACCTTGTTAGGAGTAGCTTTACAATATATTAAGTACAGTAGACCTGGTTAAGGGTTGGACCCTATTAGGAGTCTTTTACAATTGTCTTTGTTAGGGGAGAGGACGCACTGTCCAAGAGCTCACTGCTCAAATGGGTGAAGGCTACAACCTTCTGAATAATAAATATACACTATATTTGGATTTTGGTGAACTGCACTTTGACCTGCTATCTGGATCAGTTCCAATGAATAGAAAAAGTACTTTACTTGGTCACATAGACCTTCTTCTGATGGATCAACACTTCGCACACTCTGCTCTACACTTCTTAATCAACCATGAACCACACTTCAGCAATCACAAATGACTAGCTATAAATATCTTTCCTCTAAATGATATAATCAAGTTGGCCTATTAGAACCACCTTGAAATCATATTAGATAAACCATAATAAACTCCAACAAACATTCTATTGGCTCTATTATGCACACAACTCATTCTGGGACCTATCTAATAAAATAAATGTACATGCATGCTACACACTGTCGGCTCTACCAAAATAACTGGAACTTTCTCTTCAAGCTAAATTAACTTATGCACTCTTAACTGAACATCAAGAACACTTCTCCAAGCTTAAATCTAAGGGTGCATACCCTCAAGATAGGCACAACTCAAGAACCAATAAACTCTCTATCAGTTCTTTTGAACAAACACAAGAAACTGCTACTGGCGAATAGTGACTGCATAAATTCACTTGTGTTCATCATCAGACTATGCATCCATGAACTTAACATCAGTAACATGTCTTCAACATATATCCAAGGGTGCATGCCCATAGGAAAATAGTACAGACAACCATACACAGAACACTGTCTGTTACTCTGTTAGGAACACTGCTAACACCAACTATAATATAATTGTCTATGCTAACAGTTAACCTTTGTGCCCATGATATCATGCTGATATCATGTCCATGCTACATATATTGAAAGCTTACTATATAAGACTTATACACATGCTACTTTCCATATGTTGTCATCAATGACAAACATACAGTCAGTACTAGCCTGGTGGCAAATCTCCAACAATCTCCCCCTTTGACATTGATGGCAACATGTGGAATGAAAAACCACCACCAACCTAAATGAACATTTATTTTATAACATTCTCCATTTCTTCTTTAAAACTCCCCCAAAGATGAATCCTCCATCTACTGCAATATTTTCTAATATTCTCCATTTCCTCAACTGTACTGCTATCATAATTGAATGTTGCTCCCCCTTAGTACATTACTCCTCTTTTTACTTCTATTTTTCATGACTCTATATATACTCCCCATTTGACATCAATGGCAAAGGGTACCATTCATTTTAAGCACTGGTACTACTCCTGAGGTAGAGTAGTCAACCTTCCACCAGTCCCAAAGGACTGATGACTTTCCTTCTTTCTTCTAAGTAGAAATAGGGAAGGGAATGACTCCCAACTTCTCCCTGAGATACTCAAAAGTATCCTTAGGTAAGGGCTTTATGAATATATCTACCAACTATTCTTTGGTACTCACATAGTCCAACTTGACTTCTTTCTCTACCACTTTCTCTCTTAGGAAGTGATACTTGATCTTAATGTGCTTTGTCTTTGCAGGCATCACAGGGTTCTTTGACATATTGATAGTGCTAGTGTTATCACAGTGAATAACAATAGGATAATCAATCTGAATTCCAAAATCCTTTATCATCTGTTTGATCCAAACAATTGTAGAACAATTCAAGGCTGCTGCAACATACTCCGCTTCTGCTGTTGACTGAGAAATACAATTTTGTTTCTTGCTTGTCTAGGTGACAAGTCTATCACTAAGAAACAATGCTCCACCTGAAGTACTCTTTCTGTCATCAACACATCCTACCCAATCTACATCAGTGTACACATGAAGCTCAACATTTTCTTAATTAGGATACCATAGACCATAATCTATAGTGCCCTGCAAGTATCTGAATATTCTTTTTACTGCCATGAGGTGACTTTGTTTAGGCTCTACTAAAAATCTTCCAACTATGCCAACTGCATTTGAAATATCAGGTCTAGTTTGAGTAAGATATATGAGTTTACTAATCATAGACTTATACAATGTTATATCTACTGCTGGTGAGTCATCTTCTTTTGTAAGCTTGCATCTAGTGATCATAGGAGTTCCTACTAGCTTGTAATCATCCATTTTGAATTTCTTCAGTATCTCTTTCACATACTTTGATTGATTAATGAAAATTCCTTTTTTTGTCTATTGCACATTTAGTTCCAAAAATTACTTGATAGGACCAATCATACTCATCTCAAACTCATTCTACATTTCTTTGGCAAATTCAGCACTAAGTTTGTCATTACCTCCAAAGATAATGTCATCAACAAATATAGCTACAAGAAGCAAACCTTCAAATGTCTCTCTAATGAATAGATTACAATCTGCTACTCCTTTCTTGAAACCAATCTTTGTTAAGTATCCATCTAGTCTCTCATACCATGCTCTAGGAGCTTGCTTAAGGCCATAGAGGGATTTCTTCAATCTGCATACCATATCAGGTCTGTCTGATAAGGTGAATCCTTCTGTCTTCTCAATGTATACTTCTTTCAAGTCTCTATTAAAGAATGCTGATTTGACATCCATCTCATAAACTTTGAAGTTTTTAATTGTAGCATAAGCTAAAAAAAACTTAATAGCTTCTAATCTACTTACAGGTGGAAATGTGTCTGAATAATCAATGCCTTCTCTTTGTGCATATCCTTTACATACTAATCTTTCTTTGTTTCTTACTACTATACCATCTTCATTCATCTTATTTTTGAATATCCACTTTGTTCCAATCACATTTTTATCACTAGGTCTAGGGACCAGTTCCCAAGTGTCATTCTTAACAATCTGATCAAGTTCTTCTTTCATAGCGTCATGCCAATATGAATTATTACATGCATCTTCAACACTTAAAGGTTCAATCTGAGATAGTAAACATACCACTTCATTGCTAGCTGAGTTATTTGCTTGTGATCTTGTTAAGACTTTGCCGCTCTGATCTCCAATGATGTCTGCCTTGGAATGATTTCTTGCTGTAAAATTTGGAACTTAAGGTGATGCTGACTCATCAGCCTTAGGATTATTTTCTTCACTTGTCTTAGGGTCATTGAATAACACATCAATACTGTCAAACATTTATTCAATAACTGTCTCACTAGTGGAGGCTCTAGGTTCTTCTTCAATCATGGGTGAATAATCATGATAGCTTTCTTGAATCATAAACTTTTCATCAATCTTTACATGAGCACTTTCAATGATCTTTTTCAACCTTAGATTGAAACATCTATAAGATTTAATTTTAGTAGAGTAACCAAGAAAAATACCTTCATCACTTCTTGCATAAAACTTTCTTACCGCTTCATCCCTCTTGATGTAGCACTTGCTTCCAAACATTCTGAAGTATTTTACTGTGGGAACATCACGAAACCATAGTTCATAAGGTGTTTTGTCTGCGCCAGGCCTCAATTGAATTCTATTGATGGTATAAACTGTTGTATTGACCACATCTCTCTAATAGGTGTGTGCAACTTTTCCTTCTATCATAATGGTGCGTGCTGTATCAAGAATGATCCTATTCCTTCTCTCTGCAATTCCATTCTACTGAGGGGTTCTAGGTGCACTTAACTGTCTCTTTATGCCATGTTTTTCACAATACTCATAAAATCTATTAGAGGTGAATTCTCCTCCTCTATCCGATCTCAAACATTTTATCTTTAATCTAGATTCATTCTCAACCTTAGCTTTGAATATTTTGAACTTATCAAAAGCTTCCGACTTATCTTTTAAGAACGCAACCCACATCATCCTAGTATAATCATCAACAAAAAAAATGAAATACCTTTCACCATAGTATGATCTTGTTTGAGTTGGACCACATAGGTTTGCATGAATCAGATCCAACTTGTTCTCTGCTAAATTCTGCTTGCTTCTGAATGAATTTATCACATGCTTCCCCATCACACATTCCCTGCATATAGTATCAATTGGTTTTTCTATGCTAGGTAGATCTCTTACTACCTTAACATTGCTTATCTTTACTATGTTATCAAAATTGATATGACATAGTCTTCTATGCCACAACCAACTGTCATCAACTTTAGCAACAAAACAACTTGCTTCTGAATTGAGTTGAAAAAAATTACCTCTTGTCTTTGTGCCTGATACAATCATAACACCATCTTTTTTTTTAATGATGCATTTGTCATCTTTGAACTCCAACTGATAGCCTTTTCCAAGTAACTATCCAACACTGAGAAGGTTATGTTTCAAACCATCAACATAAAGAACATCATCAATACTATTCTTTCCATCCAAAGTGATGGCTCCTCTACCAACTATAGGTTTAGGAGTGTTGTCTCCAAATCTGACCATACTTCCATTGTATTTGTCCAAATGAACAAACCTACCTTTATCACCTATCATGTGATGTGAACAACCACTGTCTATAATCCAGTCTGTCCTTATGTTAGCTTGTGAAATCAATGCTAGCTCTTGATTTACTTTCTCATCTTTAGGAACTGACTTACTATTCATCTTGTCTACAATACCAATGAATCCAATTTCTTCTTCACCTGATTCTTCATCTAAAACTCCATCTCCAGCATAGTAGCATTCCTTAGAATACTTAGGCTTGTAATCCTTTTTGAACTTTTTAGCTCTGGTGGGACACTTAGATGCAAAGTGACCAATCTTATTACATGAAAAGCACTTAAATGGTAATTGACCTTCATATTTTCCTTTTCCTTTCTTTTCTCTTTTGGAAACCATAGTAATAAAATCATCTAGTGTTTTATCTTCATCATCATTATCAAAATTACCAGAAGTGTTTGCAGATTTCTTACCATGAATTGTTGCTTTGAAAGTTGTTTCACTCTTTGGTTTTGTCTTCAATCTTGAAATCTCAAAAGCTGAGATCTTGCTAATCAAGGTTTCTCTCTTAAAATTTTATGTAAGATGCATGGTATCATCAAGGATGTTTATCTTTCTTTCATATTCAAGAGTAAGAGTAGTCATTACTTTATCCATAATGTCCTCTTCTGATATCTCTCCACCATTGTTCCTGATTCCAACAACTGCTTCATTAATCCTCTGATTGTAAGCTCTGATGTTTTCTTTAGGTAGCATCTCTAATGCATTGTATCTTTTCTTCCATGTCTTTCTGCACGCATCCTTAGCTTGTTTGTCTCCTTCAAATGTGTCTTCTAGGTGCTTCCATATTTTATGGGTTGTATCTACCTTCTTTACTTCTGAAAATTCACCATCAGATAGGGCGCTAATAAGGGCTTCTTTAGAAATAGCATTATAATGAAACAATTCTTTTTATGCATCAGTAGCATCATCTTTTCCAAGGTCTTCTAATGTAGGAATCTTGGCTACTTTGATGGTTACATTAAAAACTTCAAAAGCAATGCACTGCAAATGGGTTACCATCTTGTTCTTCCAATCAAGATAATTATCTCCATTGAACTTAGGAATTTCTTTTCTAAAGTACGCAATCTGATAAACCTCAAGCTATTAAAATTTCTCTCCGAGGCACTTGGCTTTGATACCAATTGTTAGGAATAGTCCCAAGAGATAACTGAGAGGGGGGGGCGGTGAATGAGTTATCTACAAGTTCCAATTCTTTATCCAATTAAGTATACTTAAACATAAAACATAAACACAATGAAAGAACACTTGAACACAACACCAATATTTTGGTTATGGGGAAACCCAAATAGGTAAAAACCCCAGTGGGACTTGATACCCACTAATATTTTGTACTAGTGTATAATGATCCTTGCTAGAAGATCCTTTACCTTGTTAGGAGTAGCTTTACAATATATTAAGTATAGTAGACTTGGTTAAGGGTCAAACCCTGTTAGGAGTCTTAAAATTGTCCCTATTAGGGGAGAGGACACACTATCCAAGAGCTCATTGCTCAAATGGGCAAAGGCTACAACCTTCTGATTAATAGATATACACTATATCTGGATTTTGGTGAACTGCGCTTTGACCTGCTATCTGGATCAGTTCTAATGAATAGCACAAGTACTTTACTTGGTCACATAGACCTTCTTCTGATGGCTCAACACTTCACACACTCTACTCTACACTTCTTAATCAACCATGAACCACACTTCAACAATCACAAATGACTACCTATAAATATCTTTCCTCTAAATGATATAATCAAGTCGGCCTATTAGAACCACCTTGAAATCATATTAGAGAAACCATAATAAACTCCAACAAACATTCTGTTGGCTCTATTATGCATGCAACTCATTCTGGGACTTGTCTAATAAAATAAATGTAGACGCACGCTACACACTGCCGGCTCTACCTAAACAACTGGAACTTTCTCTTCAAGATAAATTAACTTATGCACTCTTAACTGAACATCAATAGCTCTTACGAATCCTACACCAAGGAGTTTCTCTAATTCTACTTTGAATAGAAGAGTTATGTGAGGATGCATCTTTCTTAATTTCTATTTGACTGGCTTTACACCTAGAGCTATGGACAAGTGATGCATAATAAGATTAGTGTCCAACCCTGGCATATCTGAATAAGTCCAAGAAAAATTGATCTTCTTTTTCTATAAGAACTTAGTGTAGACTTCTTTTTCTTTTGTTGACAAGGACTGAGTCAAATGTATTATTTGTGGAGCCTCATCTGTAGCCAAGTTGATTGCTTGTGTTGGCTCAACAAGAACTGAAGATCTGTCTTCAAAGTAGCTAGGGAGACAATCAAGTACCTCATCCTTAGGCACCTCATAGAGGTTTTCACCCTTGGATACGTCATTTATTTTTACTTTTTTTGGTTCTGACACCACCACACAGTGGTTTTTGACATCATAACTCTTTTTCTTTTTATTTTGTGACTAAGGTACTTGATGTCTGGCTCTATCATGCTAGGAGCTGGTTCACTGGTGAAAGAGACTATAGGTTCAATGGCATTTAAGTAACATGTTATCTCATAGTCATTTTGGAATGTTAATAGTTCAAGTTCTTGATACCATTGGGACCAATCAATGAAGTTAGGATAAGCAAGAGGTAAGTCAATGACTGGTTCAAGGTTATGGATGTGAATGGTATCATCTCTGGTGACTGAAGAGTGGGAGTCTGTCAAGTATCCTTCTAAGCTACCCAAATCAGGATTCATCCTAACAAGTGAAGAATCATCCACTAAGGCAACGTGTGGGTTCAAATCTTCTAATCCCACACATGACTTGTTAGCTACCTCGGGTTGAGAACTATAAGTATGGATGACATCAATATTCATGTCAATTGTAGAAGGATCTGAGAAAGAGTCCCATTCATACTCATGCAAATCAATTTTTGAATCCCGACTAGGATGTTTACACCATGAAGGTTTGGGACATATTGATGTGGAAGCTCTAATGTCATCAAGGGTAAAATCTCTCTCCATTAAATGAATAGTATTCTTACGTTGATGTTCTCTTATGGGATATTCTACATCTAATTCTTCTTATTCTAAGTTTGCAACTGTCGCATGAGCAACTGGATTATCTGAATCTCCCCAAAGGAGATTGGTGGAAGGGACCCATCTTCACACATATCTTGTTGATTTGTCAAATTAGGCATGTATTTTGGTTCATAGTCACTATTCGACTCATCAAGGATAGGAGAAGTGTTCTTGTTATGATTTGCAAATCCTAGGCCAACCGTCTTCTTAGACCTGTGTCCAAAAAGAGCATGATCAAGAGGTTCAGCTCTAGCATCTAACCTGTGACTAAGAGGGGCCATGTCTAGGATAGCCCATCTGCTTGACAAAAGTATACCCTCTTCCATAAGACTTAGGAGAGGGAGATAAGTTCTCATTGTGCATGTATTTATCTTCTCTATAAATCCAGTCTTTAACAACCACTTCTTCTTTCTCATCTTGAATAGGCATTGAGGACTCTACAAATGTGCCAAATAAAGTCATAGCCAAAGAAGAAGGTTTCACTTCTTATGAAGGTTTTCCATAAGACCTAGGTGAAACTAGAAGCTTTGTAAAAGAGTGAAGGTGATACCCCCCTACACCAAGATCTACCGACTTGAATTTGTCTTTGCATTCTGTTAAGATTGCATTGAAATCTTCTACTTCTCTATTGAGGGGAACGTGAGTACTTACTAAAATTGAGTTGACAGATAATGTGCTATCCCCAGGTATATGAATTTCTACTCCATTGTAGGGGAACTTAACACACTGATGGTAGGTAGATGGTATTGCTTACATATCATGGATCCATGGTCTACCAAGTAAGATATTGTATGCCATAGGACTAACATCAATAATTTGAAACAAAATATCCTTCTCAATAGGGCCAATCCTAATAGGAAGGATGACCAACCCTTTGGAACTTCTTTCTACCTCATCGTAGGCTTTGATTGTGATCTTCTTTCTAGCATCTATGACTTCTTTTGAATAACGCAATGTCTTTAAAAGACTTAAGGAACAAATATTAAGCCCAACACCCCCATCTATGAACACATGCCTGACATGAGTTTTGTGGATCATGACTTCAATATGAAGGGAAAGATTATGTGGGTGACTCAAAGCTTTATCATCGTCCTCTGAAAAAGTAAGGTAATGAGGGCTAGCAATATGGTTAACCATGTTTTGGAATTTATCGACATCTAAGTTGTTAGGAACATTTGCTGTGCGTAAGGCATCCTCAAGGACTTGCTTATGTCTCGGGGACAACTCTAAGAGCTCAAAGATTGAAATTTGAGCTGGGGTTCTCTGCAACTGATCAACAAGATTATAACTCATTTTGGGATTAACTACTAGCTTTGAGGAGACATTCTTGGATGCCACTTGCTTTGGTTTATTGGATTGATTTGAACTAGGTCCTCTAATGACAACAGGACCTTGACTTCGTGTGACAACATTAAGAGCTTGGGATGACCTTCTAGAGTTAGGACCCCTTAGCACCACAATAGGTTCTTCATCAAAGATAGGAGGAGAGTCCATGTCTAGATCATATCCGTAGGGATCTTTATTTCTCATCATATTGACATTTTCTTCTACAACTTCAAGCATGTTGACCACATTTTCCGTAACTGTGTAGGTGTAATTGATCTCAGCCTTGCCATTCTTAGGTTTAGAGGTTTCCCCCTTCTCATACTTGGGCAAAGGCTCTTTGAAAGCCTTATGATCAGAATTGGTGTTTAATCCATCTATCTGAAGTTTTCCATTCTCAATGAGGTCCTGGATGATATGCTTAAGTTTCCAACAGTTTTCAATATTATGTCCAATGCCATTGTGGAATTTGTAGAAAGCTTTCTTATCCCACCAATGTAGCTTAACATAAGCTATATGATGCTTTGCTAGATCCTAAGGATGTGCAAGGTTGTTGGCAATGAGTGTTTTGAAGACATCCTCGCATGAATCACCAAGTTTTGAAAATTGACGCCTCTCTTTCTTAGGCTTATCTTGGTATCTTGGCCTACTTTCTTGATGAGATGCGTTGAGCTTCATAGCTTGAACAACACTAGATAAATGAAGAACAACTTGATCTTTGGGTTGAGAAGAGTCCACAACTTGATCATTAACCATTTGTTTGTTCCTATTCCAATGTGAGTTTTTCCCCTTATCCTTATTAGAGTTGTTATTTTGACCATTGTTGTTGTTATTGTTGTTGGCCAAAATTCCTTGTACTTTCAAAACATCCTCAATCCTACATGCGGTTTCAACCATGGTGTCAAAGGAATCAAAGACCATCTTCCTAACTTCATACCGCATTTCAAGAACCAAGTTGCTAATAAGGATATCAATCTTCTCACTTTCAGGAATGGTGCTAGAGTAGCGAGAACACTGTCGTCTCCACCTTTGCAAGAAAGTGACAAAGGATTCCCCTTGATTTTGCTTTAAGTTGCATAAGTCCAACATGGTGACAGATCTTAAGAGATTGTATGCAAAGTGTTGAACAAATATATGAACAAGTTCTTTGAAAGTCTTGATAGGGGGAGTTATGTTGGTGAACCATTCCATCGCTTGACCCTTAAGACTCCTTGGGAACAATCTCATAAGGTAGGAATCATCTTGATGGAACTCAAAACTCATAATATAAAATTGACGCACATCATCATGTGGATCTCCATTACCATCATACTTGTCATATTGAGGAATTTCAACCTTTCTAGGAAAATCTTTCATACTCACACTTTTGTCAAAAGGATTGGGACAAATTGAGTCAAGATTGAATGAGATCTTGGGTGCCAACATCTTTTCCATCATATTATGAAGTTGGTTAATCCTTTCTTCCTGAGATGGACCTTGCTTCTTGATCTTTCTGTCCACATCAAAGTTGTAGGGGACCCTAGCACCCTTGTTGATCAAATTTTCTAGGAACTTATCTTTGTTTTTCTCCACATACCTCTCCACATACTACTGGAATAGTGGTTCTTGTTGTATCTTCATGAAATCTTGAGAATCGAGGTCAAAACTTGAACTACCACCACAATATTGTGAACCATGGTGAGCATGTTGAGAAGGTTTTCTTAAGTTCCTAGGAGGTGTTTGTCTCCTATAATGGTCTTGTTGTGAAGCCCTTTTCCCTCTAGGACTAGGAGATCTTGAAGGTGTTCTTGAGTATCTTCTACTTTGTGGAGTTTTACGAGGGATGGGTGGAGGAGAGTTGTTTCCACCACCAACACACATGTTGTTGTATTGATCATTAAGCTGTTGTGCCAAAAGCCTATCTCTCTCTTCTTGTGCAGCTCTCCTTTCTATATCCAATAAGGCTTGTCTTTCTGACTCTAGGAGTCTAAGTTTCTCTTCCTTTATAGCTTGTTCATCTACGAAGGCTTTCTTTCCACGCTCAATTCTTTTGAGTCTTTCACTTGTGTATCTTGAAGTTGTTTGAAGCGGTGAACTTGGTCTTGAATGCCTAAACAAGTCATTTGTGTATGCTGCATTCACATGAGTGTCATAAGGCTCATCATCTTGACTGTCATGTTGTGATTGCTCTTCTTGAGAGAGTTGCCTCTTATCTCTCTCAGCCCTTTGATGTGCATCCAAATATCTAGTAGAAATAAGAGATGGGACTGGTTGATTTTCATGAGGTGAACTGCCAAACAACATGTTATCTCTATGTCTTTCCAATATGCTGTCAAGACTTCTATCCCTTTCTTCCCTCTCCTTTTGAGTCATGGTGTACCTCATATCCATATCTGATTGAGAAGGTGCTAAGGATGTGCTCAAATCACTAGGATTTCTCTTGGGATCAAACCAAGCTTCTGAGGTATTCCTAGGGGATTGATCAAAGACAAACTCTTTTCCCTTATGTTTTTGGCAATTTTGAACTAAGGGTAGTTGGTCAAAGACTACTTGGGGTCATTTTCCTTGATTTAATTGATATCTTGTTGTAACCGACATGAAAGAAAAGATACTAGGTGATAAGATGAACCTAAGAAATGTTGGTACAAAACTAGGATAGTAAAAGCATTCAATTGTCCAAAAGAGATGGTAAGATAGAATTTTTGCCAAAAGGTATAAACCAACACTGCCACAAAGGTGCCCAATCAATAGATAAGTATCCTAACACATATGGATCAGGAGGATGATTTACCCAAATTATATTTGATTGAAATTGATTTTGGATGGAAGTGAATTGGACAAGAGATTATCGAAACTCTCCAAGTTTGTTATCAAGGAATCTAAAGGTTTACTTTCTCAACAAGGATGATTTCTAACTAACTGATTCCAAGCAAGGTCACTTGTGAAATCAAAGAATACTAATCCAAGGGGTCAAGACATAGGAACCCAAGGTGCAAACAGGCTTCCAACAGTGAGGCAAGTGACCTACTATAATCTAGATCGACCAAGGATGACTAAAAATGACACAAATCAGCTCATTGTTCTGACAGACCAGGGTACAGGTTTGCATGAGGGAATGCAGTCCCACGTGAGGAAACAACATGGATCGCACGAGGAAATGAAATCTTGTGCGAGAAAATGTTAGGCTCGCACTAGAATGTGTAGAGCCAGGCGACAAAATAGGATTAGGCCACTTAACAACAAGTTTGTGAACTCAGGAACTCAATTTTTTTGTTTATTTTAAAATATCAGGTAAGTACATCAACATATTTTCAGCATCAATTAAGCACGCAAGATAGAAATCAAGGATTTCAAGCAAACAATGTCTTCAAACAATGAGGAAGGGGCAAAGCAACCTTGCACATGAACAAGAATAGTGACTTAGTATGCTACTCCTTAAATATTCCATGTGTATGTTCTCAAATGTTTTCCAACCACTCACATAGTCCTAGAAAGACAAATTTGGTTGCACTATGGTTCTTAGTAATGGTTTGACTTTGCAACTTTTGTAATCTCAAGAGGGCAAACTCCAATCCAGGCGCACCAGGGTTTTGACACATTCTGAGAATTTAATCAATCAGAGATACTGAGGAGATCTGACAGCCCAACAAGAAACTACACCCATGGAGATTTCTTCCACAAGGACATTTGTATAGTGGTTGTTACTACCATGGTGAAAATGGCTATTACCACTTGAGGTTCCGTCCATGTGGTTGACCTAATAAAGGGAATGTCCACTACAGTTAACCCTCTCTAAAAAGGTGACTCACAAAAAGGACCACATGGGGACTTGGTTTAGATTCAAGGATCTGAGTTTTTGGTACTACCCAAAAAAGGAGTAGAGCATAATCCTCTAGCCTCTTCACTTCACCCAAAAATAGCAAGCAAGTTCATTGACATGCTAAGATTGAAACCACCTCACCAAGGTTCATAATGTCAACAACAATGTCTATCGAGCTCTCTAAATGGGACCAAGAGAGAATGTACCGATCAATGTTGAAGACTAAACCAAGTAAGACTGTGAGATAGTAACAATATCCTCCCTACCTACAAGGGGCTCTATCATCAAGAAGAGTTTCATAAGAAAACCACTCTCTCAAGAATGCCACAAATAGTGTTCATAGGGCCTAGTTACTATGTGAAACACATATGTAAGAAAGTGAATCTATGTTCTTTTTAGAGCCCAAAATTGAAGTGTGATCTATGAAAGCATGTAAACACTCTAGCTAGACACATGAGAGATTCATTTTATTTCCAAAATCCAAATGTTATATAGATTATAGCAACTCACCTTAGGTCCAAAGATCTGCAATCCAATGCTATGCTGCCTCAGTAATCAAAATCAAGGAAAATAAACCACATCAAGCATTAATGTCAGAAAATAGCAAGTAAAACTAGCAAATCTAGAAATTTAAATCTCTGCTGTCATAAAGTCTACATGAGACAGTACACAGTGCCATGCAAGAAAGTACACAGTGTCACATGAGAAAGTACCAACCCGCACAAGAAAGTACACAGGCTCGCGCGAGAAAATGCCTTTGCCGCACACAAAAATGCTAATACCAGCAAAACTTCGCACAATACAACGAGGAACTTCGCGCGAGACTCTATGACAGTGACACATAGAACCACAGACAACACACAAAAATTGTAGAAAAATAAAATAAAATAAAATGAGGTAAGAAATGAAATATCCGGCCCCATGGTGGGTGCAAAAAATGTGTGCTAAAATGTTGTCACACTTCTATGAGTCATTATATCCAAGATTACTCAAGAATGAGGTCTCAAATGATGACTCATAGCTCTCTATTCATGGAGTGCAAGGGTTTGTGATGGAAGCCCTTAGATTAGACCTAGTTTGTGCCCATGCAAGTACACCATAAAATGAGAGATTCAAAGAGGAAAAACAAGAATGCTAGTCTCCATGATCATCAAGTATGCATGCAAATGAAAATGGAAGCTATTCTAATTGATAACAATACATGAAAGAAAACTAATCTATGAAAGGAAATGCTTATGCAAGATTATTCTATGAAAAAAAATATGAATCTAATCTAATATAGAAATGCAAAATTAATCTAAATGGATTGCCATGGAATATGAGAGAAGAAGACAAGAAAAAGAGAAGTTGCAATATCCAAGCTCAAGTGCTCAAGAATCTTCTCCAAAGTTGCTCTCCAAACCTGCAGCATAACAATACAAAAACCTAGATGCATATGAAAAAGAGAAGGAGAGGGCTCCTTATAAAGGAAAGTAGATGGTCAAGATTAAGAGTCAAAAAGAAATGAGCAATGGTGGAGATTAAATCTTGGTTGATCCATGTGCTCAAGATTCTTTAAGAGGAAAAAAGATGAAAAAGGCCCAACATTTAAAAGTATGTGCAATCAAAGTGGAGAGAAAAAAAGATTTTTATTTATTTTATTTCCTTTTTCAACACAAAGAGATATTTTAAGTGGGGATTTTATTAAAAGAAGAATTTTATTTTAATAAGATGTTTTATTTAATTAAAAGGGAAGTTTTAATTAAATGGAGCTTAGGATAAAATGATCAAACCTTAGGAAATATTAAAATATTAAAATTAATTACGATTTGATCAAAAAAATTGATTTAAATTGAAAATATTGCAAAACATTGATTCAGAAAATTGATAAATTGAAGAATGGGGGCCCAAAGTCTAGGCGACCATTTTAGGGTGCATACAACATTACTATTTTTCGCGTGTGATGTAGAACCCACACTTTCATATGCAGTCATTAGATTCTTTACAATAGATTTTTCACTTGACTCATCCATCGTTCTTAGCCCAACAATCTTCATGATGGGCTTAAATTTCATATTTCTCATCATTTCAACAAATAGTTGACATCTTCTTGTCATGTTTAAATTCTCAAAAAATGATCTCCAAATACGATTAACATTTCTTTGACAAGTACACTTGGGAATCTTGTCAGGCATTGCTTGCAAAATGTTAGTATTAATATCAATCAAATATTTTGGCTTTCTATAAATAATTCTAGGAGCATCAAAAATATTATGTATGAATTGCGTACCATCTTGAGTGCCTTCAATATGACACGATGTTATGCCTACACCTTGGAATGTAGATAATGGTGTGCCTTCAACATGATACAATTTTTTATCTCCACTTTGGGATGTAGACAATGGTGTGCCTTCAACATGATACAAGGGGGTGCGTACACCTTGAGATGTAGACAATGGTGTGCCTTCAACATGATACAAGGGTGTGCCCACACCTTCGGAAGTAGACAATGGTGTGCCTCCAACATTGGATAATGATGTCTCTTCAACTTGGGAGCTCATACATGATGTGTCCACATCTTCATAATTCAATTGTTTTGTTGCACACAAGTTTCTCATTTGTTGTCTTTTTGTTTCCAATTCCAATTCTCTCTTACTTTGTATTGATGTTTCATGTTCCTCATCGAAAGAAAAATCTTCTCCTATGGTATCTAATTTTTTTTGTTCATGAAGTTGTCTCATTCTTTCCCTTTTCTTCTCCTTGTCTCTTCTGTGCTCTTCCAGTGTTAAAGTCTTTGCTCATTTCCTCAACATGATGATGATTTCTATATATGAATTGAATACAATTTTAAAAATATAATATAAATCTATTACAATAAGTCAAATTATAATATAAATATTTTACAATATGACAAATTAGATACTATAAATTTATTACAATTATATCAAATTATGTATTCAACAAGTCTATATCATACCAATTATAAACCAAAAGATTCTTTATTCACATTTCACATGTAAAATATTAAAAAACTTACCTCAATCGATAAATTTTGGTGAAGAATGATTGACTTTCACAATTTGATGTTGATTTTTGATTAAAAAAGATGGTGCAAATTGATAGAATATACTTCTTTTTCACCTTCAAGACCATGAAAAGTGAATATTTGTCAGATAAAATGCAGAAACCAGATAGTATATAGAAAAAGTGGGCCTCTTTCATGAGATCTTTAACATATAAGACCATTTTTTTAGTCTTACATAGCGCGGGTGGGCTATAGGGTGTGCGCACTATCCAAAACTAGAGAGAGAGAGAGAGAGAGAGAGAGAGAGAGAGAGAGAGAGAGAGAGAGAGAGAGAGAGAGAGAGAGAGAGAGAGAGGGGAGAGGGTGATGTGTGTGCGTGTGTGTGTGAGTGAGAGAGAGAGAATAAAATGTGCTTAATTTTCAAGGAGAATGATTTAAAATGCTATTAGTTTTCAACTATCAATAAAATCCAGTGTTTAAAAATTTCACAAATAACTACATACATATATTTTAACATTTCCCCAAATTGAAGAGAGTGATAACAAAGTAAAAAAGTTGAACACACTCAAGACTAACAATAAAGATAACAATGAAAATCTATAACATATGCATCTTCTTCTCATCTTGTTCTCAAAACTTCTATATTCATGAATAACTCACATGAAAAAATTATAAATTGATTCTTAATAAATAGAATACAATATTTTAACAAAACAAACAAGTTAATTTTAAATTATTTTTAAATAAAAATATCTCTTAATAAATATACATGAAATAATCCTACTCTAATTTTAAATAAAAGTAAAATAAGTTAACTTTTAAGTAAATAAGATAATTTTATAATAACTGTTATCTATAAATAAAATATAAATAGCTACAATTAAAATAAGATAATATTAAAGAAATATTGTTATAAACACAAAAACAACTCAAAACCTCTATACTTTTTTTCTGTACATTTCTTTTTTGCCCCATAATTTACTAACATTTTTCTATTTTATTTTCATTCTAGTCACACTTAAAAATGTTTATCACTTTTGATGAGGTCAAAAGGGAGACAAATATATGTAATAAAACATTTAATTTAAACAAATAGCTTTGGATCTGGATCAAGTCAATCATGCATGGTTACACTATCAATTTGAAGGCGTGTTAAGATCAGATCATGAATCTTCTATCTGCTATCCTCCAAACTGATACATTTAATGTCTTAGAATATACTGGCTCTCCACATAGAGTGCTCTTGCAATTTATTATTGTATAATTTTTATTTACTTTCTTATATTAGTACATCTATTGTCTATTATAATAATTTTACGTTCATGATCCATGTCAAATAGTAAGCTACATATTATTTGTATTTCTCTTTCACAATAATTTCCTTTAAATATCTTGTTTCCTAGTTTTCATAAATACTCCAAAGATAACATAAATAGAACATAGAATATCATATTAGTCTTCCAAATATAGATCACACGATCTGAATAAACCAAATAACATTTAATTCAAATAGGAAATAAATTATTTTCTCAAACAAGGGTAATGATTATAATTGTGAAGAGGGAAAAAGTAAATGTACACGTAATTTATAATTTTTTTTTCCTTCCTCTATATTCTTACAAAGATATTATGTCCACGGGTTATTTTGACCATGATTTATTTTGGCTTGGGTTATTATGACCTTGCGATATTTTGTCCTTAGGTTATTGTGACCAAATTATTATGTACGGGGTTATTTTGACCGGGTTATTATGTCTTGTAACCAAGTGAAAGTTATCATTTTATGTATAGGTTAGATGAAACAACTTGAGACACCTTGTATGATCTCCCAATTGGTTCTCTATAATGATAATGATCTTGTTGGATAGAACTTAAAGAAATCCCATATATGTACATTTTGAATATTACAACAGTGAATTTGAATTCTATTTCTATAATATTGGCTTATATATATCTTGTGAAACTAACCCATGAAGGCTCTAAACCAAGGAATTAAGTTGACAATTACATTTTTCAATGTTATCCAACACCTAATATGAGAATTCTAGGGAAAACGGAGAAACATAACTATACGAGACATTACAAATGGTATTAGAGCATGATCATGCCATCTTATAGGGTAAAGATAAATGAATGTATCTAACAATATGTGTTTTATGTGTGTATACTTTGCATTTTCATTATGTATGCCTTGTGTTTTCTTTTATTCTTGGTTGATTTAGAATATGAGAATAACTAGAGTTAACCAAAAGATATGAATTACATTTGAGGACATAGATGTGTGTCATGCTTATAATCCTTGTCTTAGTATATGTTAAGATCACCCTTTCTTTAATGCAAAGAGCTATTCATGATATTATGCAAACATTGGGTTAACCAAATCAAACAAGGAATACAAGTTCATTTGAGACCATCATATTTCAATTCATACAAACCTTCATTGCTTGAGGACAACAAATCTTGGGAAGGACAAACAATCATGTCTCCTATTAGTAGCATAGTTCTTGTAAAATTAAATGGTAGTAGCCTTCAAGTCTTAGATTGTTACCTTTATAGAAATTAAGCTAGGGATGACTAAGATTAAGGCATAGCTAATGGATTAAGGGCCACCTTAGTCAAGGAGTTATTAGAAAATGATTAAGATAGCCAATTTAGATTAAGAACACTGATATTTGTAAATAAATGAATTGGGTGATGTGACTTAATTAAGTCAGCCGACCTATTTAGTATTTTAGCTAAATTAAATGCAATTTTTCTTAGGGTCAACTCCCTTGAACTAAAGATGAAAATATATGTATTTAAGAAGTGTCAAGGTACCACTACCATTGGGGAAGAAGAATATAAAATCATAATAAAATAATAAGCATAGATTATCTCAAATGGCGGAGTTAACAAATAACAATGATAATTCTGAAAGCAACAATTTTACCAATCAATAATTAATGCATTAGGTACCAAGGATTAAAAGAAAGGAGTGATCAAGGAATAAACAAGGCATTAT
Organism: Chamaecyparis obtusa; assembly: GCA_027943335.1. Taxonomy (NCBI): domain Eukaryota; kingdom Viridiplantae; phylum Streptophyta; class Pinopsida; order Cupressales; family Cupressaceae; genus Chamaecyparis; species Chamaecyparis obtusa. The sequence goes on from BSBK01007394.1 coordinate 471,061, forward strand.
TTGGTCTTGAAGAGATGTCATTAAGGATCAAACATGAAGAAGCATTATTAAGAAGGGTTGTGACTCTTCCATAAGGATAGTAGCTTTCAAGAGTTCTCTCTTTAAAGAGATGTAAATATATTAAGGGTTACAAAACAAGATGGAAAAAGGGGTAAGGAATGAACCAAACCTAACCAAAAAATTGATATATTGTTCAAATATCATGTTGATACACCATGAATGAAGTCATGATCTTGCTAGATTATCTTGTCTTCCTCATGAATATATGAATAGGACACTTCATTAGGAGAAGCTTGTGGGAATGATAGACGGAGAAACAAATATATATCTGAATATAAGAAACATACCAAACTTCTATATAAGGAAAACAACAAACTTATATAAGGAATGATGCATAATGCATGAAATTTTGACTGGCTGAATGTTGTTGTCTTCCATTTGATAGGGAGATATAATATTCTACCTTTCTATTGATATGCATATTAGATGTTGTTATTTGTTATCAGGATATAAGCACATTTCAAATTGCTATAAGGAAAACAACATATTTATATACGAATATGATGCATAATGCATGGAATTATGATTAAATGAATCTTATTATCTTCCTATCTTTAAGTATTCTCATTCATTGGATCATCTCATTTTGGAAAGGAGATATAGTTCATACGAAGGATTCAAGTACCTAGGAAACCAACTGGCAGAGACACCCCAAGTAGGGTGTCTCCTAATTGGTACTCCATAATAATGATGAGTTTGTTGGATATAACTTCACAGGAATTCCATATGTACATTTAGAATAGTACAATAGTGATTACACTCAAATCACAATTACTCTCATAACAACAAGTTCAGGTATGTGTTATTACTTGTACACTCTCCTAAAGTTATAGACTTCTAATTATTCCATTTTTTAATACACAAAAAATATTACCATTTATCAATAACAACATTTATCTTCTACACACGGACACTCAAAGATTCAGACAAGAAAACAAAGAAGATTTAGCCTCTTCATCAAAAGATAAGGTTTTTCTTTAGATTTACATATATACTAATATATTTACAAATAATAAATTTTTAATTTATTTCAATACACTTTAAATAGATTTTAAAAGACACTAAAAAAAGACAAGTAGAATGTATACAACCTTTATTCATCTAAATTAAATGCCAACAACTATGGAATTCTATCAAAATAATGAAAAAATTCAACACAAATATGTACCAAAAAATTGCATAATGATCATGCCTATAGATTTCAATGTTTATGAAATTCATTATAAAATATAAAAATTCATTTACAATCTTCGCTTTTTGTTTTTTTACTATCAGCTTATCCCTTACAACTCCTTCGACTGCATGTGCTAGTTTTTTAAGTTACTCTTTCTTGGTTTCGAGCTTGTTGGAGATTGATTTAAACGATGGCCGCATGTTGCTTCGCACATTTCTCTGTATTTTTTACTTTCACTTCAGCATAAATCATAAAATTCCTTCCTAGCTCAAGAGTTCTGTAATTTATGCTTACATTCATGCCAATTACTCAATTTACCATGGCCTTAACAGACATTTGGCATGACGAATCCAGTGATTCGAAAGTCACAAGCAGAGGCAATGAACAATATGAGATCTTGAAATAAAATAGATAATATATCTTTTGTTTTCATTTCTTGTCACCCACAAGACCAGCACAAAGTTGTGCCTTCTCATTTTTCAACATGGCAATCTCTGCTCTAATGCTTTCTACGCCTTCCCCATTGCCTTCTGCAATAGTTTGCTCCAATGTCATAATAATTCTTTCAATGCTTTTGATCTGTAAACAAAACAGACACAGAGATAAGGTCTAAGTATTTGCATGTAGATAAAACAGAGGATGTAAGCAGAGTTTGCAGAAATGAGGATTCAAACCTTTCTGTGAGGCCACCTGCGCATCCCATTCCTTCTGCATATCTTTTTCAAGACTGTGGGACAAATTGCCAATTCCTTAGCGGCCACATTGATAGGGAGGTGGAAGTATGCTGCTAAATCAGATATCTTCAACTTCCCTGTTCTCTCTCTCTAATGAAGCCATTGAAATAAACAGAATGCAATATCAGATTCATGAAGTTTTTTTTTTATAGTTCATACTAATCAATGTGCTTTCTTTTAAATCAAATAGATTTTTTGTCACCCAAGTTTTGAATCAAATATCATGATCCATAAAAAAAATCTACCCCATAATGGATCATAATATTCGATCTAAAAATATTGGAAACAAAAAATGTATAGGATCTAATCCAATAAAAGAAAACAATATATGAGTCAGGCAATTACAACTGCAGTGAAGCAGTGCACATTTATGGTATGTTATTAATGCATCACCTGTAAAGCTACATTGCTCTTTGCGGGCTTCGCAGGAGGGTTACTGCCTGTTTGATCAACTCCATTTGGAGCATACTGTCTATCCATCCAGAACTGACCTGTAAGATTTTGTCCAGGAAAAAATCCATTCCCTGGAGTCTGCAATCCTGGAAAAATGAAAAACAGAGTCATTTTAGTTTTTGATATCTTGTAGAACAGGATTTGTTTTTACATTTTGCAGTTATTAACCAAGAGCTTTCATGGAGGGAGGCTGAGGGAGGCTTCCTAAAAAGATTCAGTGAGACCAACTTATTGTTAAGATCTTTTATAAGTAATTTGAAAAGAGCACTCCATAAATTTTGTCTTTAATTTAAATTGAAAATTTTACTGGTGATTTCATATATTATATTACTTTTGTATATTCAAAAGTAGGCGTTCATCAATCCCACTTAGACATAGAAGAATATTTTCCACAATCAAGCAGGCTAAACATAGGGCTTACATCAAATATGACTGGCATATGGAAAACCTCTGTTTGAATCAACATAAAAATCCTTGAAACATGGCCGGCTTTAAATTTCAACTCATAAGTTGGTAGACTTGTATAGTAATTTGGGAATTAGGTCAGGAGCCTTATCCAATTATCACCTTCATTAATCCAGAGAGAAGGTTGGGTTTAAGTTACAATACTCCATAAACATGTGAGGACAATAACTTATTTAAGACGTATCAAATAATAAAGGGGTAAATAACCTCCTAAAAACCCAACTAGATCACCTCCTTAATCCTTGGGAGAAGACAAGCCCTGTAAGATTACCAAGGAATTGAATAGTAGCAGAAGAAAGCAATTTACCAGAAGCTAGCTCATAAGGATTCAAATATGGCTGTTGAAATGACTGATTGTAAAAGCCTGAAGCAGAGTGTTGGTTGAAATACATTTCCATGCCATATATTGGATCACGGTAGGGACACAGAGAATCATAATGTAGAATAAATCCTTCTCTCCTTCTAAGAAGGCTGTATTGGAATAGAAACTGTTTCACATAGTCTGTATTTGCCATTGCAAACCTGCAAGAAAAAGATATAACAATTATATTACAATGACCACAGAATGATCTAATATAATTACTGATAGTTGTATTAAGATGGTCAAAGAAATGTTATACATAATGAATGAGAATTATAACATTAGACATAACTAACATATATCTGCCATCAAATTGGTATTTAAAAAAGATTGACCCAAGAGCTTTAATATCACAACTGGAGAATAAGGAAAAAACAGATCTACTTAACCATAACATGCATATTAATTAGTCATACACATCATTTTCATCTTAAGCACCTTCAAAGTAGTCTTTCAAAAAGGAATTGCAGTCTTACTCTATAATTTGAGGTTCTACATTGGAAGATATTCCACTCATAGAGCAGCGAGTGTGCATGACTGCATGATAGAACTGTCCATTCCTTCCATGGATCTCAAGTTTTGTGTCTTGAATTCCTGAAAAAGGGTATGTCTTATTATTGTTTTCTGTTAGCACTGGAAAGATAAAAGCCAATACAAAGGTAATAATATAAATATGGAAAGACAAAAGCATAATATAAATACAAAATGTGTAATGAAAATTCATATTGTTGATGTTATTATTTTTTAATATAATTGTGTAATAGTTTTTACATTTAAAAAAAATAAGAGCACACTTCTTGATTTATTATTAGGAAGGTTAGTTTTTCTTCTTATGTACTCTTTCATTCTATGATAGATCACAGAATGTGTTTCAAAACATTGGTTGATTTTTCTTGATAAAAAGACTATCACACAATTGATTCTAGAAACAACAACATCCGTAAAATGTTTAATAACTTCCACTTCAGAGTTGAATGGTTTAAGAATGATCTATGGAACTGCAAAGTTATACATACTATAAATCAGTTGTTTAGGTTAGTTTTGTTTTTGCTTGACAAGTCATGGGTGAAGTTATGGACAGCCTTATAACAAGGGTGAGGGTTACAATTGAACATATCAGTGAGGTTATAATGGTGGGAGGGTCAGGGTATACAGAGCCTCTGAATGGAGCACTCTGTTTAACAGGGGCTATCAGACATTTGGGGAGAATTGACCTATCATCTCACACACAAATGAATTTGGGTGCTTTGCATGGAAGATAGTCAAGTGCAGATACATTCATTATCTCTACCACCACCATTTGGTATCTTTGCAGATGAAGTTCCTATGACCTTGAGGATTTGTGGGTTTTACCAGAAACACATTATACTACAATTCTAGCCACAATGCATTCAGATTTTCTTTCACTTTCAAAGTAATGCAAAATGAAATCAATACGAAGGATGGAAGGGTCCAGAGTTAACCATTGGAATGGATGATTTGACGGAAACACTGGCAAGGCCCACATTGCATCTCATTAAGCTGGGGCCAATTGAAATGAATGTCATGGTAAAATGGGTTTTGTGAAATATCAACACTATCCATTGGGAAAGTGGTGCTTGCTGAGGCTGGAAACTCATTTTGATCCAAAGCAGGTTGCTGCCGCTGCATCAAATGATCTTCCATGTCTGTAAGTCCATCAGAATCACTTCTTAACAAGCCCTGAGGGAGCTGATCCAATGGAATTGCAGGGACAAGTGCAGAGGAAGGAGGATGCCCATTAATTTCTTCCCCATTGAAATTATCAGTAGATCTAGGCGGAGAATTTGTAAGAACACCAACACCCTGGTTGCACTGCTCTGAATTATCCACATTACCAAGCATTGCAATGGACGCTTGATCATCCATTCCAAATTCAAACATTTCAACACTGAACATATCATCCATGTTGTTGCCCTCAAAAAGTTTGTTGTCAATGTCATCACCCTTCACAGACTGCAATGGTGGCAACAACAAAGGAAGTTCTTCTTCTTCATGTCCCACAAAAGAGGGGAAATCTATGTTATCAGAGTTCAGGGTGGCCTCATCCAGAGTGCACTCAAACCTCTGGTTGTTAAAGTTGTTTTGAAACTGCATTTCTCCATTTGAAACTACTTCTGCAGACATTTTCTAAATTGAAAGTATGTTAATGGTTACAAATGATCAAAGCAGGTCAATGGGTGTGAAGGACTGGAATGATAAAATTGAAAGCCAAAAGCATGCATGAAAGAAGAAATAGTAAAACTGTAGGAGATCCTCCCAGACTGTGTAGACCTTATCTAAGGAAAATCACAGAATGGGAGGCTGCTTCTGTTTTCGCAGACTTTCTTTCGTTTTCCCTTTTTATTCTTTCTCTGTTGGCATCGAGTAGAGGATCCGTTGAATTGCTGTTTTTCATGGTAAGGATGGGTATTTTCAGTTATAACCGTTGGCCTTCATTTCTTGGTTCACTCATTCTTATTTTGTGTATTTTTCAGCCATTAAAATAATTAATGAACAATCGATTATGCTAACTTCTTGTTTAAAATATAACTTGCTGTTGCATGGTTTTAGTTTTTGGTCATTGATCAAAACTTCTTATTTAAATTTTAAAAAAATTGTCCTTTTGTATTTTAAATGGAAATAAATACAATATTTTCTACTATAATTAAGATATATTAATAAATTTAACTAAGTAATCAATCTTAATTTAAGAGTGGAAATAGTTATTGGAATGCACAAGTATTTTTAACCAAATAATAATAAAGGATTTAGTTTTGCGTATTATTTGGTAATATTCAATTGTAGATGTTGTTTAATGATCAAAATGCCTTTGAATATTAAAATTCATTTATTTAATATTTTAAAAATTAAAAAATTTAAAATATATTATTTGAAAAATATTTTTAGAAGATTTTATTACATAAAGTTTTTTCCTTATTAAACTCTTAAGTTTTGATTTATAGGTCTTGAAACAATGATTAAGATAACAAACGATCATGCATGATCCTCTATTTTTTTTGCTAAGATCTCTTAATATGAAATAATGATATAATGAATGACTTAATACAATTTATATGAATATGTAAGTCTAATATAAAATTTTAGATGAGAGAAGAGTGAACTAGGGTTTTTAACTTTATACAACAAACAAACATATTTGATTTGCAATATTTTAGACTCAAGGCAATATGCAATGACTTATTAGGAAAGGATTAATTTGGACATAATTTAAGTTTTAAATTAGAAACACCCCTCTTATAGTCTTAGCATTGTAGTAGGAACAACCCAATTAAAAGGAACCCAACGAAGAAGCTAAAAGGAAGGGTATGAAAATTTCACCCAAGTTATAATATCATAATAAAAATTTAAAAAATATATAATATTTTTAACATGATGTGAGCTTGTGTGATGCACTATTTTTCAAACAACTTTATAATACATATTATTAGTATCTAAATATTTGTAAAGAAATGAAATACTTCTTAATATGGATCTCCTAGAATAGAAATGATGAAAGTTCGAAATAATCAAATAAAACTATAAGTTGGAGTTGATAGTGAGTTCCCCGTAACTACTAGAAGTCACCTACAACCAAAATGCCTATCACATATGAAAATGAAAAACATTTATTTCGTGCTATGCAATCTTAAGGGATATTGATCCATACAAGTATTTGATATTAAGATGAACTTATATTGAATTGATTGATTCCAGTGGATAGATTACAATGAATATAATGAATGATTTTAAAAACAAGAGCCTAGATGAAACCTTGGGTGAGAATTACATTAGAGCATGAAAATAATCCTCAACATATGGTACGAGACAATATAATCTATAATTAGATTATTCCAAATATAGAAAATAGCTCTTAATCTTAACTTGAGTGATTTAAGTATGTTACAAGTAGTGGTTTCTGTTGCACCAAAAGATCGACCTGTTAATGCCTAATACAACCACTAGACTTATAGAAGACACAAGAGGCAGTTAAGCCATGTCACAAATCTCAAGGGGAGTGCTAACAATTTTGCTAACAATCTCGGGCCCCTCAACGCTACCAGAGGGGATTCGAACCTGTGACCAAGCTTTGATACCACTTGTTACAAGTAGTGGTTGTCGTTACACCAAAAGATCAACTTGTTAATACCCGATACAACCACTAGACTTATAGAAGACACATGAGGCGGTTAAGCCATGTCACAAATCTCGAGGGGAGCACTGATAATTTTACCAAAAAAGTATGATGTGATCTAAGTATTTTAATGATTGATTAATTAATTACTAAGGTGATTTCCTAATTACGCCAACATCCCTTAAGATCAACTTAGGGAGAAACTAAGAAAGCAATGATAAGTACAATGATGGATGCATGGATGGTCTCAACTATAAGACATGATGAGGCATTAAAGTATAGACAAATGAAATCTACATCATAATATAAGAAAAGGGGAGAATCACATAGGAACAATCTCCTCTCCAAAAGAGAAAAAAATTACTATACTAGTGAAAGAAGGATAGGAGGAGGATTCACTCTTACCCTCAGACAATGATTCTATTACACAAGAAAAATTAATGTCCCCTAAATAATAAGATAGAGAAAATAAGGATATGAATCCCTCCATAAAGAAGTAGCTTCTATGCAATGATGAATTCCATAAAGAAGAACATGATCCACTTCCTAAAAACAACATTTCTCCCCTTAGGAAGATTTATACACCCATTGCTGATTGGAGAAGCCATTCCTATAAAATAGATGAATAAGGAATCCATCCAAATGATGTGTACCTATAAATACTACTTAAGTTTCTACATGTCAGAATGAGATAATATCAATCAAAAAACCTATGAAGACAAATGTACAAAACAATATCCAAAGACTATAGTTAGTTATAGTAGAATTATATTTTTGCTAAAGTTTTAATTTATGCAAGTAGGATTTATATGGTTCTTATCTAGATAGACTTGCAAACTTAGTAGGGTTAGAGTTAGTATTGTTTAGTGTTGGAAACTCCTTCAATGTTTAATATTTATTGTTCTTTGTTGGTTATTTCTTAGACTTATCGCTCTTTCTATAAATGAGATCAGAGCCCTTTGCTTGCTAATCTAACAAAAAACAATATCCAAAGACTTTAATGATGATGGGATAAAAATCATGATGGTGGGGTAATAGTACCAATTTGACTATCAAAATAGAGGATACATGAGTATCCTCAAGAAAATCCTCCAAATTTACAATTTGAGACTCCACAAACAAGGATGACATTTCTACAAGATACAAATCCTATGTAGCTATTTTTGGAAGAAGATGAATGTTCTATTGCACTAAATAAATAGGATCCAAATATGTGTTGATGCCAAGCTAATTAAGAATTTTACAATAAAAAAATGAGTGTGTGATTGATGAGGATGAGATCCTATTTTCTTCTTTCCACATTAAGATGGAGAATAACCCAATAGGCTTGAAAGGGGTCTAAGTGGTGAATGAGAACTGTGATCCTTCACTAAATGGAAAGTGGGGGAATAATTGATAAGGATATGAGAGATCTAGGATGACATGAAAGAAAATAGTGATTATGTGTGCACACAAATCGGCAGAAAATTGATAAACTAGTTTAGATGCCAAAAACAAGAACCAAAAATTGTAACTTACTTTTTATTTTAATTTGATGCTATTTTGAGGGGAATAGGTCTTTTGGATCGACCTGTTCCCTACACTTTCCAACAATTTTAGTTGTAGATTGTCTGCAAGGACTTAAACTTTCTAGATCTAATATAGTGTGAATGCCACCTATTTCTACACAAAAAAGAGAGAGGAAATATTGTGTATAGAGGGGTTTTTCTCAATGAAACCCTGATTGAGAAATCAACCTTTAAAATTAAATTAAAAAAACTTTAAAGTATGCTAATATGAAATAGAATCTAGGCCTGAATCATAAATTACCTTATACCTTGATAACACAATGCTTCTTTGGATGTAATCACAAGTGTTAATGCAATATATTTTGACTCCACACAAAAACCAAGAAGAAAATCATGAAAAAGGAAAACCTTTCATAATGAATGTTGTAGTTTACCACAAAGCTTGATGGAAAGAAGGAGAATGAGTTGATGACTTGAATGCTTGAATGCATAGATTCTTAAATTCTTGGATTCTTGTGCATGAAAATATCTTCTTCTTTGATGGCAGACTCCTTTACTTGGCTTCCAATGAGAGAAATAATCTTGATTTGTGAAGAAGATAGATTTAGAAAATACCTTGAAATGCTTGAGATCTCCTCAAAATGCTTGAGATACAAATTTATAGGAGAGAGATTGAATTATATTATATTATGTCCAAATGAGAAGAGATAGGTTATTTATATCTCTCTCACAATATTTTACATTTCAAAACTCAAAGGAAGTTGACTAGATTTTAGGTTTCCCACTTAACCATTGAGACAAGACCCCAATTTAAACTTCAGGGAAAACCCCATGGATTAGGTAAGATTGGCCAACCTATTCCCCCAAAAATGTATTTAAATTTGGTTTAGAGTTTGAGAATGTAGAGAAGATGCCAAAATAAAAAATGGTATCCAAGTTGGAGTACCAAAAATTAATGAGGGAGCCCATACATTCTAAAATAAGGCCTAATTCAGAATCTAATTATAGGTGCTTACAATTTAGGATGATACAATTAACATCACTTTAGTGAGAGCATGAGTTCACCTCATTCTCATGGTAAAGGAAAAGAAAGAGGAGAGAAATAGATATGATCATTGGAAAGATTGAAAATATTTTAGACGTTGCTAATTAATTTTAAGGATACAGGCCCCCAAACCAAGGATCTTAACTCATACAACTTATTGGTGCATTCAGATTTTGAAGAAATTTGAAGCACACATGGTAAAAATTTGACTAGGGCATGTATAGGTAAACCCCTGAAAAATTATCTGAAAGCCCTAGTTTGAGAGCCAATAAATTTGATCCTTAATGATTGTCTTTGGACATGTGCTCAACTCCTATAATTAATAATATTTAAAAAGTCACTACTTTCCATGTTCATTTTGGACAAGTTTTTGAAGAACTTGATTTGAGGGGATAAAACAGTTTTGCACTTTACACATTTATAGAATATTCCAAGAAGCCTACTTTGAAGGCTTATGTTTCATACCCAATTCATTTACATGGAAAGATGATCATTCTCCTCCATTTAAAACATATCATACAACCCCCATATCCATTTTGAGACCCTAGAGAAATCATTTGATAAGTTTACTAAGGCCAATCTATTTGCAATTAATTCTGATTTTTAGTATGCATAGTATTTAATTTGCAGAGTAACCATTTTCAAATTGAGTTATAAGCTATGGTTAGTTGATTAACATGAGAAGCCAATTATTCTACTATATTTTTAGTATCTCAGAGTACTTATGTGCAAAATCTTAGAATCTCAGAAGGTCGTCTGATATTTTTACCAACTCCAGTTCATTTGCAGTTCACAATATTTTGTAGTTTGCATAGGGACATGTTTATCAAATGGATCACTTTGAGTTTTAAAATATCACATCTAGGAGATAGTTAGGATATGAAAATAAATTCCTCATGTTTTCCACATGTAAAAATGTGTTTATGTGCTTAGTTGCAAGGTCCCAGGGTGAGGTTTGGTACTTTTGTGAAGCCAAAACAAAATATGGTTTGTGTATTTTGACATCTATAGTTACATAAATAATGAAGTGGCCCACTTTGTGCATTAATATCCTGCACCTTAGACAATGTTGAAAGTAATTTCATTTTACAAGATGATTCTCAGTATATCACTCATCATGACTTCTAGTTATCAAGGTCTTGTGAGGTGATTTGATTAGTTTTTGAAGGGCGTTTCCAGAGGTTCCAGGATCATTTTGGATTGCAACATCTATTACATAAGGTTTTGTCTTTTCATGATTTCCTTTTGGGATTTTTATTTATTCAAATCTATTTGCATCTACAAGGTATGATATGCTTCATTTTCTAGATCTAGCCTCTACTATATGACAACACACTCTTCTTTTTTTTGCATTTTAGTTCAAGGTTGATTCCTCAACATGGGTTTGACTGAGGCAACCCCATTTTTCAACCTTATTTCCTATTTTTTATGTGCATGAATATATTACGGAGTCACAAATTTAGATTTCAGAAGAACATTAATAGTTTTAGGATTTGTGAAAGTTTTAGCCAAAAATAATGGGTACGTGTCACTAAACTTGAGTTGTCTTGAGGACACGTCATCAAAATCAATGTGTCCCAACCATTTTCTTCTCAATTTTTTTCCATGGGTCTATTTCATCTTTTGATTTTTGTTTGTCTCAATTTCAATTCATTATCAATTTGTATTAATCTATTTTTATCAAATTTTTAGTGGTTTTTTCAATAGATCATTTAATTCTTTCTATCTTATTATTTCCACTTCCATAATTTACATATTCAAAGAAGGGAAAACAATATTCATATTGAGTTCTTAAGTTACCTTCTTGATCCTTGTGGGGTTATCTTCCTTCATAATAAACAAATAGTGAAGTGGGAAGAGATTGTTTATCTATACATTATTAAGGCAAGGCATGTGGACCAATATATCAAGAATATGAAAGGATACAAACTGGAGTTGTACAAGAAGTTTAGAGAGTCATTGAACAAAGGAGAGGTGGTCATTGCAGGTGTTTCATTTATGGTTTTGGTAGACGCTATTTTAGTGGCTACAAACTTGATTGTGGGAGGAAAGGCTATGGCCTAAAACTATAATGGCCACTATAAGATGGACATTAAGAGATTTCTTGACCAAGGTGAAAGTATCTTGTGGTTGAAATATGGGTATAAAAAGTAGGAGCTTCTGACCGAGTGGAAAGATGTTACGATGGTGTTGATCAAGTTCATCACTCTTGAGGGTAGGTTTAAGAGGTTTCATTATCATATCTTCCCCATGCTCAAGCATTTCTACTATTATATCAAGTTCAATTTCCCATATTGGATATTAAATCTTCTCTATCTCATTCGATGTTTAAAGTTAAAAGAAATGGGCACCTTCCTTTGCATGAAGGGATTATTCTCCACCTCTATAATTTTTATTTTTCTTTGACTCCTCAGATTGGTCCTAACCCTTGTCCAACTTAGGCACTTAATAGACCTAAGAATAGCCTTGTTCATCTATCAGCTAAATTCCCCCCCTTTGCTAGGTCTAGAAGTGTAAACCCTCTCAAAAAATAAAAAATAAAAATCCCTTTGTATAGAGAAACCTGAGGAAAAAAATGTGATTGTGTCAAAGGATTACTCTTCCTCCTAGTCTACCGAGTCTTAGTGGACCTCAAAAATACTACTTTCAATCACCCTTCCTATCTCAAAACTATTCTTTCCCTTCCTTAGTTCCCTAGGGGTACCCGGGTGATCCAATGATTCCTCACAAGATCACCTCTCTATCATCTATGAAGACCACCCCTACAAATGACCACTACGATCTTGAATGAGTTGGGAATAAAGTGGATGAGTTGTGTATTCTTTATAATGGATAGAATTCCATCACTAAATGGATCATTGCACAACTTCACACTACTAGGAAGAAGATTAATAGGCTGGAAGCCATTGCAGAAACATAAAATAAGGTGGGTGAGTGGACCCACAATAAGGGGTATGAAAGCATATGTGTCCAATGGTTGAGGATTTGCATAGAAACTTGATAATTAAGAGATCATGGAAGACTAGATTAAATAATTTAAGGCTCTAATTCCTTTAGAAGAGGAAAATTATTCAGTATGATTATTTCTTTGGTGAATGTAAGGCTAGCTAGACCCATCTCAAAAAAAAATGCAAGACTTGGTTAGTTTTAGCAAGAAAATAATGGAAAATACTACTCTTTCCTTCAACAATTTGTAGGTGGATCTAGAAGAGAAAAGGGCTCCAAAAGCACATGAAACATGAGGATAGTCTCCAAGTGGCTATCAAAGGCAAAAAAATGACCTAGTCTAATACGGGTGTGCACCCTCCCAAGAGGACTTCTTTCTTGGACAAGCTCAAGGAGCTAAATAAGGATTGGAAAGGGGTTCATATTCCCCCAAGTTAAGGTCTTGTTGGCTGGTCTTATTGTTTTATTTTTAGTTTTTGGGACTTTTTATAGTAGTTTCTTTGTTTAGTTAGCTAGTTGGATTCACGTCTTGTGAATTCATTTTTTTATCTATAAGATTTGATGTTTCTTTTTTGTTGGGCTCAGGTCCTATCTCGCTTGACTTAATTAGAACTTTTATGAACCTTTTCCATAACTCACTCAATTAATATATTATTTAGTAATTAACATGCCAATGAACAATTGAATATCTTATAAAAAAGCCATAGTGAATGATAAATAACATTATTTTGTAATGTAATCAAATTATTATTACATTATTTTAATTTAACAATGATAATCAAACTTATTACAGGGTATGTGCAAGATCATGAGGGGCCAAACTATGCCCTTAAGTGGCAATGAAAAATCAGCAAATCAGGGTTAGTCAACTTGACGTGAAAATTTCAACTAGCTATCAACCTAATATCAAAAAGTTGTAAGAATAGAATCTATACAAAATTGAATGTAGTTTCTAAAATACTAGGCCTTTTTTGAAAAAAAGTTAGTATGATTGGTGAAAAGTATAGATTTCAATGCAGCAGTACAAACATTTTTGGAAAAAAAGAAGAAGTAGGTGTATGTCTGACCACCTTAATCATAATCAAATGATAATATTTTATTATAAGATTTTATATATAAGTAGTAGACTCATGCTCGGATGTGACGCATATTTTTTTGTAATTTTATTCCAAACAAATAATTAATTATGAATTTTTTGCTACAACGTTTTCAGAATAAAAAAACTCCCATGTCTGACCACCTTAACTCATTCAAAACTTTACAAAATTCAATTCGAAGCATAGAATGTGACACATTTTTTGAATTTCAAAAATGTTATACCGTCTGAAATTTATAGTCATTTTTCAATCAGTATATAAATTAGCACTTTAGAGGTAACTCAATTAGAAAATAACTAATAATTACTTACCGAATTCAAAATTTGACAGCAATTATATCGATAGAAAGCTGATAATCTCCTTAAGATACCCTTTTCATTTCAACGAATTCAGGTGAAAAAAAAGTCATCAGCTACATGGTCGAAGTCTAGAACTCAGAGAAATAGGGGAAAAACACATTTTTGAGACATTTCAATAGTTGACCATGTAGGTTTGGTGCACAAAGCAATACCAAGCCTAATTGGGTACTCGAAAAAGTCGACATAATTTTGATTTTTCACTTTTCCCTCCCCTTTCTCCCTCCCATTTCTCCATCGTATATCAGATTAGATTATATATTATATATCAAAAACTATATATTAGATTATATATTATATATATTAAATATTATATAATATACATTTTACATTAAATATTATTTAATATATATTAATATTAAATGCTACATTATATATCATATATTACATATTATTTTATATGTATATAATATATATTAATATGTATTTTACAACTATGTACAAAAGGTTGGAAGATTGCAAAAAAATCATGGATGGCCATTGAGAGTTCAGCAAAGGAAATCAATCAACCATTTAAAAAATTCATGGGCGGTCATTGAGGAAGAGAGAGAGTGAGAAGGTGGTGGGGGCTGAGAGAGGAAGAGAGAGAGTGAGAAGGTGAGAAGGATAGAGAGAGAGAGAGGGTGATGAGAGAGAGAGAGAGAGAGAGAGAGAGAGAGAGAGAGAGAGAGAGAGAGAGAGAGAGAGAGAGAGAGAGAGAGAGAGAGAGAGAGAGAGAGAGAGAAGGGGAAGGGGAGAGAGTAGGAGAGAGAGAGAGAGAGAAGGGGAAGGGGAGAGAGTAGGAGAGATAAAGAGAAGGGGAAGGGGAGAGAGTAGGAGAGAGAGAGAGAAGGGGAAGGGGAGAGAGAGAAGGGGAAGGAGAGAGAGAGAGAGAGAGAGAGAGAGAGAGAGAGAGAGAGAGAGAGAGAGAGAGAGAGAGAGAGAAGGGGAAGGGGAAGGGGAGAGAGTAGGAGAGATAGAGATAGAGAGAGAGAGAGAGGACAAAGTAGGAGAGAGAGAAGGGGAAGGGGAGAGAGTAGGAGAGAGAGAGAAGGGGAAGGATAACCAATTCATTACAATATTAATCAGTAAGGAGCAAGGAACACTTAAATAATATCACAACAGGCATTAGAAATCCAAATTCTAATTAGGAGTTTTAAGCAAAGTGAGTAAGGTCTTGGATAGGGACATTACAGATCCACACATTGTTCAGTAGATACCTCCAAGAACCCACATACACGGGAGTAGGTTTGAAGGAAGACTAAGATTGTTTATTGGTTCAAAAATATTACTATGTTGTACTTTTGATTAACATCCAATGATTGGATGTGAAATTCACAAATTTGATTATATTACCACTGGTTCTATTTCAAATTCTAGAAAAAATGGATATTTGACATATGTTCATAAATTTCAGTCAACACCATTTTAAAATAACACAGTAGTTTATTTTTACACATTGAGAGTATCATCAATAGGAATTGAACTGAAATTGACATAGGTCATAGGAAATATATATGCCTCAGCTATTTGTTGTCTTCTGCATTTTTAGTTTCTTATTACAATAAGGAGAATAATATTACTCTCCAAATGGTTTTGGATAGTAACATTTGTACTTCCTCTTCTCAAATATTTCTACCCCCATCTTGCTGCTTATTGATACCCACAAAGTGAATCTAGGCATTTCTACCATGTAATGGGAGAAAAATGGTTTCCTAATTGATATGTGTCTAAATAATACATGCAAGAACCTTTTCTTTGATATTGCTTACTAACCCTTTACAACAGAAAATGTTTACAAAAACTATCATGTACTTGCATGAGGACATTATATATTACAGAAATCCTGCACAGAAGTAGCTAGCAAGCCGCTCAAAAAGTAGCAACTGATAGAAAGTGGGATAATGTAGATGCTTTAATAAACCACTATCTTCTTTACTCAAGCAACATCTGGTTCATCTGCTCGACTGGGGCATGTTTGGGAACAGACAGTCTCCATTTAAACTCAAGTCTTTGGAAGCAGTTATATTTGTCAGTGGAGGAGATACACCCATTGGATCTGCAAAAACTTTATGCTCACTGGAATTTCCATTTCTCTTCAACTGGGATACTCTTTCCAAAATTGCATCTACCCTTTTACCAATTTGGGAAATCAATGGGTCTATTTGTGAACCTCCAAGGTGTTGGTCACCTAAACGAGAACCTTGAGATGAATCAGGAACTTCTCTATGAAAGAGATCAGTACCTTGAGAAGCTCTCCACTTGTTAGCTGAATTAAAACCTTGGACCATAGATGGCTTCCCTTTGTTGTAAAATGAGGAGTGAGACTACCTTGCCAAAGGTGGCAATGAACTTACATTTGAGGGATAATACCCAACATGAGTAACCTGGTTTCCCAACTCCCTTAAATGCAAGGTCATTGATGAATAGGCATTTCTAATAGAAATATTTGTGGTGCTAGAATGAAGTGCATGACCAAATTCTTTTCTCGCTAAACTAATTTGAGGCTTCATTTCACATTGCTCTGTGGATAATTCCACAACACTTGTTACTTGAGCTACTAGCAGATGGTGAGTACTCATCATCATCATATGACATAGGCTCACAAACATATCTTACTTATTTCCTTTGTCATTTTCCCCTGCCTATCTCTTCCTCCTTATCTGTAACTTCTATCATGGGTCCAAGAAGCTCTTCCCACTCTTTCCCATTAACTGTGGACTTTGTCTCTTCGTCCTGAGTAATTGGCATACCTTGGATGGCACCAAGATAAGCATTTTCTTCTGAAATGTCCTTTTCTATCACATTAATCTCTCTATTAAGAAGATTTTCTATATCTTCCTCTGTATATTGAATAGATGTAGTTGCAATCCCATGCTCATCAATAATATTCCTTGCACCGTTGAGTAATATATCATGCAATTCCTTAATAGTTTCTATCATGGGTCCAAGAAGCTCTTCCCACTCTTTCCCATTAATATGCAAATATTTTTGTCCATAACAGTATTTTCTACATATATTATGATATTGATTTGATTTGATGCACCTTTCTATTTGATCCTACAACCCCTTTGGACACACTTGGGCATAATGTGTCAAAAGGGGTCACGGGGACTTCCTAGGGGTCCTAGTACACCTTATCATGCATTAGGACCCCTAGGAAGTCCTCGTGACCCCTATGGACACATTGGAATGCTCAAGTGTGTCCTAAGGGGTCCTACAACCACTTTAGACACACTTGAGCATTCAAATGTGTCAAAAGGGGTCACGGGGACTTCTTAGGGGTCCTAGTACCCCTTATCATGCGTAAGGGCCCCTAGGAATTCCCCGTGATCCCTATGGACACATTGGAATGCTTAAGTGTGTTCTAAGGGGTCCTACGACCCCTTCGAACACACTTGAGCATTCAAATATGTCAAAAGGGGTCACGGGGACTTCCTAGGGGTCCTAGTACAACTTATCATGCATTAGGACCCCTAGGAAGTACCCGTGACCCCTATGGACACATTGGAATGCTCAAGTGTGTCCTAAGGGGTCCTACGACCCCTTTGGACACACTTGAGCATTCAAATGTGTCAAATGGGGTCATAGGGACTTCCTAGGGGTCCTAATATGCCTTATCACGCGTTAGGACCCCTAGGAAGTCTCCGTGACCCCTATGGACACATTGGAACACTCAAGTGTGTTCTAAGGGGTCCTACAACCACTTCAAACATACTTGAGCATTCAAATGTGTCAAAATGGGTCACAGGGACTTCCTAGGGGTCCTAGTATTCCTTATCACGTGTTAGGACCCCTAGGAAGTCCCCGTGACCCTTGTGGACACATTGGAATGCTTAAGTGTGTCCTAAGGGGTCCTACGACCACTTCAAATACACTTGAGCATTCAAATGTGTCAAAAGGGGTCATGGGGACTTCCTAGGGGTTCTAGTATGCCTTATCATGTGTTAGGACCCCTAGGAAGTCCCCGTGACCCCTATGGACACATTGGAATGCTCAAGTGTGTCCTAAGGGGTCCTACGATCCCTTTGGACACACTTGAGTTTTTTGATGTGTCGAAAGGGGTCATGGGACTTCCTAGGGGTCCTAGTACACCTTATCACATGTTAGGACCCTTAGGAAGTCCCCGTGACCCCTATGGACACATTGGAACACTCAAGTGTGTACTAAGGGGTCCTACGACCCCTTAGACACACTAGAACATTCAAATGTGTCAAAAGGGGTCATGGGGACTTCCTAGGGGTCCTAGTATGCCTTATCATGCGTTAGGACCCCTAGGAAGTCCCCATGACCCTTATGGACACATTGGAATGCTCAAGTGTAAGGGGTCCTACGACCCCTTTAGACACACTTGAGCATTCAAATGTGTCAAAAGGGGTCATGGGGACTTCCTAGGGGTCCTAGTACACCTTATCACGTGTTAGGACCCCTAGTTAGTTCTTGTGAGCCCTATGGACACATTGGAATGCTCAAGTGTGTCCTAAGGGGTCCTACGACCCCTTTAGACACACTTGAGCATTCAAATGTGTCAAAAGGGGTCATGGGGACTTCCTAGGGGTCCTATTACACCTTATCACATGTTAGGACCCCTAGGAAGTCCCTGTGACCTCTATGGACACATTGGAATGCTCAAGTTTGTCATAAGGGGTCCTACAACCACTTCGGACACACTTGAGCATTCAAATGTGTCAAAAGGGGTCACAGGGACTTCCTAGGGGTCCTAGTACACCTTATCACGCATTAGGACCCCTAGGAAGTCCCTGTGACTCCTATGGAAACATTGGAATGCTCAGGTGTGTCCTAAGGGGTCCTACGACCCCTTCAGACACACTTGAGCATTCAAATGTGTCAAAAGGTGTCATGGGGACTTCCTAGGGGTCCTAGTACGCCTTATCAAGTGTTAGGACCCCTAGGAAGTCCCCATGACCCTTATGGACACATTGGAATACTCAAGTGTGTCCTAAGGGGTCCTATGACCACTTAGGACACACTTGAGCATTCAAATGTGTCAAAAGGGATCACGGGGACTTCCCAGGGGTCCTAGTATGCCTTATCATGCGTTAGGACCCCTAGGAAGTCCCCGTGACCCTTATGGACACATTGGAACGCTCAAGTGTGTCCTAAGGGGTCCTAAGACCCCTTCGGACTCACTTGAGCATTCAAATGTATCAAAAAGGGTCACATGGACTTCCTAGGGGTCCTAGTACACCTTATCACGTGTTAGGACCCCTAGGAAGTCTGTGTGACCCCTATGAACACATTGGAATGCTCAAGTGTGTCCTAAGGGGTCCTACACCCCTTTTGACACACTTGAGCATTCAAAGTCCCCGTGACCCCTATGGACACGTTGGAATAGTCAAGTGTGTCCTAAGGGGTCCTACGACTCCTTCAGACACACTTGAGCATTTAAATGTGTCAAAAGGGGTCACGAGGACTTCCTACGGGTCCTAGTATGCCTTATCATATGTTAGGACCACTAGGAAGTCCTCGTGACCCCTATGGACACATTGGAACACTCAAGTGTGTCCTAAGGGGTCCTACGACCACTTTGGACACACTTGAGCATTCAAATGCATCAAAAGGGGTCACGAGGACTTCTTAGGGGTCCTAGTATGCCTTATCACGTGTTAGGACCCCTAGGAAGTTCTTGTGACCCCTATGGACACATTGGAATGCTCAAGTGTGTCCTAATTGGTCCTAAAACCATACTTGAGCATTCAAATGTGTCAAAAGGGGTCACGGGGACTTCCTAGGTGTCCTAGTATGCCTTATCACATGTTAGGACCCCTAAGAAGTCCCCGTGATCCCTATGGACACATTGGAATGCTCAAGTGTGTCCTAAGGGGTCCTAAGACCCCTTCAGACATACTTGGGCATTCAAATGTGTCAAAAGAGGTCACGGGGACTTCCTATGGGTCCTAGTACACCTTATCATGTGTTAGGACCCCTAGGAAGTCCCTGTGACCCCTATGGACACATTGGAATGCTCAAGTGTGTCCTAAGGGGTCCTACGACCCCTTTGGACACACTTGAGCATTCAAATGTGTCAAAAGGGGTCACGAGACTTCCCAGGGGTCCTAGTATGCCTTATCACATGTTAGGACCCCTAGGAAGTCCCTGTGACCCCTTTTGACACATTTGAATGCTCAAGTGTGTTCGAAGGGGTCCTATGACCCCTTCGAACACACTTGAGCATTCAAATGTGTCAAAAGGGGTCACAGGGACTTCCTAGGGGTCCTAGTACGCCTTATCATGCATTAGGACCCCTAGGAAGTCCCCGTGACCCCTATGGACACCTACTTATTCAGTATAGTAAGACCGCCTGTTGGCACCTAAAAATTTAGGCCAAAATATATATAAAATTATCAGGGAAGTATGATCTTAATTTTTTAGTTTTATATAATTTCTCTACGATAAAAAAATCAAAATGATAAAAGGGCATATATGTTTATCATTTTTCATGTATTAGGTTGTTAATTATTTTTCAACTTATTTAATGCATACTCATTTTGAAAATAAATAATTATTCTAAAAAATAAGATAAATTGAGCAAAAAAGGCGGCGAGAGGGAGTTGAACACTCGACCTCTCAAGTCAACCTTTTTCCTACCTATCTACCCTCCTACCACCTAACCAAATAGTCTATTTGTTTTCTTCGAGAGGATTAGGAGAAGATACTTATTTATCTTTGTTTTTATGTGCAAGTGAGAAATAAAGTGCAACCTCTTACATAGGAAAAAGAATGGGGAGAGGGAGTTGAACACTCAACCTCTCGACCCATTCCTTTTCCTACCTAACTGCCCGACTCTACCTGCTATCAGTTACTCTATATTATTTTGTGAGGGTATGTGTGTAAATAAATGTATAAATTAAAGTTAAATCTTATCTCCTTTGAAATAAATTATTAAAATGAATATTGTTCATGAGATAGAAATTTATGATCATTAATGATTGTTTTAAATTTTAATTTATTTTTTACTCCTAATACCCTAAAAGATAAAAATATATGATAAGGTAAAGGTATAATTTGATGAATGTTAACTTATTTAGGGTTTTGTTATATGTTGATATTAATTTCTATTTTTCATATCCCTACATTTAATCTGGTATTTTTGCTTTATTATATTTTTAACATTAATGTACTTATCTAATAAGGTAAAAAGGCTTTAGTGTTATTATTTCATATATATTTAGGGTTTGAATAGTAATTTATTGATATTTAATTTTGGTTGCAAATCCTTAAAAGTAACTTTTTACCCTATTTCTTTTATTTTAATTTTAGGGTACAATGAGCATTAATAGTTTAACCCTACTTTAATTTGACTTTTCATTTATGAATTGGTTAATTTATTAATGTGTATATTTTGGAGATTCTTTTTAGAAAGTTAGTTTTAGTTCCCCAAAATTATATATTTGTATACGGTTATAATATTATCTTACATTAGAAATATTCTAAAACATTAGGGTGATTATTTTATAAAAATGATATACTTGCCCTAAGTAGATTGTTTTAATTTTTAGAGTAAATTGTAAAACCTTTTTACCTTAATGGTTTTAAAAAAAATAATATTTTTATGTGGTATCATTACATTATGTTTGTGAATAAATGCATTATGTTTCATTTTAGAAAAATAAAAAATAGAATGCTAAAGCATGATGTCATTTTATTTATCTCATTATTGAAATCTTTTATGAGTTAATAATTAATATGATTATTTTTGATGGAAATAACATATAATAAATTTTTATTTTTTATTTTCCAAGTACATATTTAAAGTATGTGAGGTCTATTTATTTTTCAACTAATTATTAATTAATAAATGAAATATAGTTTTCATGTAATATTAATATGTTACATATGTAATGATTTTTAAGGTTTTAAGATAAGCTAATATTAGGTGTTTTTGTGCAGGAGATTAAATGGCAGATTATTATGCACAGAACACCAAAGAACAATAAATAAATGTAATTATATGAGAAATATTTCCCTAACAACCATTGTTATGGTTTGTTTTGTATATTTTGGGGGTAGTTGTATAATTAGGTCCTGTGAAAGGGCATGTCCTTTCACAGGGAACCATTGGGATTTATATATATAATCACTCAATTGTAAGCAAAAAAAATATCACAATCAATCACGACAAAAAAATTTGAAAAGTCCACCAACTCACAGGTTGGAATTTAATGCCCAAAATCTTAAGTACGAATATCAGATAAGTGTTTGTTCCCTACTGTTAATATAGTTTTTTACGTTCAATTGGTTTCTCAGCTTACGCTCTAGCCAGGGTATCCTACTGTGTCTTCTATTTCATGCATTCATTTATGATTAATTTGTACAATTTGAATAATGGTAGCATGGTCTGAGAACCTGTTACTGTTTCCTTTCAGGATCTTAAGTTGGGTTAAAAACCATAGGACCTATTGTATAAGTTGTTGTAAGTTTTGTTTCAATAGAAGCTTGTAGGGTGATGGTCTCATTTTACAGAAGTGAGTTATCTTAAAACCGTCTTCGGTTATTCGTAGCATTGAATGTATCTGACTCTATTCCCAATTTGGTATTAGGCGCTGGTCTATTCGTTCATTTGAAATTGTCATTTTATTCTTTCTGTGATTTACATATCTTATCTGTTATCCTATTTACAAAGCATTCAATTAGGTTTAGCATTACTTTCTAGCCTTAGTTTAGATTTCAAGCTATCTGACAATTAGGATATTAGGTTTATTTTCCTCCAAAGGACTGTTAACCCCCTTTGGAAAGATTTTCTTTTGTTGTGCACGTATTTGTGTAGTTAGAAAGCATATTTGATTCAAGCCTACTAGCCTTGGCTAAATCAAGCCAAAATTGCAGAGGCACTTGTTTTGTGCCTGTCAGTTGGTCTCAAAATAGTCTAGCATTTTCAAGCACCAACAAATTGACGACTTTGCTGGGGACACCTATCAGTGAAAGCAATTTCAGAATCTCTGGTTAATGTTTTAAAGACTCTATTGGGATATAGGAACTCAGAGTAGTTATTAATTCCTCATAGAAGGTGAGGTGGCAACTCTAAAACTCAATTTCAGGCAAAGCCTATGTTAGGGAGAAGATCTCTAAAGAACAAGCGGTTCATTGAATTGGAACCAAAAAATGAAGAAAGGATTATAGGAAGCGACAATGATCAGTTTAAAGTTTTTTCTAATCCATTGTATAACATGGATAACGATTGAGAGAACATTAATGATCACTATGACAATCAATCACAAATTTTTTTGGAAAGTCTCTCAACTCATAGATTTGAATTTAATGATCAAAATCTCATGTACAAATATCAGATAAGTGTTTGTACCTTAATGTTAATATATTTTTTTATGTTCAATTATTTTCTTGGATTACTCTGTGAACCAGGGTATCCTATCATGTTTTTCTATTTGATGCATTCATTTATGACTAATTTGTACAATTTGAATAATGGTAGCATGGTCTGAGAACCTGTTACTATTTCCTTTCGGGATCTTAAGTTGGGTTAAAAACCATAGGACCTATTGTATAAGTTGTTTTAAATTTTGTTTCAGTAGAAGCTTGTAGGGTGATGGTCTCGCTTTACAGGAGTGAGTTATCTTAAAACTGTCTTCGTTTATATGTAGGATTGAATGTATCTAACTCTATTCCCAATTTGACATCAGGCACTGGTCTATTCATTCATTTGAAATTGTCATTTTATTCTTTCTGTGGTTTACATATCCTATCTGTTATCTTCTTTACAAAGCATTCAATTAGGTTTAGCATTACTTTCTAGCCGCACTTTAGATTTTAAGCTATCTAACAATTAGGATATTAGGTTTATTTTCCTCCAAAGGATTGTTAACCCCCTTTGGAAAGATTTTCCTTTGTTGTGCACGTATTTGTGTAGTTAGAAAGCATATTTGATTCAGGCCTCCCAACCTTGGCTAAATCAAGCCAGAATTGTAGAGGCACTTGTTTTGTGCCTATCATTTGGCCTCAAATCGGTCCAATGTTTTTGAGCACCAACACCGTCGACATTACAAGGAGTCTGTAGAAAAATCCTGTGCTAGATACTTTCAAGAGGACTTGGGCTGAAACTGGCTGTCATCAAATCAACCACATAGGTATTTTTTTGAATACATTATATATATATATATACACATTAGTATATATATATAATATATTATATACATTAGTATATATATATTATATATATATATACATATACACACACACATTAGTACATATAATACATTAGTATATATATAATATACATGATATACATATAAAAGTTTAATATACATTATAATATATATAATAATATACATTATAGTATACATTATAATATACATTATAATATATTATAATATATTATAATATACATTATAATATACATTATAGTATAAATTATAATATACATTATAGTATACATTATAATATACATTATAATATATTATAATATACATTATAGTATATATATTATAATATACATAAGTTCAATTTTTTCATTTGCTCCCGCCCTTTTTTTCATCTACCTAGAAATATCGGGTACCCAATTATTGACTGGTGATATTTGACCAAAATATTCCCTGTCCCCACAGACCAGAGAAGCACGGGATTTCAGACTTTTTTCACGGGTTGCAGGAAAAAAAAAGTGATTTGGGGCCCATTTTTTTTGTCTTTTGTCAACTTGTAGTCTCACCATGGGAAGCAACAGTCGTCGAAAGGCTAAACGGAAGAGGAAGGTGACGAATGAATAAATTCAAGCATATAGGGAAAAAGATAGGGAAAATCACTGAAGAAGGAGAGTACGTATGTTAAACATTAATCAAGGTGACCCCGTAAATGTAGTTGCAAGTGAAGAGGATGTTGAATTTGAAAATAATATGGAAATTAATTTTGCGAATAACAATGTATGGAGTGAAGATGAAAATGTAGACTTGGTGAACGAAAACATTGATTTGGGGAATGACAATGAATGGAATGAAGATGAAAATGTAGAGATGGAGATTGAAAATGTAGATTTGGAGGATGAAAATGTTGCACAAGAACCACATGAACATTACACATCTCCAAATTATATGTGAAATGAAGTACCTTGCAATAAAGATAATCAATCTTCAAATTCGGGGCTTTCAAGAACACCTAAATGGCTAATTGAAATTGAGGAGAACATTATGAATAATTGGGAAGGAAAGAGGTCGTATAGAACCGTTAGGTTGTGTGCTTCAAGACTTTATGATCAATTTTTTGGAAACAAGACATTGGTTGAGCAATGTCAAATTTTTGTGCAGTTGTTAAAGATGCAAAAGATGAGACCCGTGCTTGTGAAAATAAAGATTCGTGTGAACAAGAAAATGGAGAGAAATGCCATTATTGTGAAGAATATTTTCAGTGCTCTCAATAGCATTGGGAAGACTAGTAGAGAAAAAGACAAGAGAGTTGCTCAGAGGGTTATTACAACCTCTTTAGTAAGTCATCAGTTGAGAAAGGCTCGTTTGATGAGACAAACTTGTGTTGACTTCAATATAGACCGTAAAACTTTGTCTAGAGCACTTGCAAGAAGAGAAAGACTTGATGATCCACTTCAAATTGATACATGGGCTTATGGTGGGAGACTTCCATGTTTCGATAAGAAGCTAACAGATGTTGTCAAGGATGAAATTCAATAATTTTGGGATGCTAAGTCAAGAGTGTCACCAAATGTGAAGGATGTCTTGAAGTTGAGAGTTGGCAATCGAGACCGCACTCCACATCCTAAACATTATGTGGAGGTAAGTCAAACAATGTTGTATAAAAAAATTTGTGAGACACATCCAACATTGAAAACATCACAAAGATCTTTTGAATCTGTGAAGCCATTTTATTGTGTACCCCTCAAGATTTGAAATACATGTTGTTGCAAATATCATGTTGAGTTTTCAATGCATCATGAATTATTACGGTCCATTTGTTCTACTTTGCATACTAATGAAATGCTAGAGGATTGTGGTGCAAGTGGTCTTCCCAAATCATCAAGAGACTTGCTAGATCAATTTTTATGTCAAAGAGATGATGGTTATTTATTTTATAAAAAAATTGCTTAAATGCCAAGTGCTCAGAATGTGGTGGCTTGTCCAAGTTTACGACATGTTTTCATGAGGGTTTGGAACACAATTTTGGAAAGACACTCATCCAAAAAAAGGTATATGAAATAGTGAAATATACATTGAAGAGTGGAGGTGAAGGCTCTAGATGTGAGTTAGTTTCAAAAGAATACAATGTTGCTGATTTTATCTCAGATTTCAAGACAAATATTTTTTACAAGTATGCAAGGCATAGTCACAGGTCTCAATGGTTGGATCAATAATTCAGAATGTGTAAGGACACTTTCCCCATTGGAACTATTATATCCATTATAGACTTTGCAGAGAACTATACATTGCAGCCCCAAAATGAGAGTCAAGCTCAATATTACAATTCCATTCAGGTTGCTATTTTTGTATAGATCACATATAGACATTCCCCTGATAGCACAAAAGATGAGCAAAAGATAATCAAAGAGTACCATTTTTATATGAGCGATGATAGGTCTCACTCTCATGAGTTTTTTCAACATTATTTCCAGAACTATTTTGAATTCTTGCAGGAAAATGGTATTGCTACGGATAGGCATCTCATTTGGTTAGATAATTGCGCCAACCAATTTATGAATGCTAGAATGTTTTATTGGTTGTGTAGAATGCATGTGGAGAGAGGTGTACCTCATATTTAGAGTTTTTTTGAGTTAGGGCATGGGAAAGGGGAGCATGATGGAGCATTTGTGTGTGTGAAGAGAGCTCTAGTTAAGGAGCAATTGAGGATTTTAGGTGCTGTACTTCTTGATGCTCATTCTATTATTGATTGGTGTACTTTAGAATTGTCATAGGGGGGACTCTTGATTCTATAGTGCATAGATTCTTTTGGTTGGTTGAGAAGGGAACTATAGGAGAGAGATTGGATTGTCAATCAGTGAAAGACTCTTCAAAAATAGATTCATTCTGAAGCTCCAATAGTAGTACATGGACCATTTAGACACGAGAGTTGGCTTGTTTTTGCCCCATGTGTTTTCAGTATGATTGGGATCATTGTGAGTCAAGTGAGTGGGTGGATACATGGGTTCCACAATATCTAACTCCTTTATCTTTGACACTCTCTATAAGAAATGATGACATAGACACTTCAGTTGAGTATGACCATCTTTCAGATCTTGTGTAGCCAGGAGATGTTTTTGCATTGGTTGCACCGTAGGGGAATGATGAGAGGTCAAATTATTGGTTACCACGTTGTGTACAAGGTAAACAAAACCTTGTACAACTGATGATAGATGGTGATGGGTTCACATATCCTACTAGTTCAGTTGTTGTTGTAGGAACATGGCTGCGAACATACATGATTAGAAAGAATGGAATTCTTGGATTTGAAGACTCTGAGAAGCACAAAACTATTCTCATGTATTCATACCTTGTTATAGCAACAAATGTCAAGTTGTCAAAGCATCAAGGAAGACCAAAGACAAAATAACTTTGGACTATTAGTACTACTGATCATGAAGCACTATTGGAGAACCTGAAGCAAAGAGATGACCCTTCAGGAACACTTGACTAGGTAATAAGTTAACTTAGTGCATTGTTTTCTAATTTCGTTAAGCTTAATTTCAATATATTAATTTCACCTTTCTTTGATTGTATTTTGACTCAATAAACTTGGTTTTGTATGTGGATTGTAACTTGTGCAGGAGAACTTATGAAGACACCTATGGTCACCATGGATCCAATCAAAGATAGAAGGACAAAAGGATCCTTAATGGTTAATTGAGATCTTTTGAAGCCTATAATGGCAATTTGTAACAATTAATTTGATTTAAAAGTTAAATGTCCTAGAAGGCTTGATAAGGAATTATGACCAAAATCATGTATGGGTGGCCAATAGTGCCAACAAGGGATCTTACATGTCATTTACTTGTCATTTGCATGGTTTCAATTCTTACATGTTTGATTGTTGTTTCTAATGCTTTAAGGATGTTATTTTTTATCATTTCAAACAATCTATAGAAGTTAAACCTCAAACATAATAAGCTTAATCATGATTAGTTTCACAGTTCAAATTTCAAACATACCACTAACAGTCATTCCAACGGAACTGGGTCAAGAAAAGAAGTGTGCATGCTTTCCCATTTCATTCTTCTCTTGTTTCAAAATGAAAACCTAATTGTTTCCACTACAGACAAGGACATGTTCCCAAGGACTACTTACTCAATCTGTAAAACACAACTGCTTGCAGGCTGCCCAATTTACCATAATGCATTGTGTGTTTTATGGTCTGCAAATGACGTACTTTCTAAGTTTGCACGAGAGAGTAAAAGGGTTAACTTTTTCGTTACTAAAAATGGTGTGGACTATAAGTTGGTGGTTCACTTTCATGACATTGTAAATTCTAGTGAGAACCCCGTTCCACCCATGGAGTCACTGGAATGCTCGCAACCACGCTCGACCCAAGTGACCCCAAGGTGCATTAAGCATGATTGGGAAATGATCTTCCAGGGCTCATATCTCAGACCTCGTGAGAGGTATCAACAAACTGTTAGGGGCTACAGGATGATGTTTTCGAGGTCTACAATAACCTCTCTCAGTTTTGGGCGATTTGACTTCGTTTGCATTTGGCAAGATGATCTCAGTCGATGCCAAAACTTGCAGTGAGGGTTAGTTGAAAGCGGCTCAACAGCGTATCTTTCAAACCATCCAAAATTTCATTGAACTGTCTACTCCATCAGCTCCAATTGGTTGGGTAAATGCCAGGGACAACCCTGTTCCACCCAAGGAGTCACTGGAACACTCGCAACACCGCTCGACCCAAGTGACCCCAAGGTGTACTAAGCACGATTGGGCAGTGATCTTCCGGATCTCATATCTTGAACCTCATGAGAGGTATCAAAAAAATTTTAGGGGCTACGAGATCATGTTTTTGAGGTCTACAATAACCTCTCTCAGTTTTGGGTGATTCGACTTCATTTGCATTTGGCAAGACGATCTCAGTCAATGCCAAAACTTGCAGTGAGGGTCAGTTGAAAGTGGCTCAGCAGCGTATCTTTCAAACCGTCTGACTTGGCATCAAACCGTCTACTCCATTAGCTCCAGTTGGCCAAGTAATCGCTAGGGACAACCTTGTTCTACCCATGGAGACACTGAAACACTCACGACACCGCTTGACCCAAGTGACCCCAAGGTGCACTAAGCACGATTGGGCAGTGATCTTTCGGGGCTTGTATCTTAGACCTCATAAGAGATATAAAAAAATTGTTAGGGGCTACAAGATCATGTTTCTGAGGTCTACAATAACCTTTCTCAGTTTTGGGCGATTCGACTTCATTTGCATTTGGCAAGATGATCTTAGTCGATGCCAAAATTTGAAGTGAGGGTCCATTGAAAGTGGCTCAACAGCGTATCCTTCAAATCGTCTGACCTGGTATCAAACCATCTACTCCATCAGCTGTAATTGGCTAAGTAAATGCCAGGGAAAACCTTGTTCCACCCACGGAGTCACTGGAACACTCGTGACACCGCTTGACCCAAGTGACCCCAAGGTGCACTAAGCATGATTGGGTAGCGATCTTCTAGGGCTCGTATCTTAGACCTCATGAGAGGTATTGAAAAACTGTTAGAGGATACAAGATCATTTTTCCAAGGTCTACAATAACCTCTCTCAGTTTTGGGCGATTCGACTTCATTTTCATTTGGCAAGATGATCTCAATCGATGCCAAAACTTGGAGTGAGGGTCAGTTGAAAGTGGCTCAGCAACGTATCTTTCAAATCATCCAACCTGGCATCAAACCATCTACTCCATCAGCTCAAGTTGGCTAGGTAAACACCAAGGACAACCCCATTCCACCCATAGAGTCATTGGAATGCTTGCGACACCACTCGACGCAAGTGACCCCAAGGTGCACTAAGCACGATTGGGTAGCAATCTTTTAGGGCTCGTATCACGAACCTCGTGAGAGGTATCAAAAAATCGTCAGGGGCTATAGGATCATGTTTCTAAGGTCTACAATAAATTCTCTCAATTTTGGGCAGTTCGACTTCATTTGCATTTGGCAAGATGATCTCAGTTGATGCCAAAACTTGCAGTGAGGGTCAGTTGAAAGCGGCTCAACAATGTATCTTTCAAACCGGCTGACCTGGCATCAAATCGTTTACTCCATCAACTCTGGTTGGCTGGGTAAATGCTAGGGACAACCCCATTCTACCGACAAAGTCACTGGAACGCTCGCGACACCGCTTGACCCAAGTGACCCCAAGGTGCACTAAGCATGATTGGGCAATGATCTTGCAGGGCTCGTATCTTGAACCTCATGAGAGGTATCAAAAAAATGTCAGGGGCTAAAAGATCATGTTTTTGAGGTCTACAATAACCTCTCTCAGTTTTGGGTGATTCAACTTCATTTGTATTTGGCAAGACGATCTCAGTCGATGCCAAAACTTGCAGTGAGGGTCAGTTGAAAGCAGCTCAATAGCGTATCTTTCAAACCGTCCGACCTGGCATCAAACCATCTAATCCATTGGCTCTAGTTGGCTAGGTAAACACCTGAAACAAATCCATTCCACCCACAAAGTCACTGGAATGCTCGCGATACCGCTCGACCCAAGTGACCCCAAGGTGCACTAAGCACGATTAGGCAGCAATCTTCTTGGACTCATATCTTGGACCTCATGAGAGGTATCAACAAACTATTAGTGGCTATGGGATCATGTTTTCAAGGTCTACAATAACCTCTCTTAGTTTTGGGTGATTCCACTTTGTTTGTAATTGGCAAGATGATCTCAGTCATTTCTAAAACGTGTAGTGAGGGTCAGTTGAAAGCAACTCAACAACATATCTTTCAAACCGTCTGACCTGGCATCAAACCATCTACTCCATCAACTCTGGTTGGCTGGGTAAATGCCAAGGACAACCCCATTATGCTCACAGAGTCACTAGAACACTCACAACACTGCTCGACCCAAGTGACCCCAAGGTGCACTAAGCACGATTGGACAGTGATCTTCCAGGGCTCATATCTCAAACCTCGTGAGAGGTATCAACAAAACATTAGGGGCTACAAGATTATGTTTTTGAGGTCTACAATAACCTCTCTTGGTTTTGGGCGATTCAACTTCATTTGCATTTGGCAAGACGATCTCAGTTGATGCCAAAACTTGAAGTGAGGGTCAGTTGAAAGTGGCTTAGTAGCGTATCTTTCAAACCATTTGACCTAGCATCAAACTGTCTACTCCATTGGCTTTGGTTGGCTAGGTAAATGCCAGGGACAACCTTTTTCTACCCATGGAGTCACTGGAACACTCGTGACACCACTCGACCCAAGTGACCCCAAGGTGCACTAAGCACGATTAAGAAGCGATCTTTCGGGGCTCGTATCTAAAACATCATGAAAGGTATCAAAAAAATGTTAGGGGCTACAGGATCATGTTTTTGAGGTCTACAATAACCTCTCTTGATTTTAGGTGATTCAACTTCATTTGCATTTGGCAAGATGATCTCTGTCGATGCCAAAACTTGTAGTGAGGGTCAGTTTAAAGCGGCTCAACGACATATCTTTCAAACCATCTAACCTGGCATCAAACCATCTGCTCCATCAGCTCTGATTGGTTGGGTAAATACTAGGGACAACCCCATTCTTCCCATGGAGTCACTAGAATGCTTGCAACACCGCTCGACCCAAGTGACCCCAAGGTGCACTAGGCACGATTGGGCAGTGATCTTCTGGGGATCATATATTAGACCTCATGAGAGGTATCAACAAAATGTTAGGGGCTACAATATTGTGTTTTTGAGGTCTACAATAACCTCTCTCAGGTTTGGGTGATTTGACTTCGTTTGCATTTGGCAAGACGATCTCAGTCGATGCCAAAACTTGTAGTGAGGGTTAGTTGAAAGCGCATTGGCAGCATATCTTTCAAACTATCTGACCTGGCATCGAACCATCTACTCCATCAGCTTTGGTTGGCTGGGTAAATTCTAAGGACAACCCTATTCCACCCACGGAGTCACTGGAATGCTCGCGACACTGCTCAACCCAAGTGACCCCAAGGTGCACTAAGCACAATTGGGCAACGATCTTTCGGGGCTCGTATCTCAGACCTCGTGAGAGGTATTGATAAACTATTAAGGGCTACAGGATCATATTTTTGAGGTCTACAATAAAATCTCTCAGGTTTGGGTGATTCAACTTCATTGGCATTTGGAAAGATGATCTCAGTCGATGTCAAAACTTGTAGTGAGGGTCAGTTGAAAGTGGCTCAGCAGCGTATCTTTCAAACCATTTGACCTGGCATCAAACCATCTACTCCATCAACTCTAGTTGGCTGGGTAAACACTAGGGACAACCCTGTTCCACCCACAGAGTCACTGGAACGCTTGCGACACCACTCGACCCAAGTGACCCTAAGGTGCATTAAGCACGATTGGGCAGCGATCTTCTGGGGCTCATATCTCAGACCTTGTGAGAGGTATCAAAAAATCCTTAGGGGATATGGTATTGTGTTTTTGAGGTCTACAATAACCTCTCTTAGTTTTGGGTGATTCAAATTCATTTACATTTGGAAAGATGATCTTAGTCGATGCCAAAACTTGCAGTGAGGGTCAGTTGAAAGCGGCTCAGCAACGTATCTTTCAAATCGTCTGACCTGGCATCAAACCATCTACTCCATCAACTCTGGTTGGCTAGGTAAATGCTAGGGACAACCCTATTTCGACCACAGAGTCACTGGAATGCTCGCGACACCGCTCGACGCAAGTGACCCCAAGGTGCACTAAGCACGATTGGGCAGCGATCTTCTAGGGCTTGTATCTCAGTCCCCATGAGAGGTATTGAAAAAATGTTAGGGGCTATAGGATCATGTTTTTGAGGTCTACAATAACCTCTCTCAGTTTTGGGTGATTCGACTTCATTTTCATTTGGCAAGATGATCTCAGTCGATGCCAAAAATTGCAGTGAGGGTCAATTGAAAGCGGCTCAGGAGCGCATCTTTGAAACCGTCTGACTTGGCATCGAACTGTCTACTCCATCAGCTATGGTTGGTTGGGTAAACACCAAGGACAACCCTATTCTACCCATGGAGTCACTAGAATGCTCGTGACATCGCTTGACCCAAGTGACCCCAAGGTGCACTAAGCACGATTGGGCAGTGATCTTATGGGGCTCGTATCTCGGACCTCGTGAGAGGTATTGACAAACCGTTAGGGGCTACAAGATCTTATTTTTGAGGTCTACAATAACCCCTCTTGGTTTTGGGTGATTCAACTTCATTTGCATTTGGAAAGACGATCTCAGTAGATGCCAAAACTTGCAGTGAGGGTCAGTTGAAAGCAACTCAGCAACGTATCTTTCAAACCGTCTGACCTGGCATCAAACCATCTACTCCATCACCTTCGGTTGGCCAGGTAAACACCACTAACAACCCCATTCCTCCCACAGAGTCACTGGAATGCTTGCGACCATGCTCGACCCAAGTGACCCCAAGGTGCACTAAGCACGATTGGGCAGTGATCTTCTGGGGCTTGTATCTCAAACCTCGTGAGAGGTATCGACAAACCATTAGGGGCTACAAGATTATGTTTTTGAGGTCTACAATCACCTCTCTTATTTTTGGGTGATTTGACTTCATTTGCTTTTAGCAAGACGATCTCAGTCAATGCCAAAACTTACAGTGAGGGTCAGTTGAAAGTGGCTCAACAGCGTATCTTTCAAACCGTCTGACATTGCATCGAACCGTCTGCTCTATCAGCTTCAGTTGGTCGGGTAAACACCATTGACAACCCTATTCCACCCATAGAGTCACTAGAATGCTCGTGACCACACTTGACCCAAGTGACCTAACATCACAAGTGCTACATTTCTTTGTGCATTTAGTAAACCCCAATATGATGAGTTATATACACAGTGAGTATATACATAGTATTGAAACAATGTAGTACTAAGTGGCTCAAGTGAGTATATATAATGATATGAAACATAAGAACATAGAAAATCTATAGAAGTTAAACCTCAAACATAATAAGCTCCATGGACAGGCTATTCCAGAGTAAAGAAAAACAAATGTAACTTCAACAAGATATAATTTAAATCATAATGATAATCATAGTCAAGATATAACTTCACCATTCAATTCCATAAATATGAATAATAAATATGTATACAAAAGATGATGCAAATATAACATAAAGATGAGCATGTTCTATATATAGAAAGTATCAAATGTATCAAAAGTATCTCCATATACAACTATGGCACATGCCATTTCAAAATGTCTACAAAATCAATGTTTCAAGGTGTACAATGTGGCATATACGTCATCTCAAAATGTGCCAAATGGAATCTCTAAATGACCAAAAAACTAAAACTACATCCTATGCCCTAGGGGGATCATCAAAATGTAGCCTCTTTGAAGAAGTGTTTGCCTCTGATTGATCCTGCATAAAAAATGAGTTCAAACCCAAGTTAGATTGCTTACTTTTAATGATTTGTACATATCTATATAATTCATAAATCAAACACTAATTTAATTAAAATTATTACTGAATACAAATATCTGTACCTAGCCTCTCGGTTGCCTACCATGATCAGGTGTCCTAGCATAGGTCCTTGGTAGTGAAGGGACCATGCCAACAATACCAACTCTGACCTATAAATATATATTTGCAATAATGAGATTAGTAGAGTGGTGCAACATAGAGTAATCAATCTACAAAATAGGATGATTTGAACTAAAATTAAAACTTACATCTGGTGATCCCTCCTCTGGAATAGTGGGTTGGGTCAACAAAGATACGAAAGATTCTTGTGGGACCTCCCTCACACTAGGAGTAACCTATGAGAGTAAAAAGATTGTCAATTATATATAAATGTACTTCATCATAACAACCCTGGTTACAAAATATAAATAACAATATGTAAAATTCTACGTACAATCAGGCTATCACTCCGAATCAAGATGCCTGTCAGCCTAGGCTCCTGAACCCGTGTTGGAAAATCATCGATAGCCACACCTTATACAATAAATTCAAGTAAAATATTTATTACTACACACAAGTGGCATACATATGCATGCATAATAAATATTAAATAATTAATTACCTTTCTTTTGTCAACACCTGATGAAGGAACCCCCTCGTGCCCCCCACTGACATCGGTTGTAGCCTGCAAGAGTACAATAAGATGACAATATATTAGTAAATGTATGAATTTTATTGCTCTAATTGATAGAGATTTAAGCATGTACACCAAATGATATAAAAAAACTAATGGGTACATAATTTATAATATATCGTATAGGCATCAAGGCCAAATGAAATGGCTGAAGTTGTGGACTCATCCACTTGTCTCAACTCCTCCCGTGTCATCAACTGAACATAAATGGAAAAAATATATATACATAAGTGCATGCAATCATTAAAACTAATCTAAATAAATAAATTAAATAAGTCATGTGACAAATTTATTTATAATGTTTACTCTTACCATATCAATAGGAGTCCATGGCTCTGTGTACACCTCCTAAGCACTCTCATGAGATGTAGATGCTCCATGAGGTGTTGCAGCCTCTGCAGCTATGTCTCCTACATCCTCCTCATCAATAACAGACTGATATGTATCAGCATCAATAAGCAGTCTAAGGCACATATTCTTGCATATAATGCAAATATGGGGCTCACATACATGTGAACTCTGACAAGATGTGGATGCTCCAACATCATCCACACCAGGAGGCAACATTGACCTTGTCTGCGTGATCAACTGGTCACTCAACAAATGAATGGCCCTAATAGTTTGTGAGGCAGCCTCTATAATGATATCGGGATGTTGCACTCGAGGAGGGGGCGAGACATCAGTGGGGGGGACAAAGGTAGTGGTGTTTTTGCGCTGGGCAAATGGCCTAGTCTGAGGAGCTCCTCCGCCTATGCCCATGTTGGGCCTCATACTCCAATAATTAACATTGTGACCAAGCACAAACTCATCATACAATTTTTTTATGGAATAGAAAGGGAGCTCCAAATTGCTATGGGGTGGTTTATCAAAAACCATCCACTAGCGATCCCAAAAGTGTGTGCGCATTGCTTCATTTGTGCACCATTTTATTGATAATTTGGGCTTTTTGGGGTCAAATGGTATTCTGGTTTTAGGATTCACAAAAAGAGAGGCTGTATCTTCCTTATATTAAGGGTTGCAATCCCATCATGGTCAAGCCCGTCATCAAATTGGGCGTGCATATCATCACGCCAATGAAGAGAAGAATTATGTTGGTGCGTGAGTATGTCAATATTTTCAACAATAGTATTTAATGTGGAAAGCATGGGACCTAATGTAGGTATATTATGATATGTGTTTTGGAAACCCCGTATTGTGTTCAAATTATCTTGTATCAAATCTTGTAAAGATGGAGGGTTTTGAAGTGAGGGATTGTTTTGGGGATCGTTATTTGGTGCGGGAGGGTCATGATCTTGCACATACCCTACATACTCATAACATATAAATATTTTTTTAAAAATCAACTAACCCTATCAACATAGGACATTAATTAAATTAGCTAATTAAGCATCATGATAATACAACAAAATACACATGGAGACATAACATCATCATGTAAGGAAGGGTATTACACATTGATTCTTAGTGCTTACACTACTTTTAGTTATGATCAGCTATAATACCATCGATTGGTAATTGATTTCATAGTCAAGTAAAAATATTAAGATTACAACAAATGTAGATTATTCATAGAAATATTGGATATAGGAACTTTAATAATGGAATTAGATATTAGTCCTTAACATATAACTCTAAAAGTCATAATTTATATTGAGGTAGAGATGGTTGGTAAGTTCAAATATTTGTATATGCCTAAATTATTAGGACTGGTACCATGATATTTTTACATTTGAATTCACCACCTACCAAATGACTTGGATATACATGAGATGTGTATAGTGAGATGAATGTAATGTGATATTTGAATACAACAATATATTGAGAGTTAATAGAAGATAATTAAAATGATACATTAGAGAGTTATGTTTGTTTCCATTTGATGTTGGAAAAATCCATATACTCCTAGGCGTATGATAGATTAAGAGACTTAAAATTTATTTATTGGGTGGTCTCACAATACCGTGTCCTAGGTTACGTTCACCAAGATGATGTGCAAAAAGGGGGGTATAAGTGGCCACTTTTTTTTTTTTTTTTTTTTCTGAAATCAGGTAAATCTGAACTTCAAAGATAAATTGGAGGGTCTTGCACTTAAAATTAGAAGATGTGTAAGGAAGAAGAATTGTAGTACTTTGAATCTAGTTTCTAAAATACTAAAGGTTTTTTTAAAAAGATAATATTAAGAGGGTCAAACCCTCTGTGCACAAAAAAATGTTCCTATTTTTTTTTTCAGAAAAAATATAACATAGTTGTTTCCATGTGCTAAATAAAAGATATAGTTAGATTTAGTATTTTGAAAAACTGTTTGGTAGGATGGTAGGTAAGAGTGAGATCTAGAAGTTGTGTATTTTTTCATATTTTTTTGTTGAGTACTTTTTTTAATGATTTTTTGAAGTGACCACATCCTAAGAATCTAGTACATGTTCGTGCACTTGGCATAACTTGCATCAAAATAATTGAAAATATAATTTTTTTTTTAGAAGTGTATATATTCAAGTGTAGAATAGTAATATGTAATTTGTTTTGCAATTTTTCAAGTAGATCAAATGTTATTAAAAAAATGGTAGGCATATGTTTGTGAGGCCTGTCAAGACATTGGTAAAGAAAATTAAATTTCGCTATGTTAATGTTGTCCAAAAATTGAAAAACATATATGGTTAGAAAGATGAGAAGACGTGTGAGATTATGGTGGTAGCTTTAGAGATACCCACTTGATCATTTGTAAACTTGATGACAATGAAGTCAATAAATCATGTTGGAAGATGAAAAAATGTGTTGAGGGTTGAAAATGGAGGGAAAATGGGCTTGCAAGCCATGGGGTCATTTTCCAACCCTCTTACGAAGACAAAACCCATACGGGTTTTGATGAGTAAAATAACCACTCGAGTTTTGAAAAATAAAAAGTACCATTCAAAGTTTTACATAGCTTGTGTGGGTTATGTAGAACTAAACCATCATTTTGAGTTTTACAAAACCCGCATGGCTTATGAAGAAATAATAATGTATGCTTGTAAACTTAGCATTTACTACACATATGTATAGAAATACATATATAATATGTGTTTAAATGTATGTATCTATGCATATCTATAATTATATATATACATATATTTATATAGATATATATGCATAATGTTTTTATACATACATGTCTCTCCTCATTTCCTCTCTCTCCTCGTCCTTCCCCCAATTCACTACTACATTTTGCACCATTTTTTGATGCTCTATTGGTTAAAGTTTCTACCCAACTTGGTCGAATGGTTGACCAACTGATTCATTGCTATTATGTGCATTGAAATATCGACCCACTACTAAAATCATTGAATGATTGACTCCACTATTGGTCAAAAATGAGGGCAATATAGGTCAAAAATAACATTGGCAAGTGTTTGTTTAGTGGTCGATCTTTTGACCAATATAAATTAATATTGGTCAAAAAATTTGGTCGCTTCGACCAAGATGCCAAATTTGTGACGGTCAGATTTTGACCAAATCTGGTTGAAATATTTAGTGGCTCTGACCAGGATGCCAAACCCGCGATGCCACATTTCGACACAGAATCATCTAATTTAGGCCAGTATTTTGACACATTGGGGTCAAAAGTTCGATGATACGTGAAGTGTTTAAAAAAAAAAAGAAGATAAATATCTAGACTAATCACCAATAGCATCCTGATCGGTGATTAGTCTAGATATTTATCTTCAGGTGTCCACACTCATTCTACTGCTTGTTGCCAGCGGGACCCTGCTTGTTCTATTTTCCAGACTACTTTGGGCTCTAGCAATCCATCTGCTTTGCGTGAAACTGTGGGTTTTTTCATTTTGTTTGAACTATTTGAGAGATAGGCTCTGACTGGTGATCCATGAATTGGTAGAGCTTCCTCTTAGACACCCACAACTCTTCAAATCTATTGGTGTGAAGCCCCCAAAGGGTATTCTACTCTATGGGCCTCCTGGTTCTGGGAAAAATTTAATTGCTAGGGCAGTGGCAAATGAAACTAGTGCCTTCTTTTTCTGTATCAATGGAGCTGAGATCATGTCAAAGTTGGCTGGAGAAAGTGAAATCAATCTCCGAAAGGCTTTTGAGGAGGCTGAGAAGAATGCCCCATCCATTATATTTATTAATGAGATATTACAGAGATTTGTCAGTGGGCTTGCAAGTATTCTATTAGAGAAAATATTGAGAAGGTGAGTTTCAATTGTGGCAGCTTTTGCAAACTAGATTTGGTTATGAATTTCTTAATGGTTTTTTTTGAATTGGTTTGTTAGAATTTTATGTTTTTTGATTCAATTTTCCTCAACTTGTATCTTATTATTTCAATTTGTCATGTTTTCTTTCCTCTACACTTTTACAGGATAATATTGAATGTGAAAGAAAAAGAAGTGAGAACATCGAGGAAATGGATGAGGATGATAGTGATGAGGTAGCTGAGATAAAGGTTTCTAATTTTGAGGAGTCAATGAAATATGCCTGAAGAAGTGTTAGTGATGCTGATATTTAGAAGTATCAAGCCTTTGCACAAACACTACAACAATCTCAAGGCTTTGGTTCTGAATTTTGATTTCCTGGTGCTTCTGTTGGTGCTTCGGATGTATTTTCTACAATAGAGAATAAAGATGACAATGAATTATATAGTTATGAAACTTAGTACACAGTTGTCATCTTAATGAAGTGACAAATGTGTCTATTCTAGCAGAGACCTTCCGTTGACAAATAGCCAATGCTATTCAATTTGGCTCTGGCTTTTGCTTGTATGAGTTTTATTTGTTCATATGTTTGAAACTTTATTTAGTTTATCAACCCTTTAGCCAAGGAATTACTAACTTGTAAGTCTTTAGAGAAATATTAATTGTGGCAAGGAAATTTAGCTATGAAAACTTTTGCTCAAGTGGTAGATAATGCTACGAAAACCTTGCTTTTAAAAAAAAATCTTGATGGAAAATATTCTATACTAAATCAATTCTACAAAAAAGAAAGTCTAGTTCAACTAATTCTGACTGGTGATCCATGAATTGGTAGAGCTTCCTCTTAGATGCCTACAACTCTTCAAATCTATTGGTGTGAAGCCCCCAAAGGGTATTCTGCTTTATGGGCCTCTTGGTTCTGGGAAAACTTTAATTGCTAGGGAAGTGGCAAATGAAACCGGTGCCTTCTTTTTCTGTATCAATGGACTTGAGATCATATCAAAGTTGGTTGGAGAAAGTGAAAGCAATCTCCAGAAGGCTTTTGAGGAGTCTGAGAAGAATGCCCCATCCATTATATTTATTGATGAGATATTACAGAGATTTGTCAGTGGGCTCTAGCAATCCATTTGCTCTGCTCTGCGTTAAACTGTGGGTTTTTTCATTTTGTTTGAACTATTTGAGAGATAGGCTCTAACTGGTGATGCATAATTGGTTTGTGTGTTTGCAGCATGGAAGTAATGTTGAGGATGTTGGTTGTGCTGCGGACAGAGTCCTTAACTAGTTGTTGATGGAGATGGATGGTATGACAACCAAGAAAATAGTTTTCATTATACCTAAT
Source organism: Chamaecyparis obtusa (assembly GCA_027943335.1). NCBI lineage: Eukaryota > Viridiplantae > Streptophyta > Pinopsida > Cupressales > Cupressaceae > Chamaecyparis > Chamaecyparis obtusa. Next base: position 512,094 of record BSBK01007394.1, read on the forward strand.
GGCATTGGCCTGTTATACCCAAGGATTTAATGGAGCCGATATTACAGAGATTTGTCAGTGGGCTTGCAAGTATGCTATTAGAAAAAATATTGAGAAGGTGAGTTTCAATTGCGGCGACTTTTGCAAACTAGATTTGGTTATGAATTTCTTAATGGTTTTTTTTGAGCTGGTTTGTTAGAATTTTACATTTTTTGATTCAATTTTCCTCAACTTGTATCTTATTATTTCAATTTGTCATGTTCTCTTTCCTCTACACTTTAATAGGATATTGTACGTGAAAGAAAAAGAAGTGAGAAGCCCGAGGCAATGGATGAGGATGATAGTGATGAGGTAGCTGAAATAAAGGCTGCTCATTTTGAGGAGTCAATGAAATATGCCCGAAAAGTGTCAGTGATGTATTTGTTGCTGCTTCTGCTTCTACTGTTGCTTTAGATGTATTTGCTAAGATGATTTCCCCCACCAAGATGATGTGCATCCATTTTATGGAGATCTGCTAAATGTTTTATATGATAAAGATCACTACAAGTTGGCCCTTGGCCAGATCAATATTGCTCGCAATCTCATTGCCAAAGTGGCCAAAGACTATGTTAGGCTGATAAAATATGGGGATTCTCTTTACCTCTACAAATCTTTGAAGGTTTCTGCACTTGGATGGATATGTACCATTGTTAAGAGAATTAGACCAAGTTTGGCTTACCTCAAACAGGTGAGGCAACATATGGTTATGTTCTTTTTTCTATCTATCTGGTTTTCACTACCTATCGTTCCTTGGGATATCTTGCAAGGGTTCTATAAATTGATGGTCTATATTTTGGTGGGTGTCTTGTATGGGCCTATGAACTTTTTTATCTTGTCTTTTTTTTCAATCCTACAACTAGATTTTGATATGTGGATTGCATGTAAGGAACTTTGATACCGCCATTTCAGTAGTTCTTCATATCATAGTTTTCTATGCAGTCCCCAGTCTAGGATTTATTTTGTACATTTTTTATCTCAATATTAAAAGAATTAATTTAGTTAAATAAAGCTTTATGTCCCAATCATAATGACAACTAGGATGTGAATTTAATCTTTCTGACAACTAAAGAGTCAAAAAAGATAAATGATGGTTCAATATAACCTACAAATTTGTCCATGTAAGAGTTGAACTCTAAAATTTATGGTATGAAGACCTACAACTTGCAACTAAGAATATGATACTGAATAATTATGACTTATTTTAAAAATTTAGGAAAAATTAATCATTTCATTAGCGATTTCTTAAAAAAAAGTATACCTGATCGATGACTCAATATTTGTAACATCTCAAAAACTTTTCCTTTCCACTTCAGTATCTTTCCTTGATAATTCTTGATCTCCTCAGAACCACTAGAAAAAAACAAATGACAACATAACTTGCTACTTTAGAAAATTGCATCAATACTTAACTTAAACATTACAATCATGAAGGGTGTAACAAAATCTGATATGCTAATAAACAAACTCATTTTGCACAAAATGGCATTAAGCATGGATTTTGGTTTACATGTGGTACATCAATTCCTTCATCGAAGACATTATCTATTACATTTATAATTGTTTATTTAGGTTCCATAGCACTAACATATACATAAAAAGAATCTGTATTAAAAAAAAACATGGACACTACATATATATAAAAATACCTGAAAAAAAAAGAGGCCACTGAGGACAATTGCATAGGTCTCCAGAAACAACATTACCCAACTCTTTCTCTCAAGCCAAAGACTCAGTGTGTTCAATTGCCAAGACTAGCAGTCAATTCTATGTTGAGTATATCTGTCAGGCCCTCCTGCAGTTTGAACGAATTAAGAATAGAAGATAGGAACTGATTTAACACTTCACCTACTCAAAAAAACAAACCAATGAAATAATCCACATTAGGCCAAGATAGGTTGACGCATTCAATATGAGAATACTTACACAAAATGAAGCCGAATCATGCCAGACAATGACAATGAGAAGTTGACTATTGGCCCTTCTAGTTTTTTATTTGATAGTTTCCTAACAGTGACACATTCAAAATGCACTTATGAGCAAAGACCTAGAACAAATGAAATTGATTAAATAATGAAGGTATGTTAGTTTTAGCTTCACTTGGTTTCGATAATACTTTAATATTCTCTACTTAACAAGGCCAACCACATGAAGGTGGAAGCTCATCTGGCCTCACCCCCCCTCCCCCTAACATCAATCTAAATTCCCCATTAACACATAGCAATATTCATTAACATGACATATAATTCAATATTAATACACAACATTCATAGATAATTACTTAAAACAATGGTCATGGAGTTATTATGATAGTTTTACTGATATTTTTGTCACAATTTGATGTTCAAGATAGAGGAAAAGCACCTGCAACAATAGAGGCAATAGCTATAGATACAGATGACAATATCCCAGAAATCCCTAATATAATAAATATGGTGAAGAAAAAACTAAAAAGAGTCAATGTAGAAATTATTACTATTTTGCATGATGCTACTATCGGCCTCACCGCAATGTCCATGACTAGGTAATTGAGCAAGCAAAAAATCTTGTAACAAGAACAAATACATATTTTAGTTCATGACATAAAAGAGTATAAAATATAAAACTTTATTGAAATTTTGTTATAACTAAAGATTCATTACTGCTTACTTCAAAACGACATGCTCACCCCATCAATTCATCTATCCTCTTTAGCATCTCCTCGGTTGGATTTGCATCTTCCAAAATAGTAATAATTTCTGCATTACTCTTTTTCTTCGCCATATTTATTATATTAGGGATTTGGGATATCCTCATTTGTATCTATAGTTATTGCCTCTGTTGTTGCAGGTGCTTTTCCCCTATCTGATATTTATCTTCAGGGGTCCACACTCGTTCTGTTGCTTGTTGCCAACGGGTCATAGTTAGTGATTGGGAGAGCCTTGTTTTGGCACCAGTCATGTAGTACAAGCACTAGAATTGAGTTTTTCAACACGACTAGGAAATTTTTGTATATCAACATGTGATAGAGTTTTTTGCCCAAACTCTATCGCATGTTGATATACAAAAATTTCCCAGCTCGTGCCAAAAAACTCAATTCTAGTGCTTGTACTGAGACCTTAAATTATTGAGCTTCTCTTTGTTTTGAGAATAGTTTAACATTCTCTACTTAACAGGGCTAACCATGTGAAGGTGGAAGCTCATCTGGCCCCTCCTAGGAGCCTCTTATGACCCTTTATGACATTTTAAGACCTCTAAGATGTATTCTTAGGGATCGTAAATGGTCATAAAGGGTCATAAGGGGCCCTGGGACACAAAAAATGAGAAAAATAATTGTAGGCATCATGGTCACATTTTTTTGGAGACAACCTAATTGAGTGGTATACCTAGACGATGGATAGCAACTTCCGCACCTTCGATTCCAAGTTGTTCTCCATCCTGTAGTGTCAACTTGGAATCGGAGGTGTAGAAGTTGCACTCCATCTGGGTATACAACTCAATTATGTTGTCTCCAAAAAAATGTGACCATGATGCCTACAATTATGTTTGTCAGCTATTGTGAAATCCTCGTCACCCTTAGCTGCCATCCTAAGCCCTTCTTCTCTCCATTTCTTCAAGCCTCTGCAAGATATCTAGATCAATAAAGTCTACAACATTGTGTCCATCCATGATCTCAGGAATATCATCTTCTTTCCACTCTTCATTTGCCAAAATATACTACTTCTTCAAGCTTGTAGAGTAGTCTCTAGTGGTTGCAAATCAATCTTATTACAAACTACAATAAGAGGCTTAGTAAGTCTAATTTAATTTGTCCATGGACTAAGACCTTAAATTATTGAGCTTCTCTTTGTTTCGAGAATAGTTTAATTAACATTCTCTACTTAACAAGGCCAACCATGTGAATGTGGAAGCTCATCTGGCCCCTCCTAGGAGCCTCTTATGACCCTTTACGACATTTTAAGACCTCTAAGATGTATTCTTAGAGGTCATAAATAGTCGTAAAGGGTCATAAGGGGTCCTGGGACACAATAGATGAGAAACATAATTGTAGGCATCATGGTCACATTATTTTGGAGACAACGTAATTGAGTGGTATATCCAAATGATGAAGAGAAACTTTTGCTCCTCCGGTTCCAAGTTGACACTGTGGGATCCCAAGACCATAGATAAGGAATAAATTTAGAGAGTGGAGGGCCATAATGACAAAAATAATATAGGACAAACCTCAAGTTAAATGAGGCAACTGCAAACATTTTAATAGAATTTTATTATTAAATAATGAAATTTGCATAGATAGGGCTTAGAACACTATAATATGCAAATTTCATTATTTAATAATAAAAATGTATTAAAATGTTTGCAGTTGCCTCATTTAACTTGAGGTTCCTCTTGCATTATTTTGGTCATTATGGCCCTCCTCCGCTCTCTAAATTCATTCCTTATCTATGGTCTTTGAATCCCGTAGTGTCAACTTGGAATCAGAGGAGCGGAAGTTGGTCTCCGTCGTCTAGGTATACAACTCAATTACGTTGTCTCCAAAAAATTGTGACCATGATGCCTACAATTATGTTTGTCAGCTATTGTGAAATCTTTTGTAGTCTAGCCTTTGTTGCCTTTGATGTGTCTTGTAACCTATGAAAACTTTGAAATATGTTACATGATATAGATATAAAGATCACTAATGGGTGGGAGGAATATCCCCATGGCCTCTATCACATGGGGGATCCATGTCACCTGCTCTTGTATTTCAAACTTCAGTGAGACTTCATACCACGTAGTGTTCATAGATTACATTCAGTGCATTATTTACGCTTGTATTGGTGGGAAAACTCTTGAAAATGCACAAAAGAGATTGCATATAACCATGTTGTTTACATGACACATGTAGTTTACCTCTAGCCTATATCAGTATTGTGTACAAATCTATGGACAATGCATGGTAAAAAGCCTCACTGAAGCTTGAAAATGATCTATGATCTCAAGAATATCATCTTCTTTCCACTCTTCTTGCCTCTCTTTTCCCATCTCCTAGCTTGGGCATTGCAACATGAATCCTATTTTCCACAACTATTGATGGATCCTTAGGTGTAGTTGAAATTACCAAATAGCCTTCAAAGGTCAAGGAATAAATGGAATAACCAAGAAAACACTATACGTTAAATCATGTGATTGATAGCATATTGGAGCTCACCTAAGCCATAAACATGAAGAATTATTCTAAAAAAAGATGTAAACCATATATATGTGCACTTGAGGCAAAGAGAAGTTACGTCATATCCATATTAAAATATTAGTTACAATATGAAAATACTAAATTAACTAATTCCTGAGTTCATCTCTGCATATCGTCGCAACAAAGATATGCGATTACAATATAGAGAAGGCATCGTAAAAATATAATTTCAGAATTTTCCCTAGCCTGACACGTTTTGCATTCAAATCCTTCATCGCGGATAAGTGGAGATGGGAGGATAGATGCAGATGAGTTGTCATCGACCCAACTAAAGTATCCATAGCCATTATTTCCCTATGATGCCCAATCTACATTAGTTCTTATAATATAATGAATAGTATTTACATTAGAAATATTAAATATATACACATTAGAAACCTTTTTTCTATTTGGGCAGCACCAAAATTATCATCCAGGGTTGCTTTGTGTCCGTGAAGTCTTCAACACACACTGCCCACCACCACATTGATAGTTTGGCACATTGACAAGAGCCATCAAGCCTATATCAATAATGCACCGCACCATCATTACTACATTTATTACATAAATATTATAACATATAATCATATGATTATAATAATCATACATTCATCACTATTGTTCTATTGTAGATTCAAGTACTTAAAAATGTTTGCAATCAATGGTTTGAACAAAGATGTCATTCTAGGGCAGCAAGGACAATTTAACTATACCTAAGCTAGAATTAGTCAACTTCAATACTTTCAATACTTTCAAAACTGAATATGAAATAGGGATATAAACAAGAACTATCCACACAGGTTATAGAGACTAAAACCTTGCCATTGATCCATACGGGTATAACACAAAATAGATTTACATAAACCAATTAACTCAAAACACAAACCCTTTTTCGAATAATATAATTTTAACTTTGGTTGTGTTAAAGGAACTATGTTGACTTTATTTTGTAGTTGTTTAACATGAGAGTTTGTAGATTAATAGGATTTTACATTTTTATGGGAACATATCATTCAATTGAGCATTAATGCCCATCTATATTTAGTGAGATGAACATAACTCATGTACCTCATGCTACTGTGTTCCTAATTCCTGATTCCCTTCAGGATCACAATCTTTCTCTGGTTTTAAGCCTGCAACTATGTTCCTCCCTTCTATCAGTTATTGGATTTGGGTCAAGGCCGTTCTGCATAGAATTCACTATCTTCAAACTAAATCTTCTAACTAACTTTAACCACTCTACTCCAACACTATCGACTGTCACAGAGACACTCTAATCTAGTTGATCAAGTTAGATTAGGGTCATCTGGAATGGTCTAACAGTGGGTCCTTACAATGGTTATTGTCATTTAGTTACACAAACCAATTAACTCAAAACAAAAAACCTTTTTCGAATAATTTAATTTTAACTTTGGTTGTGTTAAAGGAACTATGTTGACTTTATTTTGTAGTTGTTTAACATTAGAGTTTGTAGATTAATAGGAGTTCACATTTTTATGGGAATGTATCATTCAATTGAGCATTAATGCCCATATATATCTAGTGAGATGAACATAACTCATGTACCTCATGCTAGTGTGCTTGGATTAGACTAGACATTATCCAACTGCCTATGAGGGTTGTCATTGTTATTAATTGGTGTAAAAGGAGGACTATTTGTGTGTTATAGCACTTTACATAAATACTCACTATTTGGATAATGTCTAGTTTAATGAAAAATAGTGTATACAAGGTATCCAAGCACACTAGCATGAGGTACATGAGTTATGTGCATCTCACTAGTTATAGATGGGTAACTATGGCACACTAGTATCTATGAACTCCTATTAATCTACAAATTCTCATGTTAAACAACTACAAAATAAAGTCAACATAGTTCTGTTAACACAACCAAAGTTAAAATTAAATTATCTAACTATGCTGACTTTATTTTTTAGTTGTTTAACATGAGAGTTTGTAGATTAATAGGAGTTCACATTTTTATGGGAACGTATCATTCAATTGAGTATTAATGCTCATATATATCTAGGTTTGCATCACACATGCTTAAGGAAAAAGTTCCTAATACAATTGAAGAGAGTACTTAATATGGAAATTGAATCAAATGTAAGCAGCATATGGCATTAATTTTCAAAGACAGTGACAATTTAAAAGAATAGGAAAAATACAGTGTACAAGCAATGATAGTGCATCATGGGAAGTCACAATAAGTATGAACCCATAGAGGATTTTCATTGTTTCCTAAAAGAAGATCATTTTCAAAGTGAGAATTAGCTACATAGAGGTGAAGCCATGACATACAAAAGGTAAGAGAACCTCAAAGTTTCTGACATATAATGCTATCATGTCAAAAGGACAACAAAGTGTAGTTTTTAGAACAATGGAACAACCATCTCTCTTAAAAGGAACAACCATCATGTTATAGAGTTATTGAATATGACCATTATCATGAGATCATAGGGCAAAACACATCTATCTACTATTAATGAATGATTTCTTCTATAGAGGCAATTTTGAATTCCATGCTCATGTGAAAAGGAAATGTCACTCAGTTTGAAGTCCTAATAGAATAAATACAATAAGAAGACATTTCCATATCATGCCTTATATCAGAACCAATCACAATAAGAAGATGGAACAACCATAAGGTACAAGCATGTGCAAGTCATTGTAATCATTGGAGATATGTTAAAGGTTAAGAACAATAGTAGAGCATGACCATGATACAATTAATGAAAGTGCCATAAAACACCATGATATTTATAATCAATCATAGAGAAAAGAAACAGTGACACAAATGATTTGTATTTTAGTGCCACCAAATACTTTCCAAATAGTCATCAATGTATTAAAGCATTCCAAATTATAGGATAGCAAGGTGCTTCAATACATAGCTATAGTGATCAAAATAGTATTTTACAATATCATGAAGTAAACAAATGCAATGTTTCAAAATAAGGCAAACTAAAACAACAAATGAAAAGCATTGTCATTAAATACAACATAAAAGGCATCTTTGACATTGAGCCCTCAAACAACAGGGTTGATGTTTTCATGTTTTGAAAGCTAACAAGGTTTATATTTTCATCATGAATGCATGAAAACAAGCACAAAGGATCACAATAAGTAATCTCTAATATAAAGAAACACAATGACTATCAACATCAAAGCGGTGGTGTAGGAACTCAAACATCATCTAAAGATAATTTGTCATGTTCTCTTTCCTCTGCACTTTTACAGGATATTGAACGTGAAAGAAAAAGAAGTGAGAATCCCGAGGCAATGGATGCGAATGATAGTGAGGAGGTAGCTGAAATAAAGGCTGCTCATTTTGAGGAGTCGATGAAATATGCCCGAAGAAGTGTCAATGATGCTGATATTCGGAAGTATCAAGCCTTTTCACAAACACTACAACAATCTCGAGGCTTTGGTTCTGAATTTTGATTTCTAGATAGACTTGATGGTGCTTCTGCTGGTGCTTCAGATGTATTTGCTACATCAAATAATAAAGATGACAATGACTTATATAGGTTGCACATCCACATCCACATCTGATATTAAATTTATTATTATAAAGTCTTTTTATGGAAATCTATTTTACATTAGTCTATATTATTTTGAAGCCTTGTTATAGAAATCTATTTTATATTAATCCTCAGAATTAGTCAGAAAATCTTCTTCTTTCTTTCTAAATTCATGAATGATTCTATTTTTCTACATTAAATAGTATACGTAACAGATAAACATGAAATTAACAACAAATATCTACCTTATGCTTTTACTACTAAGTCTTTGTTTGTCGGGCATACTGATTATAAGTACTTGAGGTATCAGGTTATTGATACATCCCTAGTATTTTCATGCATTTAATCTTATTAAATCATCAATTCTTAAGCATTAAGCATAGTAATAGGTCAATCTTCATTTAATTGCAAAAATGAAACACCAATGAAGAAAATAATGACCATCAAATAATAGATATTATTAACATAGGTTGAAGCCAATCTCATCCTTCGATTATAAGAAGGATTTCCAAGCTCCTATTTGAAAACAATAGATATTATTGAAATAAGCAGAAGCCAATCTCATCCTTTCTCTTGTGATCTTATATCATAGGATTTCAAAGCTCCTATTTGAGAATAATAGACATTATAGACACATATGTTGAAGCTAGTTCTTCCTTGCTCTTGTGATCTTATATCAAGGATTTCCTAATCTACTTTATTCAAATTGGATAGTATTATCACTTGATATTCATACCTTCTCGATAAAAAGAAGTGTATTGCTAGATACCTAGTGACAAAATTCACCCTCTCCTAGTTTTAGATTGAGGTCAAGCAGCATCAGGCTTTCAGCGGGATAAGGTTTAGTATCCATATGACATTCAGCAACCACACTCTGCTTAAATCCATTTTTCTCATCCTTCAATGTTACCAAATACATATTTGTACTCTTCACATAGTGATAGTAATAAACTTTAAAAGGAAATAACATAGAGTGATAAGCCACATTCTTGATGGAGGAGGGAGACAAGAGTTTTGCTCCCTTTACTGTAACCAAATAAATAAACATCATTATAACACGGAGGAGTGAAAATCTCAAACCTTTTTATCAAAGCATAAAAGATATAGAAATTTTGTCATATGTTGTAGTTGCAACTGCCCTGGTAGACATGTATGTAAAATGTGGAACTATAGACAAGGCATGTGAACTCTTTGAAAAAATGCATCAAAGACATGTGGTATCATGGAATGCCACGATTACGGGCTATGTACAAAATGGATTTTTTGAAAAGGCTTTAGAAATTTTCAAGCAAATGCAAATTGCAGGTGTAAAGCTAAATTCCAAAACCTTTGCCAACATCCTCCTTGCCTGTGCCAAAATGGGAGCTTTGGAATAGGGTAATTAACCAGTCATTGTTAATACATTATGCAATCACATTATATATATTATGCAGTCACTGTTAAGATCGACTTAGTCGATTGCTTGATCACACGATAACCAATAATTAATGGTTATCGTAACACATTGTTAATGTGTTACGATAACCACTAATTAGTGGTTATTCATATCACTGTGTAAGATAATGACACGATGCCAATCAATCGATAATGAAATGATGCCAGCCATGTCTATTCATATTGGTATTAATAACCATTGTGTGGGCTGAGAAAGACTTACCAGTGCCATATAATTGATAGGGAATAATCAATGATACCCTAGCTTGTATAAATGGATGCCCTAGCTCATGGGAAACTAGAGAATCTAATGAACACACATTAACATGATGCCCTAGCTCACTAACAAAACAAATGCCATAATCAAATCATCCAAAGAAATGAACTCAATTCCATGGATACAATAGAGCATGGAGTGATGAATATCACAGTAAGATGTGCCCTCAAAATACATGATGGTATTCAATCAAATGATCAAATGCAATGTATTCTATCAAAATGCAGAGGAGATAACAAAACAATCCATACCTCAATGAGCTTCCATTTGATAAGGAGAGGGAAAGCCAAGTTTCCAAAACCAAGCTCGAAGATCAACGGCCCAAGTCTAGATAAAAACTACAAACCCTATACACAGTGCTGAATCCACCTTGGCTGATGAGGTTTCATGCACTGCCCCTTGAAAAAATTCATCGTGGTGATAATGATCAAATGAGAAATGAATTCTACTACAACCCCTATACACAGTGCCAAATCCTCCTTGGCTAATGAGGTTTCGTGCGCTGCCCCTTCAAACAATTCACCATGGTGATAATGAAATTAGAAATGAGTCCTTTTTTTTAAAGTTATGCTCGTGTTCGTCAAAATTTTGATGTACATGGTAGTGGTTGAAATTTCAACAAACCCAGGCATGGATTAAAAAAAATTGAAAATTTTCCTTCTATAATCCGACCAACCAAAACCTTTTTATTTCATGGCTGAAAATTTTGGTAGAAAAATGGTGCAAAATGTAGTAGTGCAATATTGTATTTGTCTATTTAGAGACCTAATTATTCTCTCTCTCTCTCGGGTTCCTATTTTATAGAACCCGTATGGTTATGGAAAAGTAGAGTTGAACCTCTAATTTTTGATAACCCGTATGGGTTATGAGGAAAATGTTAACGTTGGGTTTAGGTTTCCATAAACCATACAAGTTATGAGAAAATCTATATAATATATTCCCAAAAACCTAGAAACCAACACTAGTTGTTTGAAGGTCCCACTGTACTATTTGGCTTTAGTTTTTGGGATAGTAACTGTTATACACTAAGTTTTCACCCTTGTTTCAAGCTCTCGTAGTCTTGATAACCTAGTATAACATGGGAATCATCTCCAGGTTGTGGGACCTATGCTAACTGAGATGAGACCTCTAGGTTCTAGGCTAGTTCCTCTTGGATAATCACCTTAATTTGCTTCTAGACATGAAAATTAAAACTTAGGGGAAAAAGGATAGAAGGAGTGCTTGAAAAGGGAAATGACTAAAAGCAAACTACCTACTAGGTGATACACTGAAATTAGGGTATGAATTGCAACATAGAGGGATAGAATCAATGAAAGGCTTAAGTCTAGTAGGTCACAACTTACTGAATAGGCTTGCATAAGTGTTTCATAGGAGGGCCTAAACATAAGACACAACCTATGACCTACAAACAGACATTCACTTCTGCAACTCGGTGTAGGATTGAGACAAGATTATTAGGGGGCTAAAGTATACCCACAAAAACATCTAAATTAGATCAAACACAATAACACACACAATTACAGAAAGTAAGAGGGATCAGGAACCCTAAGTTTCCATTGCAAACATGCATAGACTTCAATTCATTGAGAGATGATCCAAACAAGGAAGCATAGGGACATGAAGAATTGTCACAAAATACCTCTGCAATATTTGAATAATCAATGGGAGATTACAAAGAGTAGAAGACCAGAGGGTAGAGAAAATACCACAGATAGCCTTCTGAGAAAGGATGACTTTCTTTCAAAAATGGAATCTCTCCTTTACAAAATGTGAACTCTCTGAGCTCTAAAGCTCCAAAATACAATATATACATCTCCTATTTGGCACACAGGCTGGAGTCAAAACCTAATTAGGGTTACAAGATTTTTACATTAGAATAATATTCAACCCTAATCCCATCACATCTAATCATAAATACATCTCTGTAACACTATGGCCGATCATATAATGTGTGCCCATCTCTGTACTACATCACTCTGCGGACAAGCAACCTTGATCCATCAACTTTTCTACAATAGGCCCACTATGAATGCTAAAATGATACCTCACAGGGACAAGAAATGACTCATGACAGCCACCCAGGCTTCCTCATCATCTTATTCAACTGCAAACATCATGTAGACATAAATTTCTTAGCTACCTCACCACTCGCAGCTTGTTTGAATCAATCGCTGGTAGAAAACCCTCTGCAGAGATATTTGAATCTGAATTATAATAGCTAGCTAATCATTTTAAAATGTGTTCGTTGATGTCCTTTATCTCCCAGCAAATGAACGGATTAGATTATCCTAACAATAGTTATAAAACCCTTTGAAAAGTCTTTGGCCCACCTCGGCACACTGTAGCCAATGAAACTTTAGCACATCGGCATATTTACCCGCTTGGACCCACTTGAATTTGTCTTCTTAAGTCATGAAGAACTCTTTAAACCCTGAGCCTAGACTTGCCACTTGTCACTCTTTTATTCATTCTGACCACTTTGTAGGCATACACCTTGACACCTTCTGACATCGGTCCCACTGAAGACAAGATTCTAATCCAACGGTGGGCGCATGATCTCATGGCCACCAAATATTCCTTCAGATCATGTGCTAGCCACTGATCCCTTCTAACTATGACCCCGCTGACACATGGGTCCACCTGTAAGTCTTCATCAGCACATGATAACCAATCACAAATCAACACATCAACACACTTGGCAATGCGGTCCCACAAACTTTCTCTTTACTTTGACCAATCAAAAGATGACATGTCACCCTGACCTGACATTGGACCCACTGACAGGATTTGAACACTTGGTAGATCAAACGGTGGGTGCATGATCGCATGTGTTAGAAAACCTCTTCATGAAGATACGCCAGCCATCGAACTTCATCCTTCTGACATCCCTGTAGAGACTGACACGACCCCACTGACAAATCTTAGTCATCGCTATGTGGACCAATAGAAGATAAGCACATCAAAAAATGAGGACCCACCCACAAGGCTGTGACAAAAAAGTGAAATTGACAGCTGGCGCATGATCTCATGGCTTTGACACAACCCATAAGATTATGCGCTAGTCGTAGGATTAAAAGGAACACAGTCTGCCGGGCCCGCTCTGACAAGGTTACACATCACAACCTTTGGCCAATCAGGAGCTTCCACATAGGACGATGTGGCAATGGACCCACACAAGGTTTGAAGCACAACACACTTGGAAGAATCAATGGTTATCGCAAGATCGCAAACCTCTGACAGACCCTTTGTGAACTTACGATGACTATTGATCCTTTAGGATTGGGACCCCACAAATTTGAGACCGCCGAGTCAATTTAGTGATTACGTGACCAAAGGAAAGGTTAACCACTCATTGAGTTGCTAGCCATTTAGTGGTGACCGTGAAACATTAAGCGACTGAGAGAATCATTGCAGTCGCTGAATCACCGAATGGAAAAGGTAACCGCTAGGGAAATAAGAGAAGACGCGACTAGCCAATAGGATAAAAGTGCACGTGGGTATTGGGGAGTTTTAAGTGACCAATAAAGTAACATGAAAATAGAATGAAGGCTAGGGTTTGCAGGGTTACTTCTTGGCAACGACTACTTTTTCAAATATTTAAATTGCAGACCAGGGAATAAAACAAATTGCAGAGGCTAGAAGACAAGGCACAATTTCATGAAAATTTTAGGGACGTTTAGCAAGATAAAAATAGAGACCTTGGGATAGATATTAGCCAAATTTGCATGCACAGGAAAATTAGGGTAACATTTTGGTGATTTCTACTGGATGTCAGCCTGCTAGACATGGACAACCAGTGGCCTTGACATAATCCATTGGACATGGGGTCATTTCAGGAAAAAAAAACTTTGACAGAGACAAAACTCAGACCAGAGAGACAAACTTGTGCATAGACACTTTTTGAAAAGTAGGAAACTAACCTAAAAATCAAGAACATGAAGCAAAGGAACAACAATAATTATAGAGATTCACAAGGAGGGGTTAACCTCAAAATAGGGCTTCAAATGGAAACCATTGATTGATATAGGCAAGGGAACTCCTTCAAGAGTTGATAGCTGGAAAGCATTGTATCCCTTGCACTCTGTGATAACAAATGGTCCACCCTAGAATGAATCAAATTTGGTATGTCTGCCAGGCCTTGATTTGAATTCATCCCATTTGAGAACTACATCTCCAACTTTGAAATTTCTAATCCTGGCTCTTTTATCAAAACTCCTCTTTGTTTGGATTTGATGGAATTCCATATCCTACATTGATTTGTCTCTGAGCTCCTCCAATTCCATCAACTGAGCATATCTGATCTACAAGGGATCCTCCTCTTCAAATAGGACATATTGAGTGGCTAAGTCCAGAGCTGGTAATTTAGTTGAAATGGACAACTTAGCCTCTTTTCCATACACTAGCACATAAGGAGAATTCCCAATAATCTTCTTTGGAGTAATTCTATCTAACCACAAGGTAGACCTAAGTTTAGTATGCCAATCCCTCTGATTATCTTGGAGAATCTTTTTTATTATCTTAATCAAATTCTTATTTGTTGATTCTGCTAAGCCATTGCCTTGTGGGTAGTAGTTTGAACTTTTATTAAGATAAATGCCATTCTTGACTACCCACTCTGAGACTTTGAGGCCTGTGAATGCCAATGCATTATCTAATATGATGGAATCAGGAGTGCCAAACCTATGAACTATATCATCATAAAAAATTAAGACAACGCTCTCATTGGCTTCTTTTAATGCAATTTCTTCTGTCCACCTAGTGAAATAATTTGCTATAGTGATTATCCATTTATGGCCTGCACTAGATGGAGGATTGATCATTCCAATGAAATCTATACCCCATTTCATGAAAGGCTGCTCTGTTCTGACTGGCTGTAGGGGCAAGGCTACAAGCCTTTCTTTTCCTACAAACATGGCACACTTGATGCATTTCCTCACATACTCATTACTATCCTTAAAGATAGATGGCCAATAGTATCCAGCCCTCATGATTTTAAAAGTAGTAGTCCTAGGAGAAAAGTGACCTCCAGAAGGTCCATCATGAAACTCAAATAGAACATCAGCTATCTTTTCTGAATCAATGCATCTTAAAAGGACACCATTGTGATCCTTTCTAAAAAGAACTTCATTTATCAACACAAAAGGAATAGATTGTAACCTATAATATCTTCTTTTTGCTGAATCCAGGCCTGCAAGACATTGTCTTGTCTTCAAATAATTGATCATATTAGGCAACCAGCTTGTTGCCTTGGTTTGTTCTTCTGTAGAATGCACCACCAGAGATGCATCTATTTGCTCTGATTTCTTTGAACTCTCATCTTCTGCCAAATGCTCACAAAGACCTCTTCCTCTAACCAGCTTGGTAGTTTGGATATCTATGTCATATTCCATCACCTTGGTGATCCAACCAGCTCTTTTCTCATTTAGGTCCTTGGAAAGAAAAAATTCTTTGACACTTGGATGAGTAACTTTCAAATGTACCTTGCTATGGGTCAATAAATATTTGAACTTTTTAAGGCTCTTCACCACAACAAGTATATGTTTCTCTACAAAAGAGTATCTCTGTTCATACTCTTCTAAACCTTTGCTAAAGAAAGCAATAGGCTGCTCCAATCCATTTGAATTTTTTAGAGTCAACATTGCAGATATAGAATCATGACCTCCATAAGCATAAATGATAAAATCCTTACTGAAATTTGGGTTTAGGAGAGTAGGGGCTTCTGTTAAGGCCTCTTTGATAGCTTGGAAATTGACTTTCCCTTCTTTGGTCCAACTAAAAGCTGAACTCTTCTTTAACATGGCTGTCAAAGGCTTTAGTAAATCTGCAATGTTAGGCAAGAAATGCCTAACAAAGTTAATCTTTCCTATGAAAGATTGGAGACTTTTCTTATGGTGTGGTAAGGGTAGCTCTAGGATGGCTGCAACTCTCTCAGGATCTACTATGATCCCTTTTTTGGATACTACATATCCCAACAATTTTCCTTCATGGACTGCAAACACACATTTCTTGGGATTAAGAGATATCCCAAATTCTCTACATCTTTCAAAAATCTTCCTCAAATGTTTGATATGATCTACTGCATGCTTTGAATAGATAGTTATGTCATCCAAGTAGACCAATACACACTTGTACATCAGGCTTTTAAAGGCCATATCCATTGCCTTTTGAAATGTAGCACCTACATTTGACAAACCAAAGGGCATCTTTTGATAAGCCATGGTTCCCCACTTGGTTGTAAATGCAGTCTTGTATTGATCTTCTTAGTTTACTAGGATCTGATTGTATCCTAAATAGCCATCCAATAATGAAAATCTCTCAGATCCAGAGACACATTGTAAGATTTTTTCCATGGAGGGTAGTGGATGACAGTCTTTTAAAGAAGCCCT
Source organism: Chamaecyparis obtusa (assembly GCA_027943335.1). NCBI lineage: Eukaryota > Viridiplantae > Streptophyta > Pinopsida > Cupressales > Cupressaceae > Chamaecyparis > Chamaecyparis obtusa. Next base: position 528,921 of record BSBK01007394.1, read on the forward strand.
GTTAAGATCCCTGAAGTCAACACATAACCTCAGCTCCCCATTCTTCTTCCTGACAGGAACAATGTTGGAAACCCAACTAGTATGCTTAATGGGGTAGATGATACCACTTTCTATTAATTTGAGTACTTCTTTATGCATAAGTGGCTCAAGTTTGGGATTAACAAGCCTTTGCTTTTGCCTCACTGGTTTGGCATTAGGTTCTAACTCAATGGTGTGTTGAGCAAGGGTAGGATCAAAAACTTTGAGGTCCTCATATTGCCATGCAAACACATCACTGAATTCTTTGAATAATTGGATGTAATCCTGCTTTTCCAAATCAGTGTTTACTTTTCCAAATTGTAAGCTCCTACCTGGTTCCAACTCTAATTCAACACAATGTTCTTGTTGAACTATCAGGCCAGCTTTGCTTCTCTTAACTTCATCATCCTTGTTGAAGACAATCTCTAGGGTAACAAGACCTCTAGGCATCTTATTAGACTTAAGTTGTATCACTTGATCACCATAGTTTTGTGATAGCCTATCTTGATTATGCTCTGAAAAAACATCTTCTTCAAACAAGAATTGTAGAATTTGTTCATCATTGTCAAACACTTGCCAATTGACATCATTATTAGGAATAGAGGGTCTGACAATCACTTTGATATGCTATTGATCTACCTCCTTTGAAATGCTATTTGGAATGTCATACTAAGATCCAACAATAGCTAACCTATTTGCATTTTGATTTAGCTTCCTAGGGATAGCAACAATATTGAAAGCATAAAAATCTTCAATTGCATCCCAAACTCTATGCTTGTATTCTTTCAAAGTGTCATTCTTGGTTGCACTTATCCCTCTCACTTGGCTGACAACTAACTCATTGTCACCATAAACTTTTAAGGCCCTGAGGCCTCTTTTTCTAGCCCATTCTAGTCCATTGACTAGACTTTCATACTCTACAGTGTTGCTAGTGCAGGAGAAACTGAATCTAAAGGTAGTATAGTACCTTTCTCCTTTTGGGGACACTAACATAGCACCACCACTAGAACCATTTCTACTTCTAGCCCCATCAAAAAATAGTTCCCAAACATGATTACTCCGATCCTCTAAATCAATGTCTTGTTTGAAAAGGGTTGGCTCTATGGATCCACTTTCTTGTATTAAATAACTTCCCAAACCAAAATCCCAAACAAGATTTTCTTGGGCCGTTGAAGCTCTTTCATCTAGTAAAATATCAGGGATACTTTCTATCTTAGTGTCTGCTTCACTGATGGTTTGGAAGTCACTGTTATCAAATATAGGGCAGTTTACATTGATAGTTTTGGACATATATGGTTCTATATGGTGTGCTACCAATGGTTCTGACTTAATGGTGACCTTGGTCCCATACCTTGTATGAAATAGCATGTGAGACCAGTCAAAAGATAGGTATCCTCCTATCTTGGCTGTAAACTCCCTTGAAAGACATATAGCGAATAATGCATGGAGATCTATGATAAATATATCAAGGAGGATGGAAAAATTAGGACTAGCATGAAGGATCAGACTGGTATCCTTAGCCACACTTATAGTATTGACTAAGGATCCATCAACTTGTGTAACCTTCTTTTGAAAGGGTTCATATTTTAGTCCTAATTGTTCAGCTACTTTCTTAGCCATTACAGTGCTAGTAGCTCCACTATCTACCATACAATTATGTACTAAAGATTTTCCAATAATTAGAGATACATAAAAGGGAGGTGGTTTTGAATTCCTACCTTGTGTGGCATTGCCTTTGGAGTTTCTACTTGGGGCCTCATTTTCTTGATCAGTGTTAACCAACACTGGCTTTGTAACTTCTTTTGTAGGATGAGGAGTTGTTATTTCAATCATGGCCTTCTTCAAAATTTTAGGCTGTCCTGGAAGAGCCAAAGAGTCCCACATGGACATGGTGATATTAACCTTCTTCATGTTGTCTACAATATTAAAAGGTGTCACAGTGTGTACTCTCTATTGTGCTTTCACTATGATGGGCTCCACTTCTTTGGAATGTTGGCCTTCTTTTCTTGTAATGAGAGGAGCCTCCTTAGGTGTGATGGGATTAGATTGCTATAGTGGCTCTATAGATGTGGTGGCTTTGGCATTGGAATATGCTCTCTCCATGTCTTGAGCTCTTCTTTTTGCTCTTGTATAGGCAACAAAGGAAACTTCATCATTGACTCCATTGAAGTCTGGTTGCTCCCAATTGAAAAGAGTAGTCTCATTCTCTTGTGATTCTTGTTGAGGGATTGATCCATTGGATGAAACCTCTGATTGAGCTTGTGAGGCATTTTGAACCATTAGAGCTTGGTTCATCCATCCATTTGAACATGTAGCCTCATTATGAGGCTGATTATAAGGAAAACACCATTCATTGTCCATAGCCATATTATTTTGACTAGGAACCATATCCCTCATTGGATTTGTAGAATTTAGAGGTGCAGGGTTATATGGTTGGAATGGTCTCTGATTAAAACTGTCTTTGTCCTTAATAACCTCCTTGGTATGATGGCCTATTTTGTTGATAAGGTTGTCCTTGATTTTGATATTGTTGATTAGGACCTTGGCCTTGTGGCTGAAATGGTGGTCTGATTCCTTGACCTTGCTTCTTTAGATTTGTGACCTCTTTAGTCAAGGTCTGCAACAAGTTTTTCATCTCTTGCTGACTGCTCTGTTGGCTATTCTTCATCTCTTGCAGCTCTTGAGAGAAACTAGCTGTTAGTTCTTGACCACTGGTACTAGCCTGAGGTGCTAATATGGTGGGAATAGGGGTAAATGGGGGTACTTGGGCAAGTTCAATGGGTTGAAGGCTAGGAAAGATGGGCATTGGTGGCCTTCTAGAAATCATGCCTGCTTGGATTAAACAATTTTCAGCCCTGACAGCTATGTCAAAAGCTTGGGGGAGAGAAGTACCACCCATAGATTGGATCATGATAGAAATTTGACTATTCAAGCTTTGTAAGTAGTATAGAAAATCATGGTCAACTGATGGTCTCATTGATACTGGAATTCTATTCCATGTTTTGAGGAATCTACTATTGTAATATCTCATTTGTTCTTGAGGGTCTCTCTTAATGGTTGTCAACTGCTCTACTTGAGACAAGTTATCTGATTTATCCTCAAAATGCTTACTTAATGCATCCCCTAACTCATCCCATGAAGTAATGGAACCTATAGTTAGAGTTCTAAACCATTCAAGAGCCTTACCTTTTAGAGAGACTACTAATAATTTTGTGGCCACATCTTCTTGAGTAATATTGTGTATGCTGCAGATGGTGGTCATATCTCTTATGTGTTCAAAAGTAGTTGTCTGCCCTTCACCTATGAAATCAGGTATGCTCTTTAGTGACACCAAGGGCACATCATGATGTTGAGAAAATACCAAGGGACTTCCTTGGTTGAAAGGTGCAAAGGCAAACTGCCTAGCCATTGTAGGAGCTATGATTTGGAGATTAACAACTACGTGAGTTGTATTTGCTGCTAGATTTGAATCCTCTTCTAGATCTTTGGTTAGAGATCTGCCTCTTCTTCTAGAATGAAAGGACAAAGGTCTCCTTTCTGTAGTATCAGGAGGTGTTGATTGAAATCTCCTTGCAGGGGATGTTCTTTGAGTTGACCTGCCTTTGTAACTTCTTTTTGAGGGAAACTCTAAAAATTTAGTGGGATTTGAGCTTCTAGTCTCAATCTTTCTCATAAACCTTAAACAAGTTAGCTCTGATCCTTGAAATCAGTGGAGTCACCAAATATACTTGGTAGAACAACTTTTAAAAGCCTATATTATGCAATCTGTATATTAGAGATAACATAATCTTCAAGCAATGAACCTCTTTTATTGTAGTCCCACCGGGCATGCCAGAATTGTTATACACTGGCACCAAGGTGGGGAATCCTTGAGCTTACGTCTGTACTAATAGTCCTTGTGTATTGAACTTCCTTAATCCTTTTGCAGATGAACCAACAGGAGCACCTTTAAACTTGAATTTGCATTACTTGTAGTCCCACCGGGCATGCCAGAATTGTTATACACTAAGTTTGCACCCTTGTTTCAAGCTCTCGTAGTCTTGATAACCTAGTATAACATGGGAATCATCTCCAGGTTGTGGGACCTATGCTAACTGAGATGAGACCTCTAGGTTCTAGGCTGGTTCCTCTTGGATAATCACCTTAATTTGCTTCTAGACATGAAAAGTAAAACTTGAGGGGAAAAAGGATAGGAGTGCTTGAAAAGGGAAATGACTAAAAGAAAACTACCTACTAGGTGATACACCGAAATTAGGGTATGAATTGCAGCATAGAGGGATAGAATCAATGAAAGACTTAGGTCTAGTAGGTCACAACTTATTGAATAGGCTTGCATAAGTGTTTCATAGGAGGACCTGAACATAAGACAACCTATGACCTGCAAACAGACATTCACTTCTGCAACTCGGTGTAGGATTAAGACAAGATTGTTAGGGGGTTGAAGTATACCCACAAAAACATCTAAATCAGATCAAACATAATAACACACATAATTATAGAAAGTAAGAGGGATCAGGAACCCCAAGTTGCCATTGAAAACATGCATAGACTTCAATTCATTGAGAGATGATCCAAACAAGGAAGCATAGGGACATGAAGAATTGTCACAAAATACCTCTACAATGTTTGAATAATCAATGGGAGATTACAAAGAGTAGAAGACTAGAGGGTAGAGAAGATACCACAGATAGCCTTCTGAGAAAGGATGACTTTCTTTCAAAAGTGGACTCTCTCCTTTACAAAATGTGAACTCTCTAAGCTCTAAAGCTCCAAAATACAATATATACATCTCCTATTTGGCACACAGGCCAGAGTCAAAACCTAATTAGGGTTACAAGATTTTTACATTAGAATAATATTCAACCCTAATCCCATCACATCTAATCATAAATACATCTCTGTAACACTATGGCCGATTAGATATTGTGTGCCCATCTCTGTACTGCATCAATCCATGGACAAGCAACTTGGATCTATCAACTTTTCTACAATAGGCCCGCCATGAATGCTAAAATGGTACCTCATAGGGACAAGAAATGACTCATGATGACCACCGAGGCTTCCTCATCATCTTATTCAACTGCAAACGTCCTACAGACATAAATTTCTTAGCTACCTCGCCACTCGCAGCTTGTTTGAATCAATTGCTGGCAGAAAACCCTCTGGATAGATATTTGAATCTAAATTATAATGGCTAGTTGGTCATTTTAAAATGTGTCTGTTGATGTCCTTTATCTCCCAGAAAATGAACGGCGCAGATTATCCTGACAATAGTTATAAAACCCTTTGAAAAGTCTTTGGCCCACCTTAGCACATTGCAGTCAATGAAACTTTAGCACGTCGGCATATTTATCCACTTGGACCCACTTGACTTTGTCTTCTTAAGTCACAAAGAACTCTTTAAACCCCGGGCCTAGTCTTGCCACTTGTCACTCTTTTATTCATTCTGACCACTTTGTAGGCATACACCTCAGCACCTTCTAACATTGGTCCCACCGAAGACAAAATTCTAATCCAACGGTGGGTGCATGATCTCATAGCTGCTGAATATTCCTTTAGATCATGCGCCAGCCGCTGATCCCTTCTAACTGTGACCCCACTGACACATGGGTCCACCTGTAAGTCTTCGTCAGCACATGAAAACCAATCAAAAACTGGCACATCGACACACTTGGCAATGCAATCCCATAGACTTTCTCTTTACTTTGACTAATCAAAAGATGACATGTCACCCTGACCTGGCATTGGACCCATTGACAGGACCTGAACACTTGGTAGATTGAACGGTGGGTGCGTGATCGCATGTGTCAAAAAACCTCTTCACGAAGATACACCAGCCATCAATCTTTATCCTTCTGACATCCCTGCAGAGACTTTGACACGGCCCCACTGACAAATCTTAGTCATCGCTATGTGGACCAATATAAGACGAGCACATCAGCAAATGAGGACCCACCCACAAGGCTTTGACAATAAAGTGAAATCGACGGCTGGCGCATGATCTCATGGCTTTGACACAACCCATAAGATTATGCACTAGCCATTGGATTAAAAGGAACACAGTCTGCCGAGCCCACTCTAACAAGGTTACACATCACAACCTTCGGCCAATTAGGAGCTTCCACATAGGACGACATGGCAATGGACCCACACAAGGTTTGAAGCACAACACACTTTGAAGAATCAATGGTTGTCGCAAGATCGCAAGCCTCTGACAGACCCTTCGTGAACTTACAACGACCATTGATCCTTCAGGATTGGGACCCCACAAATTTGAGACCGCCGAGTCAATTTAGTGATTACGCGACCAAAGGAAATGTTAACAGCTCTCTGAGTCACTAGCCATTTAGCGATGACCATGAAACATTAAGCGACTGAGAGAATCACTGCAGTCACCGAATATTTGAATGGAAAAGGTAACCACTAGGGAAATAAGAGAAGATGTGACCAACCAATAGGATAAAAGTGCAAGTGGGTATTAGGGAGTTTTAAGTGACTAATAAAGTAACATGAAAATAGAATGAAGGCTAGGGTTTGCAGGGTTACTTCTTGGCAATGACTACTTTTTCAATTATTTAAACTGCAGACCAGGGAATAAAACAAATTGCAAAGGCTAGAAGACAAGGCACAATTTCATGAAAATTTCAAGGATGTTTAGCAGGATAAAAACAGAGACCTTGGGATAGATATCAACCAAATTTGCATGCACAGGAAAATTAGGGTAATAGTAACAATCAGGTTTGCATTTTTTTTTTGTCAATTTTGCTTTGAAATGATTGATTTGTTTTATTTTTTGGTTTGATACTTTAGATTATAATAAAATGATGCTCATTTTTTATTTTCTTTCTATTTGATTATGGATTTTCATCATGATGTTATGTGTAGGACAATTAATATTAATGTAATGGGAAAGAACAAGAGAGGAAAAAATGGACAACAAGAGGCAGAAAAGATAAGACAAAGGGAGCATATGAGGAGGTTATGTGGATGTATGTCATCTAATGCACCTAATGACAGTGATGAACATGAAAAAATACAAATTGACATGATAAATGTGCCTAATGCACCAAATCAAAATGATCAACATGCACCAATTCAAATGCATGTGATGAATGCACCTAATGAATGCAATGACCATACTATTTCAAATCAATGTGATGAATGCACCTAATGAATTTGAACAATATGTACACCACTTCAATTTGATGAGATTAATACACATAATTCACCTAATGAAAACCAAGAGCATGCACGTATCTTAACACCTCCTAGAATAATTCGTAGAAAAGCAAAGTTTCTAATTGACATTGATGAAAATATTGTGAGGCCAATGCATGATAAAATTTCTGAAAGAACTTGTAGAAGAATAGTTAAAAGAATTTGGAATAACTATTTTGAAAATTTAAATGAAAGTGGAAGATGTCAATTAATTGTTGAAATGATTAAAAATCTGAAATCTAGAGAGACAATGAAAATTTTGAGGTTAAGAACAACTGAAAATAGTAGTGAAAGAAATATTGTGAGAACTATATTTGATGCATACTAAGCCATTAGTATGAAAGCATGCCCAAAATATGCTAATGTTACTTGATGTATCCTTGCATCAACCATAATGGGAAAGAAAATAAAAAAATCTCATTTAATAAGCAAAAAAGCAAGTCATTAAGGATAATTAGAGCAACATTATGCAATGCCTTAGAGAGGCGAGAGAAAATTGGGGATCCCAATAATAATTCTCTTGGGAGATTCTGAGGTAGACTCCCACACAAGGAATGTTGTTGATGCACTAAGAATGTTAATTGACAAATTTTGACAAGACAACACAAGGGTTTCCCCCAACCAAAGAGATTTTATTAGAAGGCGAATTGGGATTAGAAATCATGAACGACATCCAAAACACTATTTAGACATGACTCAAACATAATTTTATGAAAGGTTTCTTCAAATATTTCCTCATGTATTAAAATTAGCCAAAGATTTTTTGAGATGAAAAAACCATTTTATGATAAGATTAATCATGCATGTACTACATGTTGTTGTAGGGTCCATGTTTAATTTTACACGCATTATGATATTTATCGTTATATATGTTGTACTTTGCACACTAATGATGCTTTATAAGAATGTGGTCTACAAGAACCTCCTAAGTCACCAAGAGAATTTATTTCAAGTGTATTAGATGTAGATGAGATGATAGGTGCATTTACTATAAGTTAATGTGTTTGAAAGGATTTTTTTCCTACATATGGTGGTTTGTAGCAGTTGCCTAGATGCCTACATCTAGATAGCACACATGAAATTAGTAAAACACTAGTTTCTATTGGAAAATACAAGTCACTCACATATGGTGTTAAAGATGGAAAATAATTAAAGAGGTGTGAGTTAGTGAAAAGGGATTTATATGCATAGCTGATTTTATGAAGATGTTTCAAGACAAACTAGTTTTTGAGTACATAGGTCACACACATAGAGATACGTGGTTAGATGAGAAATTCAAGTTATGTAAGGAAACTTTCCCCCTCTATACTATTGTGTCTACCATTTATTTTTTTGAGAATTATGCTGTGAAACTTCAAAATGAAGTAAAACCTATGTATTACCACTCTACACAAGTTACCTTTTTTTGTACACATAACATTCATGCATGGACATTATAGCATAACAGAGGACAAAAAGGTTATAAGAGAGAATCACGTCTATATTAGTGATGATCGTACTCATTCCTTAAAGTTTGTGCAAGGATGTTTTACTGTATTTTATGATAGTTAAAGGGAAAGATGTATAAGATACAACCAACAATTAATATGGTCGGACAATTGCACCGCACAATTCAAGAATGCAAGGATTTTCTACTGGTTGACTAGGATGCATGTGACAAGTGGTGTACAATTTTTTTGGAATTTCATTGAGGTAGGGCATGGAAAGGGAGAGCATGATAGTGCAGAAGCATGTGTGAAAAGAGATCTTACTAGAGAGGAATTGAAGTATGAGATGACATAGTATTAATAGATGCAAAAACAATTGTGCAATGTTGTAACTCTAGGATGGGACCAGGTAATGCATGTAAGTATATGGTTTCTAGATATTTTTGGTTGATACATGAATCTAACATTGAATTTACTATCTAGATTGTTGTACACTTACAGGATCAAGTGACATGCATTCATTTAGAAGTTCAAATGCAACATCATTAGCTATTTATACTAGATAAATTGCATGATTTTTCTCTTCATGTATGCATTTTATGTGGGATGAATGTGAATCAAAAGAGTGAGCTGACCAATGGTCTTGTAGATCTTTACAAACCCTAGATAGATGTCAACTTCCTAGAGAACTACAAATGAACCAGTTTGAAGCATCAATAGATTTTGACCATGTATCAGACCTAGTTGAACCAGGTAATTTCTCTAGATTTCGTAAGTTAAATCAATTTTAAACTCAATTTATTAGTTCTTTAAATATTGATTTTGGTATTAACTAATCCTTCTATTAAATGCAAGTCATGTATATGCAATAATTGTAGATGAGAACAATGAAGAAGTAACATAGTACTTTTTGTGTCATTGTATTGAGGCCAAAAGGAAATTGACAACTACATTAATTGATGGAGAGGGTATTTAGTACCCAATAGGATCCCTTGTTGTCACATGGACATGGATTAGAAGGTACCATTGTTGTGTCCAATTTTATGCATACCTATTATACTCTTTTTATTACACTTTGCATTGATTTGGGTATTAAACTCTATAAAATAAAGGTACCCTATCATGAATTCTAATGCCTGGTTGTTTGAGGACTTTGAGACACATAGACACATTCTTCATTACTCTAACCTTATTACTGCAACAAATATTCAATTGATTAAGTATCATGGAAGACCTCTTAACAAGAGTTTGTGGAAAGTTCATGAATCTGACCATGAAGCAATACTTGGCACAATAAGGGTTAGAGTTGATCCAGAAGGTTCTCTTGATTAATTTTGTGCAATCTATAAGAATGATTCTACAATATGGTAGAATGATTTTGATAATTTTGTGTATATCTTCGAGGTTCTCTATGTGCATATTTAGAGTCCAAATTTTGTACTTAAAAATGACAATGAGATGTAATGTGCATAAATAGATTGCAAATTTTGTAAAAAAAGGGGTTTCCATGTGCATATTAGATGCCAATTTTTATGAAAAAAAGGGCAATGAGCTATCATGTACATGTCAGATGCCAAAATTTGTATATAAAAGGTGCAATGAGCTGTCATGTGCATATTAGATGCCAATTTTTATGGAAAAAAAGGAAATGAGATTTCATGTGTATTTAAGATGCCAAATGTATATAAAAGGTGTAATGGGCCTGATTTGCAAATATATTATTGAAATACATGTATTCAATCCTCTTAGTCCCTACCTCAGAAGAATCTGGCATTTACTTTTGAACTTTACCTTTTATTTTGTACGTTCAACAATAAATAAGTGTGAAATCTATTTGGAATAATTTCTTACTTAAATATTAATTACCATTAAGAACATGTTTAGACATATCTTTAAAAAATCTATTCTTTAAATGCCATAACACAGACGTGACTGCAAAAGATCAAGTCATAAGAAGTAATGGAATGCATTAAGTTGATAAGATGAAAAATGTCATTATTGGAATTGATTTAATGACTATATATTGTTATGTAGACTATTGGTGCAAGAGCACCAAATGAATCATGGAGGTCCAACAAGCCAATGTCCACTTCAAGGTTTCCCAACCCAGTTCAAAGATTGGCCAGATATATCATGTTTCATATATTTCAAACCATTTACCATGGGTTATAATCATTTTCTCCATTAGCTCTAGTTAGCTAAGTAAACGCTAGTGACAACCCTATTTCACCCACAAAGTCCCTCAAGTGTTCACAAGAAAACTAGACCAAAGTATCCCTAAGGGTCACTGAGCAACATTGGGAAATGATCTTTGTTGGGGCATCTATCAGACATCATGCAAGGTATCATTGAATCATAAATTTGTAAAGGACCATGTTATGGAGGCCTACAATTACCCATCTCAATTTTGGGAGATTCCCCTTCATTTTAATTTGGCATCCCTATCTTAATTTATGTCAAAAGTTGTAATGTTGCTCAATTGAAATGAACAACATTGGGTGTCTTTCAATACATTTGTTGTGGGATCAAATCATCTACTCCATTAGCTCCGGTTGGATGGGTAAATGCTAGTGACAACCCCATTTCACCCATGAAGTCCCTCAAACGTTTGTGACCACATCAAACCAAAGTGTCCCTAAGGGTCACTAAACAACATTGGAAAATGATCTTTGTTGGGGAATATCTTGGAGCTCATATGAGGTATCAAAAAATTGTTAGGTGCTACAAGACCATGTTATGGAGACCTACAATTACCCATCTTAGTTTTGGGAGATTCATCTTCATTTTAATTTGGAATCCCTATCTCAGTTTATGTCAAAAGTTGCAATGTTCCTCAATTGAAATGAGCAACTTTAGGTATCTTTCAATCCATTTTTCACAAGATCTAATTGTCTACTTCATTATCTCTAGTTGGATGGGTAAACACTAGTGAAAACCCCATTTTTCCCACAAAGTCCCTCAAACGTTCGCAAGCACACTAGACCAAAGTGTCCCTAAGGGTCACTAAGCAACATGGACATTGATCTTTGTCAGGGAAAACCTCAGAACTCGTGTGAGATATTGATGAATAGTCACGTGCTGCAAGACTATGTTATGGCCAAGGTCTAAAATTATCCATGTTAGTTCTGGTAGATTCCCCTTCATTTTAATTTGGCATCCCTATCTTGGTTTATGTCAACAGTTGCAATGTTGCTCAGTTGAAATGAGAAACATTAGGTATCTTTCAATCCATTCATTGTGGGATCAAATCATCTACTCCATTAGCTCTGATTGGTTGAGTAAAAAATATTGACAACCTCATTTCACCCATAGAGGCCCTTGAACATTTGTGAGCATATCCAACCAAAGTGTCCCTAAGTGATGCAGGAGCATCTTGGGTCTTGAGCAATCTTGCATTGCCAAAAACAATTCTATTTCCTGTACCTGTCTGATGTTTGTTTTGTAGTTGTTGTTGCAGCTGGTTTCTTACCTTGCGAAGTTAATCCTATGTCAAGGACCTATTTTGGGACCTTCTCCTAAGGGTGCACATCCTAATTCATTCAGACTTGGAAGTTATTGCCATTTCCCTTGGGTATCGATTCTCCGTCAGTTTCATTGGAAACATGTGGTGTTTCGCCTTGCATAGTTCTATGTAGGGAAATTGGATCTTGCAAAGTTAAAGATATGTTATTGGATCATGTGTGGACCTAACTGTAATGACGCATCATGTTTTGTTCTTTCTTTCTTTAGTTTTGGGTTTCTCCTCCTAAGTGGACCTATATTGTAATTAAATGCCTGACTAGCCGACTTGTGGCTTTGCTGGTTATATATTTGGAGCTTGCACTATTTTTGGGGTAGTGATAGTTGGTAATAGGTAGTACTGAGTGTGTCTAGATGGTAGTAGCAAGAATGCATGAAATAATATGCGATATGTGATCCCAATTTTATAAATTCATTGTATAAAGCCAAAACTTGGAAGGCCTCATAGCCGGGCATGTTGCTGATTTTATAATAATTGCATCAGTGTTGTCGCAAGTTTCTTGTGTCATATCCATTTTGTTTTCACTACTTTCATGTGGTTTTCATATTTCTTCCATGTGTAACTCTTCGCAGGGCTTGTTTGTGGGTTTAAGAAGTCTCAATTAACCCTGATTCTGCCTTCACCTTCCCTGCCCTTATGTCAGGTGGTATCAGAGTTCTTTCTTTCTTGTGGATTGGATCATGGAGAACCTTATTGGATTGGTTTTAGGGTGGAGGATCTAAGATCTGACCTATAAGTTGTAGAAGGTTATGATCTTGCTGGAACCTGATTGTCAAGATGGTTCATGGTAGAGGAAATGATAATGCTATCATGGATATGTTGAGTCAGATTGAAACTAGGATTGAAGCTTTAGAGATAGCCTAGAGAAGAGGTGCACATCTCGAAGATGCTAGTGATGAAGAAGAAGCAACACCTAATCTTGAACCTAGAGTTGAAAAAGATGAGGAAAGAATCTTGAGAGTTTTGTCTAAGGCTAACTCCAGACCTCTAGTTGAAGTTTCTTGCTATGATGGAAGACTTGAGACCGATGCACTTTTGGATTGGATCTTTGATATGGATAAGTATTTTGAGTATGGAGGTACTCCTGATAATGAGAGGGTTAAAATTGCAGTTACAAAGTTGAAAGGTCATGCATCTCTTTGGTGGGATCATTTGCAAATTGAGACACAAAAGAGAGGAAAATAAAAGATCAAGACATGGATGAAGATGCTTGGAAAGATGAAAAAGAATTTTCTTCCAGCTAACTACCAAGTTAGTTTAATGAGGAAAATGCAAAATTTGAGACAAAGGGACATGAGTGTGAAAGAATATACTGAGGAATTTTACAAGTTGGATATCAGATCTAGACATGTGGATGATGAAGTTGAGAAGGTGGCTAGATATCTGAATGGCCTAAGGACTTCTATTCAATATGAGATTAGTTATGTTTAGATGGAAAGTTTGGAAGAAGCATACCAACTTGCTTTGAAGGTAGAAGAGAGATTGATAAAAAGGCATGATTAAAGACAAAGAGGAAGAGGTGGTAGATTTTAGAGAAGTAGAGGTAGATCTTATGGAGAAAGTAGTAGATGTGACAATGCAGTACAAGATAAGGGATGAAAGGATGACCCTACTAGTAAAAGAGGTAACTACTCTAGAGGTAGCTATACTGGTTACTCTAGGAATAATAATAATGGGAAAATAGATGAGAAATCCTAGTTTAAAGGTACTTGTTACAAATGTGGTGAAGAAGGACATAGTGCTTTTGAATGTACTAACTCTGGAAAGAAGACTGGAGGTAATAGCAGAAACAATTTGGCTTGTGAAGAAATTGAGGAATTGTCTAATGAACTTGAACATGGTGAGAAGTTGATGCTAAGAAGGATCTTGTGTAATGAAGAAGTTGATGAGGAACCTATTCTGAGGAAAAGTCTATTCAGGAACCAGATGTAAGATCACTGAAAAATGTTGCAAAGTAACCATTGATGGTGGAACAACTGATAATTTGGTATCTGAAGAGCTGGTTAGTAAATTGCAATTGCAGAGATTGAAACATCCTAAGCCTTACCATATTGCTCAGATCTAGAAGGAGCATAAACTACTTGTAAGTGAACAATGCTTGGTTAAATTCAAAATTGGGAATTATCATGATGAAGTTTTGTGTGATATTATGCCTATGGATTATTGTCATATTCTTTTGGGTAGACCTTGGCAGTATTCAATAGGAAATCTTTGTATGATGGTAGATTGAATCAATATACTATTTGGATGGATGGAAAGAAACAAGTATTATTGCCTTTGATAGAGAAGTTGGATGAAGGTCATTGTACTATAGTCAGAGTATGTTTGGTTGATGGTAAAACATTTGCAAGAGAAATGAAAGAATAAAATATTTGCTTTCCTTTAATTCCAAGGAAAACTAAGAAACAAGATGAGTTAGAACATGCACCTGAGATTGAATCTTTTTTGACTAAATTTCATGACATCATTTCTAATAATGTACCTGATGGTTTACCACCTATAAGAAGTATAAGTCATTGTATGGATTTGATATCTAGAGCTAGTTTTCCTAATAAAGCACCACATAGGTTGATACCTGATGAAAAGACCGAGTTGAATAGACAAGTGGAAGAATTTCTTGAGAGAGGTTTGATTAGGGAAAGTTTGAGTCCTTGTGTAGTACCTACTGTGTTAGCACCTAAAAAGAATGGAGAATGGAGAATGTGCACTGATTCTAGAGCTATAAACAAGATAATAGTAAAGTACAAATTGCCTTTGCCTTAGACGGATAACATAATGGATAGTTTGAGTGGAGAAAAGTATTTCAAAAAGATTGATTTGAAAAGTGGATATCATCAGATTAGGATCAGAGAAGGGGATGAATGGAAAAATTCTTTTAAGACTAATGAAGGTTTGTATGAATGGTTGGTTATGCCTTTTGGTTTGACTAATGCACCTAGTACTTTCATGAGGCTGATGAATGAAGTTTTGAAAAGATTCTTGGGTAAGTTTGTGATTGTATATCTGGATGACATATTGATATTCAATAAGACTAAGGAAGAACATCTTGAGCATATTAGACAATTATTATAGAGATTGAAGGAAGAAAAGTTGTTGATTAACTTGAAGAAATGTTCATTTATGAAAGAGGAGATTGTGTACCTTGGTTTTGTAATTTCAACTGATGGTTTGAAGATGGATCCTAAGAAAGTGAGAGCCATACTGGATTGGCCTACACCAGAGAATGTTGGAGAGTTAAGATCATTTCATGGATTAGCAAGTTTTTATAGGAAGTTTATCAAAAATTTTAGTTCTATTTGTAATGCTATGACTTAAACTATGAGAGGAGATAAGAGGGATTTCAAATGGACACATGGAGCACATAAAAGTTTTGAAACATTGAAACAAAGAATTGTATAATTGCCTACACTTTCTTTTCCTGACTTTAGTAAAGTTTTTCAAGTTGATTGTGATGCTAGTGGTAGTGCAATTGGATCTATTTTTAGTCAAGAAGGAAGACTGGTAGCTTTCTTTAGTGAGAAGTTGAATGATGATAAGAGAAAATATTCAATTTATGATCAGGAATTCTATGCTATTGTTCAAGCTTTGAAGAAATGGAGACATTATTTGATGCCTAAAGATTTTGTGTTGTATACTGACCATAAAGCTTTGCAGTATTTGGGAAGTTAGAATAAATTGAATCAGAGACATATGAAATAGGTTGAGTTTTTGTAGAATTTTTCCTTTTCATTAAAGCATAAGAGTGGACAGTTGAATAAGGTTGCTAATGCCTTGATGGTGTAGGAGCACCCTTCTAAGGACTCCCACCATTAAAATTTTGTTGTGAAGCACTTCTTAACTAAAGTTTGTAATTAAAATAAGAGTCAATAGGAGTTTTGGCTCATTTTGTGTGTCTAGGCTTTGTCCAAGTCCTAGAAGTTCAGACGGTCTTCCTATTAGGAATGACACATTGACTCAAGAAATGTTGTCATCTTGAGATCTTTGATTTTCTATGAGTTAGAGGTCTAGGGATAAGTGTTTGGTTAAGATATGAGCACATGTGTGCTTTAGGAGGCCTAACAATGGTCCTTTGTAATGAGTGAACAAAGGCTGTTCAAGCAACTAAAAGTTATTCAAAAGTTGCTAAGCAACTTTTCTCTTTGTATTGCCTAACCATGCTAAGAGGCTAAAAAGCTCTAACTAAACACTCACCCTGAGGAGAAGGTTATAAAAGACCTGCCAAACCCTAATATGGAGGTTGGATGTCATTTGGTACGATTCTGTATGGAAATAGCAGGCTGTATAGACTAAACTAGTGTTTGACAGTCATTTTTCATGGCTTGAAGTGTTGGAATGGTGTATTGATGATGATACCTCATGTTTGCATTGTTATCTTGTGTTTTTTTAATTCATTTATTAGCATTTTAGATTAGGTTTTTGTGTGTTTAGTTTGTTTTCTTTTTCTTATCAAACTTGACAGCCCACTGTTTAGTTTGGTGGCACTGATGGAGTAGGGCTTATAGCGCCTATCCCCACCATGGTAAATCCATGGAACTTTGGGATCAGGTAGTGTAGACCCTACCTTTTATATATGTGCAAGTAGGGGCCCAAAATGTAGGTGCAAGTAGGTGCTTGACAAAGCCCTAGGTGAGCTATGCACAGTCTGGCTAGGAGCGATCAACAAACAAAGTGCTCCAGGTGACAGAGGAGGGAGTTCCAAGACAAATCCCTTTGGGGAAGTGAAGAAGAGTGTTTGAAGGTGAAGTGGTGTGAAGAAGGAGGTTTGAAGAGGTTTGGAAATGTTTTGTTGAAGACCAGGACAGTGAGAAGTCCTCCAAACCCTTAAAACCCTCACATTTGCCAAAAACACTGTACAATCAGATGGGCACTCAAGACCTCAACAATATTTGAGGGTTAGGCATTTGCAATGAAATTCCTTTAGGAAAGGAATTTTGATTATGTATGGAGGAAGATTTATAGGTCCTACAAATCCGGAAGGAGGCCTAATTGGCACTTCCTTGTAGCCCTAAAATACAAAGCAACTCCTAAATCGGGTAGAGACCCAACTAAGCCAATGCATTGAATAGGTGAAAAATGCCTTTAAAACATCTTGGAACTTATAAAATTCATTTTTGGAGTGTGGGAAAGAGTTGGAATCCAAAAAGACCCTTATTGAGCCTATGTAAGGGATAGTGTCTAAGAGCTAAGCTTGATATGTTGGTAGATGAGCTAGTTTGACTTGGTGGGTAGGTTAGGCAGGTCAGGGGGTCCTTGGAGAGATAAGGAAGCATATAGACCATCAGGGGTGTTAGAAGAACACCTATATCCTTGAGAGGATCAGGGGCATAGACTGAGCTAGTCTATCCTAGCCTCCCCATCACTTGAGCTGAAGAAGTTTGCTGACAGAGATGAAAGTTGAGGTACTTGGCTTTGATGATTTGAAGTGTTTGTATGGAACTAATGTTGATTTTTTAGAGCCTTGGAAAGCTTGTAAGGAATAGACAGTGAGTGATAAGTGGATTGATTATTTCTTTCAAGAAGACATGTTGTTTAAGGGAGTTCAGTTGTGCATACCTAGAGGATCTATGAGAGAGAACATTATAAAGGAGAAGCATAGTGGTGGACTTTCTAGACATTTTGGGATTGATAAGACTATGAAATTGATTTCAAAGAGATACTTTTGGCTGTAAATTTATAAGGATGTACAGAGAATGGTTAGAGGTTGCAGATTTTTTCAAGTAGAAAAAGGAACTAGTTAGAATGTGGGATTGTATACACCTTTGCCTGTAGTTGATAGACCTTGGGAAGATGTGAGTATGGACTTTGTTCTTGGATTTACTAGAACTCAGAGAGGTAATGATTCTATTTTGGTAGTGGTTGATAGATTTTCAAAGATGGCTCATTTCATACCTTGTAAGAAGACATCTGATGCATTGCATGTAGCTGAATTATTTTTCAAGGAAGTGGTAAGATTGCATGGTTTTCCTAAATCTATTGTTTCAAATAGAGATACTAAGTTTATTGGTTATTTTTGGAGAACACTTTGGAAGAATTTGAATACAGAGTTGAATTTTAGTTCTACATTTCACCCTTAGATACATGGACAGGCTGAAGTTGTGAACAAAAGTTTGGGAAACTTGTTGAGATATTTAGTTGGAGAGAAGCATGCTAATTGGGATTTGGTTTTGGCACAAGTAGAGTTTGTGTACAATAATTTTTTGAATAGAAGTACTAAGAGGACACCATTTTATATTTTTACTAGATTTCATCCTAAGAGAACCACAGAGTTGAGAGATTTACATACTAAGACCAGAAGAAGTGTTGAAGCTAAGGATTTTGTAGTATTCATGAGAACTTTACATGATGAAGTCAAAGGGAATTTGGAGGACAGTAATTTGAAATATAAATAGAGAGAAGATAAGAGAAGGAGACATAAATCTTTTAAAGTTGGAGATGAGGTTATGATTCATTTGAAGAAGAATAGATTTCCAGTTGGTACCTACAATAATCTTAAAATGAAGAAGTTTGGACCTCGTGAGATTCTGAAGAAGTTTGACATTGGAAATGCTTATGAAGTGGAATTACCAAAGGACATGGATATATTAACTATATTAAACATTGTGGATATCTTTCAATACTTTGAATCAAATGATGAGATGGAAGATGATCTGGATTATCCTAAGAAGAACAGAGACAACATTGAGAAGACCTAGTTCAGTGGAAAGATAAGCCAGTTGAAGATAGTTCATGGATTACACAAGCTGAGTTGGATCTTTATGATTCAGGTTAGAATATGAGTAGTGCCTGATGTGGACATCAGTTCTTTTGTTAGCCCAGGTGTCTGATGGAGGAGAATCTTGGGTCTTGAGTAATCTTGCATCGCTAAAAATAGTTTTGTTTCCCATACCTGTTTGATGTTTATTTTGTAGTTATTGTTGCGGTTGGTTTATTTCCTTGCAAAGTTAATCCTATGTCAAGGACCTATTTTGGGACCTTCTCATAAGGGCACACATCCTAATTCATTCGGACTTGGAAGTTATCGCCATTTCCCTTGGGTATCGATTCTCCACTAGTTTCACAGGAAACATGTGGTGTTTCACCTTGCGCGGTTCCGTGTGGGGAAATTGGATCTTGCAAAGTTTGGGATATGTTCTTGGATCATGCATGGACCTAACTGTAATAGTGCATCATGTTTTTTTCTTTCTTGCTTTAGTTTTGGGTTTCTCCTCCTAAGTGGACCTATATTGTAATTAAATGGCTGATTGGCCCGATTTGTGGCTTTGCTGGCTATATATTTGGAGCTTACGCTATTGTTGGGGTAGTGATAGTTGGTAATAGGTAGTACTAAGTGTGTCTAGATGGTAATAGCAAGAAAACATGAAATAATATGTGAGCTGTGATCCTGATTTCATAAATTTATTGTATAAGGCCGAAACCCGGAAGGCATCACAGCCGAGCATGTTGCTGATTTTATAATAATTGTACCAGTGCTATCACAAGTTTCTTGTCTCATATTAGTTGCATTTTCACTACTTTCATGTGTTTTTCCTATTTCTTCCATGTGGAACTCTTTACAGGGCTTGTTTATGGGTTTAAGTAGTCTTAATTAATCCTGATTCTGCCTTCACCTTCCTTGCCCTTGCATTAATAAGAAAAATTTGGAAAAAAATTTGTTTGGGCATATCTCAGAGCTCATGTGAGGTATCGATGAATCATAAGGTGCTACAAGACCATGTTATAGAGGCCTACAATTACCCATCTCAGTTCTGGGAGATTCCCCTTCATTTTAATTTGGCATCCCTATCTCTATTTATGTCAAAAGTTACAATGTTGCTCAATTGAAATGAGAAACATTGGGTATCTTTCAATCCATTCTCTATGGGATCAAATAGTCTACTCCATTAGCTCCACTTGTCTGAGTAAATGCTAGTGACAACCCCTATTAGCCCACAAAGTCCCTCAAACGTTTGTGAGTACACTAGACCAAAGTGTCCCTAAGAGTCACTAAGTAACATTATGCCGTGATCTTTTTGGGGAATATATCTGATCTCATGTGAGGTATCAATATATTTTTAGGTGCTACAGGACCGTGTTATGGTACTCTTCTAGATTCTATTTTGGAAGTACCCTTCCTTATGTGACTAGTCAAATTGTGAATGGAATTGAAGTGTAGTGAGGTTGTATGCAAGGACATACCTAAAACAATGATAGGTCATGAGTATTAGGATCAAGGAGGACCCTTTGGAAGCATTGGTTTAATTGGAACAAGTGGATATGATACTTATCCTTTGTAAATGCATAGAATTAGGCCTAAAAGCCTAAAATCTAGGGCTTCTAGGTAAAGTGCCCAATTGGTGGAATCTATAGCCATAACTTTAAAATATTATAGGCCTCTAAAAAATGGCATTTGAATCCAAAGTTTTTTTTTGAGGTTCTTTGGAAGAATTTTGTGTTGAACTCAATTTATCTGATTAAGAGGGCTAAATGCATTAGGTCTCTACTAAGCCTAACTAAGGAATTCATGGTCTGGGGTTTCCAAGACTATACCAAAGGGCCTAAATGGTGTAGTTGGAACATAATAAGTGTGTGGGGACATGTCTCTATCCTATAGTAATATTGTGGAAGTGAAGATCCTATTTTTCTAAGGGTAAAGTGCATGAAAGGGAATCTAGGTTGTGGATATGAAAGCATAGATGATGAAACTCATCAAGTGGGGTTGTGGATTGACTTGGAAGGAGTACTAAGGGAGGGATCTAGACAAGTCCAAGCTTGGTTCAAGTATGGTTGGAAAGATTTGGTAATAGGTTTCTTGCAAGGATCCTATTGGTGAAAGGACTCAACCTAGGTTAGAAGTGATTTAAGCACCTTTCCCTCTGCATCAACCATCCATTAAATGATCCTTCCTGCAAGAAAATTTG